>JAWWES010000169.1:32426709-32459209 GCA_035583135.1 Lophotriccus pileatus
GCTAAAAAAAATTCAAGCAAAATGAAACCAAACTCCTCACAAATATTGGGAGCACTTCCTGCATCACAGGACCACAGGACCACAGGACCACAGAGCAGACCAAGGCTCTTGAGCTTTGGGAAGCAGACAAGGAACAGATGATCCTTCCAGGACTAAGGCCCCTGGCTTCCAGAGAGGTCCCATGTCTCGTAGCTGATGTCTTAAAGGCTGTGTGAGCCTGACTGTCCCCTTGTGCTCTGCTGTTCTCCACACTTGAGCACTGCAGGCAGGAAAGTCCCACCAGGAAAAGATTCGTCACTCATTCTAGCGCAGACATAACCCTCTCACACACACGCAGAGTCTTCCCAGAGAGGACAATTTTAAATCAGGCTGAGAAGACAACCTCTGCTTTTATCAGCCTTATGGAGTGCCAGGCAAAATTTGCCTGAGTTCCCTTTTTGGGCAGTAATTGCTGTTTGCCACCTTCTGGCTCACACTCCCTGCAAACTGCGGATTTCCTTTCTCTTTTGTCAGCCACCAGCTCGACTGGCAGGGTTGAGCAAAGCAGTAAACAGATGAAGTATTATTTACTTGTTCCTGTGCCAGCAGCACATAATTCAGGCCAGACAGACTGCAGCAATTATGATGCATTTTTCATTCACTCAAATGAATCAATCACTTGCTTCGCTTGTGAACAAGAAGTAACAAAACAAACAAACAAACAAAACCATCACAAAAGCAAAAATTAAAAAAATCAAATCCAAATACTTGATCTTGGGGCAAAACCCAGAGAGACAGTTCATTTTTTAAGGCCAACATTGACACAAAATTATCTTACATAATTAACAGCCCCTGGTTAATAACCATCCTGCAAACAAATGTGTATCTACTGAAATGAACAGATGAATCATTATCATTTAGCACTCACAGGATAATAACAGGATGTAAAAACTATCAAAAAAAGGGAATACTTGAAAATTTACCAGAAAGAGGCAGCTCCAGAATAATATGAATGTGAAAAATAGAAAGATAGGAATACAAAAAATTTTAAAACACCAGAGTGCAGTTTGGCTCATGCTTGAAATGAGCTGGTGGTGTTTGGTGCTGTATGCACAGACAGAAAGCATTGCTTGTGCCTAAAAAGAGGGGACAAATGAAAGAGATAAGAAAGGGGAAAAGTGGGAGAAAAGGGATATGATTGCCCACCTCTGTGCCTCCAAAGGTTTGTGTGCACAAGTGACACACTTAACACATCATCTTCCCCTCAAAGCCAGCTGGGATCACCCCCCAGACCCGAGTGGAGCTGAGAGGTTTTCTGACCTGAGCATGTGCTGCTTGTGCAGCTCCACGCAAAAAAACTGAGAGCCAACTCCATTTCTCCTGCATCCCGTGTTCTTGCTGTCACTACGAGATTCCCCCCACCTTTTCTGGGAGGAAAGAAACGAGCCACACAACCCCGACACAGCTAATTTCAGAAATAACTCTAATTTAGACTTAAAGCCTCTGAAGCTTAATGGGGCCGTATTATGAATATGATTGTCTGAAGTTAGCGCTCTCTTTTTATTCATTTGTCTGGCAATTTCTTTGTAAAAAGTAAGCAAACTGAAATGAGCAGGCAATCAGCTGCCCTGACACAGTATTTTACCCAAGGGTATTCTCCAGGAACAGAGGCAGACTATTTCAGCCATGCAATGTAATATTTATACCTCCATCATGAGAAGAACTCATGACCTTACTTCCAGATGTAATGAAAAGGTATATATTAAAAAAATAACCCTCTCTTTGGAACGAAAGATGTTGCAATGCCCCAAACTCTAATACAAGTGGACAGAGATATTTTGAAGTATTGCAGGATTGTATTCCATTGGAGAAATTATCATCAGCTGCTCTGCAGGTACCAATGAGCACCAGAGCAGCGTTTGGGGGAGTTTGCTTACGTTTGGAGAGCTGTGAATTCAACTTTTCTGTGCACCTGTACTGAGGTCTATCAGCCTGATCCTTGCCCTTGGTATAAAGTTAATTTATGAGCAGGCAAAAGTAGTCATTGCTGAGAAGTGGCTCTTCTTTCTCAAACCCACCCAGGCTGCAGAAAAAAATACCTCGTGGCTTCCCTGCCCTCTCACAGCGACTAACCAGGAGCAACCAGATCAGTGGAGCAGGTTGTGAGCAGCCCAAAAGATGAAGAAAAATAATTTGTCTTGGGAAGAGGGCTTCAATGGAAGGATGGGGTGAGATCCTTGCCAGGGTGCTACAAACAGCAGGGGATTTTTAATTGTGCAGGGCAAGAAGGAATCATCCAAGGGTTTTCATTTATTGGAGTAGATTTTATACAGGGGATGCCTTGTAAAAAAACCCTTCAAGCCTGCAGAAGATACTCTTGTATCTGTGCTGGTCATACAACTAACTCTTGAGAAATGCAATATTTTGTTCTCAGCTCCATGCAAATTCAGTAGGGTTTCTCCAGACTGATGTGAAAACAGCTAGAAACAGAGTTTTGGCCAGTAAATGTGTCTGTAAAGGGTGTGAGAGGGGTGGGTAAGCACTGAACATGAGGCTCTGCTGGAAGGAAAGGACAGCCCTTTAGAAATAATAAAACTACGGGTTCTAGGCACAAACTGGGAGAGGGTTGTGTGACTGTGCTGCCTCCTCCATCCCTGTGCACATCCCAGAGCCCCATCCAGGCTGGTGGACACCTGTTTTAGGGTAATTCCAGGGCAGAAGTAACAGGCACACCCCGAGATGAAAGCCAGCCTGCACCGGTGTTTCCCCTTGCTGGAGTCACGACCACTGAAAAGGGAATATTGTTCCCGTAACAAAGGTGGATATTGTGAGCCAAGAAGATGATGATGAACACTGGCAACAGGCTTCCTGTATCAGCCAGCAGCAAGGCCAAATTATGCCAGGGGGAAAATTAGGATTAAAACAACTATATGATTAATTTCTTATTTTACCTGGAATAAATAAACCTTTACCTCTGTGACTGTTGTTATGAGAGCTGGGCTGGTATTGCTGGTATCTGCTAAAGAGCTAAACATATTTAGTTTTATTGTTTTGTCAAAATATTAAGAATATCAATATATCTCCATAATTCAGTGTTATACAAAGAAGCATTTTTGTGCCATATATAGCAAAGATTGTATTATACTTTTGAGATCATAGGTAATGATGACAAAGTGATCTGTGTTCAATTTCAGCATTAATGTCTGGTTTGAACAAAGCCTGAAATATGGTCTGGGAGCTAAGAGGCTTTAATATTAAGATCTTTAACTGTAATTTATGTGACAGAAGATAGGGTTTAGCATAATAAAATGTAATGGGCTCCTCGAATGAAGAGGACTAAGAGACAATTGAAAACAAGGTAAAAATGGTAAATTATAAATAACAGTAAATTTACCTTTATGTTGTTACTTCATTTATTTTTGATTTGTTAGACAGGCTCTGTAATTTTTCATTTTGCTACATTTGGAACCAGGCATTTCTGCACCTCAGGAATAACGGGTCGAAGGCACAGCAATACTGTTGGACCACTTTAGAAAACTGTATTAGGGCTCCAAATGGAAACCCTCTTTTTCCCCAGACTTTGTAATTTACCTGTAAAAATTTAGCCTGGATTAAATTTCAGCACATAAACATATGAGGAGCAAATGCATTTACTCGTTTTACCTCCAAAATCAGTTTGGTGGGTTTTTTTGAGGTGCTTAAATATAAAAAATGAAGAACATCTGTAATATTTTTCAATATTAGTTGGAAATCAGGGTGTTGAAAGGAAAATAACTTTAATAATGAGCTGGCCTTTTTGCAAGGTATATTTTGCAAATTGTTTGTAGATGGTGACAACTGTCTGAAGCCTCTCCCCATTAGAACTGCGATTCTGCACACACTAAAATGGAAACTGGGCCATAAGAATTTATCTGAAAGTTGACTGAAATGGATGGAAACCTCTCCATTTTATTTTAAAAGTCTCTGGACCAGGCCCTGTGAGCACTGCAATGACAAAGGCAGAGGCTTCTGCTGGAAAGAACTGAGATTTCCCTTTTCCTCATTTCTTGGATTTTTGTCTTGATCTGGTTCAAAACTGATGATGAAGAGGAATTAGACTGTGTGTGTGTGTGCAGCACTTGTAAAGGAACACGGTGTTTATTATAAAGATAGGTGTTTTTATCTCAAAGGTTGCATTTCATAGAAATTCCCAAGGGAAAATGTCAAGGTTTCAGGGAATGCTGTTTACTTTCATTATGACAGCAGAACGTTGCAGCAAAATGACCAGCAGGAAAAGGTGATGCAAAACAAGAAGATAAAGCAGATCCTGGCGTTTGAAGAATTAAGGAAGTCAGGATTCTTCTCCTCCAGGTCCTGGACCAGAATGGAACAGAAGTGACGGTTCCTACATCACATCCCACCCCAGGAACTGGCTTTGGTCATTCTTGTGTAGATGAAGAGGGTCAAGCTCAGTGATTCTTGAGTGCAGTTTCACCCCTGCCTTTTATGCAGCAAATTATTACACATACACCCGGTACAGGCCAAGGACCAAATAATACCCTTTTATGTACAACTGACCTGATCTAGAGACCACTGAAATCTTTGAAAAACTTCCTACTGTTTTCTCTAGAAACTGGACTGGAGCTTCGCAGAAGCAGAAATCCAGGCTGAGATCAGTTAAAAGGAAAGTCTACGGCATTTCCAAGGAGTAACTCTAATGAAATATGAATTAAAATAAATACAAGGTTTTAATAATAATTAATAAAACATGCTGTGAATACCTCACGAATGACTGATACATAATAAATGAATCATACAAATGTATCCATTAGCTAAAATTATCACACATAATAATTGCATTTTCTGAAACATTTATGATGGGGGGAAACTCCTTCCAAGGATGTTTTTGTGTCAGTGCCACGTGCACTCAAGGCTGGGATGTGGCCCTGGCTGTGTGTGTATTGTCACATTAATAACGCTGGAAGGGGAGTTCCACGCTCTAAGAAGAATATAAATTCATCCTGCTGTATTTCTTATTTAAAAACCACGCTGTGTGTTAAATGAAATTCCATAGCCCAAGGAGTCTTTGCTGCAACCCCACGCTCTGCATAAGTGAAAACTACAGGACACATGATTTATAGGGAAAAGTTTTCTTTGTTTTGCTTCAGTTTTCTTAGATTTCAGCTGTCCACATGTGTAGGCATGTAGCATTCGCTGTCACAGTGTTTAGCCAAGTGTTGCATTAAATTTGCTTCTGAAGTGAGTGAGAACTCTGTTTAAAAGTGCTCTGACATCTGCTGGGTGCAGAGTCCCAGAGGCTGATCACAGAGATGATCAGCTCTTCTGCAGCTTGTTCTGGCCATGGCTTCCAGGTGGTCCAGAGGGGCAATAAATAGCAAAAAGAGCTTGTTTGGTGTTTTCTCATATGAAAGGTCGCTTCTGTATTCAGGATATTGTGGAAAAAATCGAGGTCTTGGCCAGGAAAGTTGTGCATAGATGTTGCTTCCATTAGAAAGGACATCTGTTCAAGTTGACTTTCAGGTCAAATAAAAAAAAAAAAAAAAATCTATAAATTGAACTAAATACTCAAATAGGCCCAGCAACTGCCATCATGGTTTTCTGCCAGTCAGCCACAGTCCCTGCTTTCTGCAGTGTCACTGTCTGTGTGATCCAGGTACCTGTCTCTCGACTGCTGAATTTTCTCCAGCTCCTTTCGAGAGATTATTCTCCAGGCACGTCTACAAAGAGGACGCACTCCCTCCCTGGGAGAACTGGCAACATCAGATAGGTGTGCACCGTTCAAAAGTTAAGCAGAATTTGGGCAGACGTGGAGAGGAGATCAAAGGTTATCAACAGCTGTGTGCTTTAATGAGGATTGCAGAGGAGAAAAGTAGAGGCTGATTTTCAGGATGTGGCCATTGTGTTCAGTTCCAGTTACAAAACAGGGGAATTTGAGGATCAGATATGGAAGTGCAGGTGGTGGAGGACGGTAGCCACAAAGTCAAAGAGTTTGAAAGAAATCCAAGGTATTTAAAAAAAAAAGCAACCAAAACCAATATGATGATAATTTATTCACTTGGAAAATGATATTCCTTTCCCATCTTATCAGCTGATCACATTCCTGCCCCTGTGAAATCTGACCCTGGGGTGGCACGAGATAAGGCAGATGGAGGAGTTTTGCTTTGCTTACCCAAAATTGGAGACGTGCATTCCCTGGGCTCCACAGGACAGGACCACGGAGCCTGAGTGACACGAAGAAAGATCCCCAAACCCTTTCTGTGCAAGACATATAAAACCCCAGACTATGTATTTCTTGGGCTTGTTTCAGCAGACTGCCTAGATAATTGCTGCTCCGGGTTAATAAGTATGTTTTAAACACAATAACACGTGTCTTTAAAATAAACACGCTTTCTTTATTAATCGCAGGAATTTGCCGTGACACAGAGCTGAGTGGCTCTGGAGTAACAGGTTTTTAGGATTTGATTACAGCACCATCTACTGGGTATGGAACTTCTCCCTTCAAACCCTCTCTATTGCAGTAAAAGTCGAGGCTCACTTTCAGAACACGATTCAAGGGAAAAAAAGATGTTTTCATTTCATTAAGGCTCTTGAAATCAGTTCTAAGGTTCATTAACTTCAGTGGGATTCAGCTCTTTCTGGTGTTGCTCACCTGGAGTCATAGTTGAATTACCATCTTGGATTATGTGATGAAAAACAGATCCAAAGAGTGAGACAGCATGTTTACTGCAATATGTTTCATGTAATTATAACAAGGGATCATCCATTTAACTAGTAAGGGCATTATAGCTCTGGGTGGGTGGTGCCCAGACAGGTAGGAGTAAGCAAACAAATGTGATGTCCTCAGGCAAAACCACTGAATGGCAGCAGAAAGCACAGAATTAATTTAAATAAAGAAATTTTACTTAAGGGATTAATCAGTTATGCTTAACTCATAACATGTAATAGGAATCCCCTGCATTACTTGAAAAAAAAAATTGATTTCTTCCCAGAGAGGGGATATGTTTAAAAGCTGATTAGTGGAAGTAATGGTTAGAATATTTGCATTCCCCAATGATTGTTAATTTTGCACATAATCCAGGCTCCCACTGACTTTTACACAGCTGCAAGTGTTCTGGACAAAACCCTGCTAACATCTGAGTAGTGCTGGATGCCATCTGTCAGTACCATGATCCTAAAGTGTGAAGTGCTCAACTAAAGTACTGCTAGCACAGAGCCACTAATGCAAAATCTTTTGGAGTAGATAGCACTCTAATTTTGTGCCTATAAATGGATTTCTTGAATGCTTTATCTGAGAAATTTTGGGGAAAGACTGTCATACAGTTGTTACTAGCATAGCCAGGGAAAGTAGAACCTGATCCAGGAGGCCCCACCCTGCTGGAGTCCTGGTCCTCAGAGCAAAATTTGGGGTTTGAACCACCTTGATGGCAAGTGCAACAGCCCCAAAAAGCAACTCACAGCCCTCTGTTGTCCATTGCCATTTGCTGTTACATAGAGAGACTGGCCACAGTGTTGTGTTCTCCTGTGATGGATGAACAAGTGCAAAAAGTCCCCTCCTGACTGACCTTGTTCTCCATCACACCAGTTTTAAACCGAGGACCTGAATGAAGAAAACCCAGAAGATGGTCTGAGTCCAAAAGGGCAGACTCACTTGCCCTTTTCATATCCTAACACTTGATTAATTCTTCCTTGAGCTATTCTGTGTTGTTGGAAAAAGAAATTCACGTTTTCTGATGAAAAAACCCAAACAAACCAGAAGTATATTAAATTGTGCTTTGAAATTACACTGATGGGGGGAAATAAAAAATCCTATCCATGTAAGAAAACTAAGTGCTCTGCACAATGCAGCAGATGACAAACTATGTGTGGCTGTTGGGAATGAGCTCTCACTGCTCCATCTTCATGTGAGCTCATTCAGGCTTGTTTTAGTGTGAATGAGGGATGAACCCAGCCTCATTTCAAGCTCTTCTGTGGTTGTGCTCATGAGGGAGAAGCTGCAAGATCAAGCTTCAAGTTCTGAAAATGTTTGCATGCAAATCCTTGATATATTCCAGTGAAAAACATTTTATATTTGTGCAAATATAATTATATGAGTTGGACTAAATTTTTTATTATTGAGGTTTAATTGTCTGGATATTGTTAATTTTCTCTTTACTTTATTAGAAAGGTGTTTCTCACCACACATAATTGTAGTGGAGGTCTGAACTGGAAGGGGCAGTGGTACAACAGGACAGAGTGAGTGCTGCATTGCAGGATCCTTTGAAAATCCTGTTCCAAAAGGCTTATGAGACTTTTTTGGGAGTATTTTCTTAATTCCATTTTGATCATAAAAAGCAGAGCTTTTGCTGGCCAAAAAAAAAAATGTTTAGGTGTCCCTTCCTTCTTGGTAGTTTGCTGTGGCAGACAGTGGAGTAACTCCAGTGGGAATACTAAGGAAATATTCCATGTTAATTAAGTGGTGGCAATAAGAGGTTTTGTTTGTCTGTCTGTCTATCCATCAATGTATTAATGATCCACACCCCCACCTATAGACACTGTGTATAATTATAATGCATTTCCTGCTATTTGTCTTGCCATTTTTTGAGCATGCAATATTTAAATCCAATTTTGTAATTCTTCTAGTGCTGCAATTCTTCTCATTCTTTTAATTCTTACTGTCCTCTGAGGCATATGGGGAGCTGAAGGAAAACCCAGGAGAGCTGAAGCTTTCCTGAGAGGCCTTTTATCTTGCTGGAGAGCAAAGGGATGAGGGTGATTGTGTGGATGGGGATGGTATCTGCAGTGACAAATGGCAATTCACTTACGTTTGGGAGCCTCACTCGACAGGGACTTCACACTTGTTATTTTCAGGATTATTTTGTCCCACATTCCACCCGGCAATAGATCCTCTCTGAAAGGGATTATAACACATTTTTCTTAGAGGAGACTGAAACCAGTGGAGGAAATGGGGCTTCCTGATGAAATATCCTGCTTAGTTCACTGGTGGTAGAATGTTTAAACCCTCCAAAATGGAAGATCTACATTTGCTAGAAGCAAGTGGCCTGTGCCTTCAGAGAGGTAAGTAATGGAGGGATGTTGGATCTGAGGCAATCCCATGAAAAATATTCAGGACCATAGGAAGATGAAATGCCTCCTTCCATATGTATGAGGTTCACTAAGCTAGTAATCCACAGTTTAAAGAACTTTTTTTTTTAAATTTAATAAAGAGGTTATTTTAAACTTAGATCTGCAAAACACTCATACCTCCAGCACATTGCCTCAGTGAAATATCCCTCTACATGAAAATATAGACAGTTAGTTTTTTCTTCCAAAGTGAAACACTGCAAGGTCTTTCATTACTGGTTTATTATGCTTTCTGTATCTTTGCTCATTTTTCACCAGTATTGCATTAAGTATTGATATTGATTTCTTGTAAATGGTACTGAAATGGATGGCTCACAGTTTTTGTTATTGTTCTGTAGCACTTGTATGTAATTTATTATAGCTGCAATGGAACCTGCCCCTTGCTGCCAGGGTTTAAATTAAATGTGCCATGTTTTGGCCCCTAGTAGTCACGCACATTTCTCATTCCAGATCTGAAAGTGTTATGTGCAAAGCTACTTTTTTAATTACTTCCTTGATATTACTTAAAAAGTTCATTTCAGTAATTTCGATAATTAACATGCAATATATTGGCTGAATTAATAGTATTTTTCTTTTCCATTACAGAGACTGATTGCTGTCCCGTAAAAACAACGTGGAGTAGCTGGTAGTCATGACTGGCCTTCTCTCTTCCAGAGAGAAAAGGGGAAATCAGCTCCTGATATTTTCAGTATGTGTTGGATCTAACTCTACTTGTGAATGGACTCCCTAATAGGAATAATGGAAGAAAAAAAGTCATGGTATTGATGCTGAGGAGGGACAGTCCAACTGGAAGGGCTTTTCTCTGGGTCGTGTTTTAATGCAATGGACTTAGTTTTGGCACAAAACTTGGCTTGGACCCATCAGTAAACTTGATTTTCTGAGAATGAAGCTGCAGCACTGATAAAAATGAAGCAAAGCAAAGAAACTACACCCACCAAGTATCTCTGTACATGTGGTTCCTTTATGTAGGGTTTGTGGAGAGAATAATATTAATGGAGAGAACACTAGTGGTTTTAATGAAAAAGAACCCTAATTAATAGGACAGTATTAACACACTGATATCAGGAGAGACTTGTATATTCTGCAGTTTTATTTGCTGCTGTTTTTAGAGAAATAGAAGCTGCTGTTCTAGCAGGGAGTGAGAGCATTTTTTGACTTTGCCCATGGACAATCTTCTGCTCTAAAATTTTGGAAGTTCTCTTCTCCAGGTGAACACCCCCAGCTTTCCCAGCCTGGCTCCAGAGCAGAGGTGCCCCAGCCCTCTGAGCATCTTTGTGGCCTCCTCTGGACCCACTCCAGCAAGTCCATGTGTTGTAGCTCTGTATTTTACTGACTCAGCCAGGTTATGACCAGATCCCTCAGCCTTTTGTTTCCAGGGAAGCCACATCAATGAAATCACGGTCCTCAGGTCTGAGAGCTGGAAAGTACTGCCATGATCTGGGTGATATCTGACATGCCAATCTTCTCCCTGCCTCTCCTCATGTCTCTTTCTTTTTTCACCCTAAATAAACCCCTGTTTTAAATAGCACCATTCTGTGCTTAACATATCAAATAATGTGCCAAAACTTCTTTGCCTGGTAATGACCCAAATTGCTTTTGCTGGGCCTTAGACCTTGGTTGTCAAATCACAGCAAGGCAGTCTCCAACTTGTGATTAATTTTAGCCACTATATTCACACTGAGCCTTTTGCTGCACTTCCCAGATTTGTATGAAATCTTGTGTTGAAGAGATTAAACGGGTTTATTGCAATAATAAAGAAGAAAAAGTCACCTCCTTCTGTAATTCCACCCCCATGTACACATCCCCAAAGGCAAATTAACAACCCAGGTGGCTTAGTTGCCCCACTGGAAGAAATTGCTTATGCTATTTTGGCTTTGTGTTAGCTTGTTCAAGTCCCCTGAGAGCAACAGGTCCAGAAGCCAGAGCTCATATTGCAATGGTGATGAGGTGTTTTGCAGCAGCACAGTGGAAAACCCGAGCATCAGAGGTGTTAATCTGATCTATCAGTATTGGTGTCCCACACCTCAGCCCCGGTGCAGGAAATTAAAGAATGAGATCTGCAAGGGAACTATTTCATAATGCTTTAAACAAATGAACTTCTTAACATTTTATGATCTCTGGAAGATTGTTTTGTTGGTAGCAATGCTGTCTGCAGTGGGAGGCATTTGCTGGAAAAGCAGTGGCGTGGCAGTCGTGTCAGCCACAGCCCGGGAAAGGACACTTACTTGAGCTTTAGCATTACTGGGTAAATTACTCAATCTCTGGCAATTTTCATTTGGGCTGAGTTTGTCCCAAATCTAGGACTGCAGCTTGCTTGATATAGAGAAAGCACTCCCTCACCCAGTCTCCCTCCCAGATGCCACCAGGAGCATTTCGCTGATGGGGGCAGTTCACAAACCAAGTAACCTCCCACATTCTCTCCCCCGCTCGGTTCAGAGGGGTTTGTGATGATACCTGACCATTAAAGCTCTCTGCTGCTTCCCGTTATTTAGAATCCCGTCCCTTCCTTTTATACCATTTCCAGGAAATTTCGTTTCACTTCGCTGCCCTTTTGCCACCCTCTGGACGGCGGAGGGGTGGAGGGAGCCATCCAGCCCTGGAGCAGCGGGCTGCAGCTCTCCTCGGGAGCGCCAGATCGCGTCTGCAGGGATAGAAATGCAGCCTGTGCTCAGCGAGAGGGCTCTGGCAAAGCTTCAGACTAACGCCTCCTGTTAATTTCAGAGTCCCCTCAAGAGAAAAAAGGCGTGTAAAAAGGAAGCAGAAATTCCTCAAGGATAACGGTAATGTACCCTATCCACAAATTACCAGCAGACCTTTGCAGGAGCTTATCGCCTATAAAAAGCTTCCGAGTAGTCATTACAGTCATTGAGCTGATGGTGGTTTTATGACTTTTACTCACCATAAGGCAAGGCAGCAGTAGCCTAATGCAAAAACTGCTGGTGTCTCAGCCACAGTGGGCATCCCTGGGGCAGGGGGGCATCCCTGGGGCCTCCTGCGCCGGCAGTGTCACCCGCGGGCTGCTGAGCTAGAGAGGGATGGAAAGATGGAGCTGTAAACCCCCAAACATCCTTTTGTGGAGAGCTATGAGGGAATCAGAAGCTGCATAGGTGAGTCTTTCCGCTCTGGAGCAGGAACAGACCGAAAGCTGCCACCAGTCCGGTGTTGCACGGATGGAGAAGATGAGTTCTGGCAAGTTTCTAACCCCCAAAGTCCAGGGATATTTGTCCTTCCTCCCTCAGTTGTTTGTGTGCCTTGGGGCTGGTACCTGCCAAAGAAGACAGTGAGTGTGATGGGGGGACCTGATCACTCTCTACAGCTCCCTGAAAGGAGGCTGGAGCCAGGCCAGGGCTGGGCTCTTCTCCCGGGTAACAAGTGATAGGATGAAGGGAAATGGCCTCAAGTTGCACCAGGGGATGTTTAGATGGTATCAGGGAAAATTTCTTCACTGAAAGGGTTGCCCAGTCTTGGCACAGCTGCCCAGGGCAGTGGGGGAGTCACATTCCTGGAGGGATTTAAAAGATGGCACTTGGGGACATGGGTTAGTGGTGACCTTGGCAGTGCTGAGTTGATGGTTGGACTCGATGGTCTAAGAGGGCTTTTCCTACCTTAATGATTCTATGGTTCTGTGATAAATGCAACTGCCACTTTTCTGCCCATGTGCTGCTGGAGCCACTTTGCCATGAGGACATCACCCCCTCTAGCATCAACCTCCTCCTCTCCTTCGCTTCCCTCAGGCATGTCTGCAAAATTCAGAAATTCAGTCTGATTTTGAATGCCCTTTTTCTTGACTCCTTTTTTTTTGGAGGGGAGAGATTAAAACTGATTAAAAATCTGGAATGTTTCAGGCAAACCCCAGCAGACATGTTAGACATAGCTGACCATCTAAGTGTATTGGATATTGCTGTTCTATTTGTTGTGCAATCAATGACAATAAAACTAAAAAGTCCAATTGAACACAGAATAGAGATGAAGCTTCTGTGCTTGTTCTGTAGAGGAATTACTGGTGCTGTCCTTGGTGTTAAACTCCATTTTATCTCAGATCTGTGCTATAATGTAAAAAAGCTCTGTCCAGTAATGATCCACATCAAGAATTTTTAAATTATTTATTATCATTTGCCATCTAACACTTATCTTTCTTTTTTTATTTACCACAGTATTGCAGTGGTGTCTATTCAGTTTCACTTCACTCTCTGTGTTCCTTTTTTGTTTTATTTGCTAACAGGGAGCTATCACTGGTGTGAGAACGTTACAAAACCAAATCAGATAGAAAAATATAATCCCACCAGGGGAGGTTAACAAACAACCCATGATCCCACACAGGTTTGTCAGAGTTAAGTTTTCCTCCCAGTTACAAAGACAGAAGCGAATTCAAGTATTTTAAATAGAAAACAAATCTTCAAAGTGTAGCACGCACATAAAATCCTGAGCAAATGTTTACTGACTACAACACCTGGAACAATTAAGGTACTGCAGTGGAGCAGGGCTTGATTTAGGAGGGTGAGCCTGGCAGATGTGTGCTGAGCACAGTACCTGTGTCCTCCAGAGCACTGAGCAGCTCCAGCCTCTATCCCCGCACTGCTCTTCTTGAGCTAATCTTGTACTTACGGATAATTGATGCTCTCCACCGAAGGGAATGGGATGGGAAAAGGTGGTGATTTAACAGCTGTGTTTGCTGCACTTATTTTTACTTGCTTTTACTCTGGTGTGTGTCGAATATGGGTCAGACCTTTCACTACCCAGCAGCACAGGGAAACGTATTTTATTAAGACATGGAAGTGGTACAGTCAATCCAATAAAAGGCTATATAAAAAAAAAAAGAGTCCTTACTCAAAGTTATTTTTAGGCTCATGAGGTTCCTTTTCCAAAAGAAAAAAAGAACACATTTTTCCCTGAACTCCCTTCACATTTTCCTTCTTCTTCTTGATACCACCTTGGCCAACAGAGAGGTGCCACGTGAAGGTTTGTGGGGTAGTGGAGGAGAAGACTGGAAGAAATCCCCTTTCAGTATCTTCCCCAGGGGGGTGCAGAACACACCATTTTGTGCAGGAGCAGTTCCTCCAAGTCCTTGCCGCATGTCAGAAAGCACCTGTCTGAAAACAAACCTTACCCATCATCAATCCATAGAAGAGAAGAAATTAAAGCATTGTGTTTGTCCTACAAACCTGAGCTAGGGAGGGCAAGGAGAACAGATCAGCCATTCTCAAGATACAGTGCTCATAATTTTGTATCTGTCTCTTGAACCTCCAGGGCTCACCCTTCTTCCCTTTGCTCAAAAGGGAAGATCCTCAAAAAGGACTTTACAAATGGTTTTCAAACTTCCAAACAGCTTCTTAAAGGGTGGTTTTTCTGTCAAGACATTGGAAAAAATTTAATAAATCATTATGTTAATGGAAATCCTACAGTCAAATGTGCCATATACATATATGAAATGAAAAGTAATTTTTTTTTTTTTAAAAAAAGCTTTCTTTATCCTATTGGTGGAAAGAAATCTTGTTTGAGAAAGAATTTAAGACAGTAGGTTTCTTCCATATGACCTCCACCAATTATATGTGCTTGGAAAAGGATAACATAGCTTTGTATGCCCTCAAAAAAATCTCCACAAGATCAGATTAGATTGAAGCCTTTTGGAAATTAGATCTTCCCCCAGTCTAGCTTGGGATGATTAGCTCTCACTAAGAATCCCAAAGACATTGAAAAGACTAATTAAATAAAACATCATGTATTTTAGCAATATGTTTTACATTCTTAAATAGATGTAGCTGAAATATATAGAAGGAAAAAAGGCATAACCTGTATGATGAAAACTCTATTCCAATTAAGCACTAAGTATTGGTTTATTACATTTACCTTACATTTTCAGCAGAGTTGTTATTGAGAAATTTTGGTAAGAAATGTAGAGCACTGTGCTATTTTTCTCTCAGAGTATTCCCAGGAATAATTCCTGGCCAATGAAATGTTTGCCTGCAGGGTGCACCTGGCAACTTGAAATTTAAGATGCACTGGTTAGTCTTGACTAGACATATCTGTTATATCATATTGCTCATTTGGTTTCCTCTAACCAGGTTTTCAAAGCAAACTCCTGCCTTTATGCAGGAACTAACTACTTACTCCAGGGAAGTGGCAGTAGGAAATCATGAAGCCAGAAGAGCAAAACCAGGGCTGGAATAAACCCTGCTTGTATTCAGGTGAATATTCACATACTTTTAGGTCACTACTCAATTCTGTTCCATCATATTCCTCACAGAGGATTAGGTTTTCTAGCTGATGAGAGTGTGTTTTTTTTAGAAAACTAATGTCTTCAATGTATCCTCTCTGGAAGTCTTGCTTGGTCTAAATATCGATTGGATTTTACTACCAGCCAAGGTCAGAACTGAAGAGGTTCTTGCTGCAGCAAGCTGTGTATTAATCTCAATATCAACTAAGTACCTAAACTGTTATTGGAATTTGATGATCAATTACATCTTTGAAAAGTACTTAGTATGACATTTGTTGGGCTTCCATATTTCGTGTTATACAGTCACACCTGATAGTTCAATAACTGGAAAAATACCAGCAAGGAATCTCTTCAGTTCTTTGTGCAGACAGTATCTGCTTTATAATTCACATTTCTTTCTTTTGTCCATATTAACAGGCATTACACACCATTAGAAGGTTTTCTTGCTGCCTCCCTTGCACTACATCATAAGGTGTTGCACATATTTAGGCAGACAAACACACAAAATCCTCTTCCAGAAGAATATTTCTGAATTCCTCACCTTTTTCATTTGGAAATGCCACCATTAAATTCAACTGCAATGACTCAGCCTGTTCCCCTGTCACTGAATGCTCTGCTAAACTCCGTAGGAATGTGGAGCCACAGGGCATCACTTGGGGGGTATTTGCTCAACCTGGCCACTGTGGGGAAGAGTCACTCTCAATAGTCACGGGGGATTTTTATATTCTAAGTTAGATAAGAGGTTCAGAAGTAAAATCATAGAATCATGGAATGGTTTGGGTTGGAAGGGACCCTAGATATCATCCATGACACCTCCCACTATCCCAGGTTGCTCCAAGCCCCGCCCAACCTGGCCTTGGGCACTTCCAGGGGTGGGGCAGCCACAGCTTATCTCCAAAGCCTAAACTTGTCATACCATTCTCCAAAAAGCTTCTGAATATTTACCAGTCCGTTTTCTCCCTCATTTGCTTCCCAAGGTAAGTTTTCACTGAATTAAAATAACTTGCAGAAAAAGTTTCCATGTGATACCCGAAAGTTGTAACAGCACAAGAGCAAGGCCAACACAATTATTCACATACATTTGGAGCAACAGTTCATGTTAGATCTGAAAATTACACCAAAATGAAAGAGCAGTTCTCAATACACAGTTAACTTTTCTCTTTCTTCTGTCCGTTCTTTATGAAATGGTGAGGTAGGGAAAAAGACTTATAAAACTCAGTAGACCCTAGATAGCTTTTAAATTCATGGCTCTATTTAACAGTGTCAGCAACAAACCTGCTTCTCACTCTGTGTGGGTTTTGCTTTTGTTTTTGGTTATTTGTTTTTACTGGGTTTTGTTTTGGTTTTGTTGGTTTTATTTTTTTTTCTTTCGTTACTTTTTGTGGTTTTTGTTTGTTTGATTGGTTTGGTTTGGTTTACTCGCACCAGTCTGGTATTTCTCTGTTTTAAATCCTAAGAAAGGCAGCCACTCACCAGTAACGAGGGAAATGCAGAAGCTTTGCTTGTTTTAAACTTCATCTGTGATGACATCATTAAAAAACAATAAAAAATCAGCATCACTACAACTACAAAGGCATTCCAATTTTCAAGCACATAAAACATTATAAGAGAACTTCAGTCTCCCGACACATGAGTTGCAACCTGTGAAGGGGCTGGAAAGAAAGCAGAAAGGAGAGATTTATCAGGCATCAAGTTCAGCCATGCAGATATCACCAAGCTCATCTTTGTTGCTGGCTGTGTGTAGGTTTGAAATGGTTTGTAAATTTAATTGACCACGTATGAGGCCGTGCACAATCAGCAGCACTGCCAAGATTAGCAGCTTTATTTCTTAGGCTAAGCAGGTCTAATGTGCTTTATTGGAAGCAAAATGCACCCTGAGGCATTTTAAAACGTAGCAGTTGGGCAGGGTGAGACTCTGCAGTGAGTGTGGTTTAGTAGGTCAGAAATGGGAGTGCTTTTGGGATGGCAGTCACACCAGGGAAACTTTGGAGAGAAGTTGTCTGGTTGTTGCCTTTCAGTACCTCTGGGCCTCAGGAGATGAAAATGGATTATCTGGCTGTTGGTGGGTCAGTACTTATCTTAGGTAACATTGCAATCTGAGGTCTAGAACATCCTGCCAATGGCTTCTTTTATGCTTTGTGGGTGTTGTAATTTACCTGCCTGTGAGTGGGTGTCCTGTTAAATTATGTTATAGTGCACTACAGTCGACATCTGACATTTAGAGGACCCAGAGTCTTACAATTAGATCATTTTAATCCACAGGTGGTTATGCAGGATTCCTTAAACATGGGCAGCAGTTTGAAGAGGAAGAGATAAGACTCTGGGATTTTAGACTTATCTAATCCATTCTTATCTCTATTCACGGTGTGAAGAGGTGCCAATACGGTGTCTTTCTGCTGGCAAAAAATTTTGGAGCTATGAGTTGTAAAGTCTAAGTAAGAACCAAATGACTGTTATTACTATGCAATCTTCATGGCTGATGAAGTGCAAATCTTTGTCCATCTTCTGTTGTGATCCTTTTAAATCTCTTTATTGCTACCACCAGTGCACGAAGCAATGAGGTCACAGACTCAGCAGAGAATGTGTGAGACAAAGTAACAAACAGCTACACTTAGACAGGAGCCAGCATGGCCTGTGCAGGAACAAACCACTTACCAGTGAAAAATGAAAATATTCATTACCCAAAACTGCTACAAGAGAGGTTTCACAGCTAGAAACTATCAAAATAAAATTACTAGGGAGGGCAGCGTTCTTATACAAATGTATGGATATTGTATCAATGTGATACACACCCTGGGCAAAGACAGATCAGAGGGAAGCAGTGAAAGGAGAAAGAAAACAACTTAATCATTCAGCATGTGTGAGTTAAAGACATAATGCAAAGAGGCTGCAGTAGCCAAAGGTGTGATCCCATGGCCCAGGTGTTCTCACTAGTTCCCCGACCACAGTTTATTTGTCCCTCAGGTCTCCTGTTTTTCCCAGCCAAGGACTAACTCTGCTCTTCTGGGCCCACCAAGTGACTGCTCCACCCAGCAATCACTGAATTACTGTTCATAAATTAATTTCATAAAATTGTTCACAAATTAATGCTTGCTTAGTTTGGGAAATTTGATTTTTTTTTTTTTTAAGAAAATAAATCTTCACCGCTTTTCTGTAAACTCCTACTCCAGAGATTTATGTCAGAGAGGCAATTTTCTTCCCAACAAGAAACTTATCTTTTCAGTCACAAAAGCAGGTCCCCAGAATCGTAGCTTATTGCAGTGGCACAGAGGAATAAGTCAAGAGTTATCACCAAGTATAGCCAATTCAAAAAAAAAAAAAAATTTTTTTTCCATCTTGAATTATTTTTCAGGTCCAAATCCAGTTTCTGAGTTACGGTTATGAGACTCTCAGCTCTAGGCTCAGTTCTAACTAAAAATTTCAAGGAATCATAGAACTATTGTGCTGAAAACCCTTTCAGAAATTAAAGGAAAACATACAGCTGTTGAGCTGGTGCCTTGGAAGTGCACCACGTAGCCCTCATAAAACGGGTCTCACATGAAATGTCAGCTCAAACTCCCACAAATACTCAAATCACTCTTTGTTTGCTGCTGACCTGTATCTTTTAAGCTTAACCCACACTTGCAAAAGCCCAAAGGAGTTGTATTTGGAGTCTGGTTGCTCATGTACTTTTCTACTCCAACTCAACTAAGCCAATTTTCAAGTATGAGTAACTACACCAATTTTTCTTTTAGTAAATGTTATACTGCATGAGAAAATAATAACTTTATTTCACAAGGCTTTGAAGATTGGTGCTCAAAGTGCCAGGTGAGCTTGTTCACCCCTCTGGCTCAGTGGTGTGGAATGGGGTGGTGTTGGGATGCAGCTACAGAGCACTTTGAGGAGACAGGCATGGATTTTGCTGAATGTTTTCTTAACCAGGTCAGCAGATTTACATAATTGCTGTAACACTTCATAATGAATAACTAGAATAGTTGTCAGGCAATTTCAATCCAAAATCATGACACTTGCTAGCCCAGCTCCTTGATGAAATTAGGGAAGGAAACATGAATCCATCTTTTTTCTTTCCTCTGCTAGAGGGGAAAGGGCACAGCTCCCAGTTACCGGTGGAAAACAGGGAGATCCCAAAGGGATCCTGCTGGGCACTGTGCCCTCAGCAGTACCTGAGGCAGGTGTCAAGGACCATGAGCACTGCCAAGGTGTTGGGGAGGCACAGGTAACCCTACCCGTGCCACGGTGTGATGTGCAGCAGCAGGAACAGGAGTGCCAGCTTGTAGCTCCACTGCAATACAGCCCTGGAAAGCAATGGCTTTTGGAAGACATGAGGTATTCAAGCAGGATTTAGAATATTAACTGAAAGAGCTAAAGGGAAAAAAATTCACATGTCACATAGGTGAGCAAGACTTGAAGTATTAATAAAAGTGTCAGCTTGCAAGAAGAGCCACGTGTGGATTGAGAGATGTCATCAGACACCAAGTCAGTTAATTAAGTCTAAAAATGAAACCTGGATAATTCTTCTGTGGAGTGCCTATAGTGCTTTGCTCGTTGTTATGAGCAGACAGTACAATCTTCATTCTGCATTTGAAGTCTGTGGGGAAAACTCTTAGGGATTTCAACAGAAAACTCCTTTTCGTGTGCCTAAGGGAGCATCACGGCATGGAGGGGCATTCGAGGCACACTACACTCATATCTAGAGAGAACATAACATTTCTGTGTCATTTAAATCCAAATGAAGTCCTGTTTTAAGCACTTTGACATGACTTGAGTGATGCAAAGGCCTTGCCTTGATCTTTCTGCTTGAGAGTGAATTTCACCCTCAGGTTGTAATAATAATAATAATAAAGCCTAATTTAGAAAAGCTAAAACAAGTAACCCATGCAGATAATATTAAAGCAATGAGAAATGGAAAGCCTTGATGGTCTAAAGAATTATGTAGGAATCACTACATAAACCCTCATTCTGTACTGCAGAAGGATACACTGGATGACCCACAGGTCTGCCCCCATCCCACCAGCAGCAGGTTCCTGTAAGAACTCCTCTTTTATAAATCTTTCATATTTCAGGCATCAGGTATTAACATGCACATGTTTATGGGGTTTTTTTTATCTAATACAGTATGTTTATTAAATTTTCTCAGTCTCTTATGAGTGTTTCCTGAGTCAGAAGTGGCAGTATCCCACAGATGACAGCATTTTTTACCCTTACTCATAAAATCAACTGGTTTTTTTGTGCTTAGATGTATTATTGTGCATCATCAAAGACGTATTTCCTTCTCTGAATTCTTTCTCCTGACTCAAAAAAGCTCTGTTAACTTCCTTGTCAAACTCTCGTTAACCACTATTGATTCTTTCGAAATACAGATATTTTTGCCTTCTGTGTGGATAAAATACTTCCAGAAACACTGTAATCCTCAGTTTTGAGTCTAGGGATTTTTTTCTGCCTTAAAACACATCTTCATGGATTCTTGGTACGTTGTCAGTGTGAATCCCAGGTAAGGATTATCTAAAACAGACACTGAGTTTATGTGTGGGAGCAATCTTTGTGAAGTCAATGTCATCATCATGAGGTTAGCCTTAGAGATTCCCTTTAATCATCCCTCAGTTTTGGTGCCTGTCTGTACTCAAGACTGGGACTGAGTCTCCCTCTCTTCCCCCCTTCTTTCCCTCCCTCTTCCAGTTTTCTTAATAATCTGAAAGTTGTGTTGTGGAGAAAAGGACAGCTGATGTTCACCGTTGATCAAAACCTGGGCTACTTCTGTATACAAGATAAAATCTTGTTTATTTGATAGGCCCAGATTCTCATATGTGTGTGTATTCATTTTTTTTGTGGACAACCTTTCTGAATAGCAAAAAGCTGCTGCAACCAGCAGTCTCTTCATGGGCATAGGTTAAATTATACACAGGAATAAACCAGGAGCTTCTGACCAAAATTCAGATTTTGAGTAACTGTGTCCATCGCTCCATCAAAGCAGCAGATAGTTGATCATCAGTGAAGATGGGAGACAACAGCAAAATTCAGACCTGTTTTGAATTTCATAGGCACTGGGCAAAGTTTTGAAGTGTCCTTTTTTCAGATCCTTCTCTTGACATTTCACTGTAGACCTTGTCCTTTAGTTTTCCCTGTGCCATGACAGGACAAGAGGTAATGGCTTTAAACAGAGAGAGGTTTAGATGGGATATTGGGAGGAAATTCTTCCCTGTGAGGGTGGGGAGGCCCTGGCACAGGTTACCCAGAGAAGCTGTGGCTCTCCCATCCCTGGAAGTGTCCAAGGCCAGGTTGGACGGGGCTTGGAGCAACCTGGGCTAGTGTCACAGGCATATATAAAAGGGTAGATTTTAGCCTATAATAAACCTGTATTTATTTGCAGGTAGTCTTTATTTCAGACTTGGACCCACAGTGTGCAGTAGTTCTTGCTGCAAGCAGTCCTTTCCTTCTGTTTCTTACCCTCAGCTCACTTTTAGTTCTCAGTCTGCAAGAATAAAACAAATGCAATGCAGTGTACATCAGCAGGCCTAGAAATTCAAAGGCATTTTTAGCAATGGCAAAAAAAAAATTGAACAACTTCAGGTGATGCTTAAGGTTCCTAAAAATGCAAGTATCAACTGGTAAGTTTTTTTGAAAATTGAATATAAAATCATAGAAAAATGCTTTATTTGATTCTCTGTTTATGGGAAATTCATTTTATTTGACTTTTTTATTTGTAATATCAACTATATTGCAGAGCAGAGTTTCTAGGTGCTCCCTTATGGTACCATTCTTCTAAATTATTAATGCCGTACTGTTGATATATTGTCAGCCTTGTACATACATTCTATGAAAATGAGTTTTACAGTAGGCTGGGATTTATAACAAAGCTTGACATATGCAGCTAATTCACCTAGACAGTCTTGTCAGTTTTAGGTTCATAAATAATTGATACTCAGGGCTTGGAGTTCAGCTACTGTTAGTGCTCCAGCTGTTAAATTTCAGCAGCATAATGGATGAATATTTGTTTATAATTTCTGTACACGGACCTGATGTCAGATCCCTGGTCTCATTTACATAGGTAGATTGAGATGTTGGAAGTGTAATGAGCATATGAAGATGATGAATTGTTTTCCTCAGTGCTGGTGCGTTTCTGTAAATGTTTGATTAGTTTTGAATGGATTACTGTTAGATTATCTGGTTCAGGGGTTAAAGTGAGCAGCTCTTTGCTCCCAAAGCTTTCGTGATCCCTTGCTGACAGATTTTAAAATTCATACAGTGATATTAGTGCTGCAAAAGCAAGGGGTGTTCTTGGCAACAGATGTTTAGTAATTAAACATACGGTTTCCCGGTTTGGAAGTTGCCTGGGAAATTTAAATCAGAATGATTTGTTTACTGTAGTTTGAGGGAATTACTGTTTCTAAAAAAAATAATATATTTTTGCCCCTAAAGTGCTGGAGTTTTCCCCCCAATGACACTAATTAAAAATGAGCAAAACACACACATACCCTCACAGTAATTCAGATGTTTAACGCCCTGGTAGACAGTTGCAATAAAACCATCAAAAACAGAGGTTCTTCTCGTTTCCTCCTTTTGTAAATTAATGAGCAACATTCAGGAAAACATTTTCAATTGGGTGTCCCAAGCAGAGATGCTGAAGTAAACCAGATTTCCAACCATGCCCTTCTGCTGGAGCCCAGCTGGGAGAAGCTGTGGGATGTGGACACGTGTGTTACACACAAATCCCGATGACGTGACGAGTGTGAGCGAGGAGGGGGAGTGCAGTAAGGAAATGACGTTGGAGAAGAACAGAATAAATTAAAATGAGGTGTCCTTTCATCTGTTAAGACTTGGCATGTGTCCGATGGCTAAAGGGATGATGTACTGAACCAGGAAACACGGGGAGACACTGGGTCTGCCTCGTTGTGGGTTTATATAAAGATGGGAGGAAGAGGAGCACCCCCCACGTGCTTCTCCCAGCCACGGCGACACAGGGAATGAGGTGAAAACTGAGCTATGGGGAGGAAAAGCCCCTCTGCCACCCCCGCTGCCTCTGACCCTGCTCACTCAAACATAACCCTTTATATTCCCGCTTTTTGCCTGTTCCCCTCCCGCCACCCTCCGAGCAAGTATCCCTCTGACAAAAAGGTCTCATGGAGCAGCTCCTTAATGGAAAGATTTAGTGGCCACAGCTCCGTGGAGCCCAGTCCCTCGCTCGCCACCGCGCTGCGTTTTGTCAGCCCGGCGTACAGTTCCCCTGGCTTGTCTGGCAATCATGTTAGTGATTATATGGGTAATGAAACACGTGCTCTTTTTGTCTGTGGCTCTGATTAATCTGCTTTCTATTTAGCCGTGATTTATGGTGCTCAACTGTTGAGGTGAGCGCTGGCCCATCAGTTCCATAGCCTATTACGGGCGCCGCGACGGCGAAATGCCTGCGAGGCTTGAACTGTTTCTTGACAGCCAGGCTTCCCGCTACATTCCCTCCAATCTGTTTTGCTTCCTGGTGTGACCTTTCATACAGTAAAATACATTAGTTGAATAGCACAGTCTCATTAAAAGAGTGAATTAACCGAAGAGTCTTTTTAACTAAATGACAGCCAAAGGACTGAGTGCTAATAGCCACGGGCAGTTAGAAACTTAACTCATGAATCAGGCTGTTAATACTGCTCGGCGCCTCAAGCGCTGAGGGCACCACACTCTCTGCTTGCTCTCATAAGAAGAAAAGCTCATTACTTTCCTCCTGATGGGAGAGAAAGAGTGAGCGAGCAATAATAAAGCTTGAATTTTTCAATACTGTTAAAAATGGGGCTGACAGATTGCCGACAATAGGAGCAACGGGCTAGACACTGCGAAGAGAGCCACTGAATTAGCAATACCATATATCATACAATCTAATTAAATCAACCCCGAGAATGAAATTAGTTTTCTGTGAGTGAAATGGCCTTTGAAAGAGTGCTATTAAATGAACTGTAGAGCATTAATTAAATAATTCACAGTGAGGGATTTTGCATTTATACAAAAATTGTGCACTTAATTGTCCATGCTGTATTACAGATTTGGCCTTATGTTAACAATGTGTCTAAAGCACACTTATTGGAGCATATCAGGAACAGCTTAATGTAAATGCAGCTTATAAAGTTTCAAGGATTGCCAAAGAAACTGAAGAAAAGAAGCAACAATAGTAAAAAACACACTCGGAGTCAACCACTTTTTCCCATTAATCCCGTGAACGTGTGACAACTTGTTACATTTTTTTTTCCCCAGTGGAATGACATTAGGGCTTCTGATTCTTAATTAAACAAAGCTTGCAACTTCTCATGATTTAGCAAAAAGAGACGCCTTTAAATTACCTAAAAATAAAAAATGCATGAAAATAGCTGAGAAAAATAGATTTTTTTTCTTTGGAAGAGATAAAACCAAACTCTTTTCCTCAAGTTTTCAGTAAGACAAACAATAATAAAAAAACCCAAAACAAATAAGGGCCAGGAAATCAATTCAAATTTTTAGTTTAAATCTTTGTCATGTTATAACTTCAACTAAAGAATATGCCACTTTTAAATCAAAACCTTTGATTTGGAAACCATGAGAATGAAAGATCTTAAAAAAATCTGTCATCTGGAGAGAGAGGTTGAAATTATAAATTGATATATATTGATGATGTTTTTTTTCCCTCCAAGTCCTGATATTTTCATACATATCTTATGTCTTGGTACTAACATTAAACTCAATGTTCTGCAACTTCCTACAAAAGAGAAGCTTTGGCTGTCAAATATACTTGACAATGTGTATTTCTATTAAATACAGTATTATGAACATTAATATTTTATCCATCCCCTTTCTCTGCCTCCTTGTATTTGCATGTAAATTTGTCATGTTACTTTAAAATGTGAAAAATATCTGCCCTTCCTCTTGGATACTTGCAAAACAATTTAGGAATGTGTGGACCATTGGTGTTTTAAGGTGCTGGTCCTAATTCTTGCTGTTCTCCATCCTCGCAAGTATAAAAAAATGCAAATAGGGAAAGCAGTCAGTGCTATACATTGAAATTTTATAAAAATACAGATAACAAGAGTATACTTTTTCCCAGTGCTTGTAAAACCAGGCTTGCATTTCTCAACGGTTCATTTACTTAAGTTTATTTATAAATGATTGTATTTTATTTTTTACTTTGATTCCGAAAAAAAGCGAATGAAATCCAGTGCTCTAATGCTCCCCACTTCAAAAATGTATGAGTAAATGAAAATATTCTTCAGTTATAATGAGATCAAATCAAGTAACTTCCCAAACTAAAACACGAGAACTTGGGAGACTTATCTCCATATTCTCAGTCTTCTTACCAGCCTCAGATTTTATCAGTGGTTCCCTCAATCAGAAAAACTTTGTGTTTCAGCAGTCATTTACTAATAGCAGAAATTGGAAGATGGCAAGGGAATTGTGGCAGTGGAGCCATGGAAGGCAGTATCTGTACCTGGCCAGCTAATTTTGAACAGAAAATAGAGAAATGGAATTATAATAATATTTTAAAACACGTTCCTCTATTTGGCTCCACCAAATACTTGTAAAGGATGAGGTGTAACAGGAACCTGGAAATTTGATATAGGGCATGTAAGTACTCACTCTCTGACACAGAGGTGAGGGTTGGTCTCTTCTCCCAGGTACCAAGTGACAGGATAAGAGGAAATGGCCTCATGTTGCACCAGGAGATGGTACAACATGGATTGCTTTATGGAAACAGGAGATTTCTTTATGACAAGGGTTGTCCAGCCCTGGCACAGCTGCCCAGGGCAGTGGTTCAGCTCCCATCCCTGAGGGATTTACAAGCTGTGTAGATGTGTCACTGGGGGACAGGGGTTAGTGGTGGCCTTGGCAGTGCTGGGGGAATGGTTGGACTTAGAGGCATTTCCCAACCTAAATGATCCTATGATTCTATGCTGACACAGGCCATGCATCTTGTATCTTTGGAAGAGTTTGAACTGTGATACTTGGCTCTTATGTCCACCCCATAAGTAATAGAATAAACTTGATACCATCAAACCAAGAGCCACCACCAAGATGTCCTGAGAGCCTCGACACAGGCATCCCTTGCTTGAGTTAAGAACTATCATGCTGAAATCTGGCAGCTGTAGTCACTACAGGTATGAATTAGTGATGTCCAGTGAAACCAAAGGTGCCTGAGCTGGCAGGGACATGTCATCTCACAGGTAGAAATGAGTTGCACCTACCCTACATTGTTTAACTGGCCTTGTTCTCAAATCTATACGGGGCTGCAATTTCTTTTGCTGCAACAGCTCATGCTGGTTAGTCTTTCACTGAAAATATTTTCTTAAATGACACTGAAAGGCTCCAGTGACAAATCGTTGCAGTTTCGTATTTCCATTTATTTTATTCTGAGATTTGGTATTGATGTAAAACCACCGTGAACCTGTTAATGATATTTCATGTGCAGTAATGTCAAACTATTCAATCAGTCGCATCATTACCTTTCATATTAAGCATATTTAGTTTATTCAGTTGTAACAAAGCATTTCTAGCACTGAAGGTCTCCTTTCTCCAAAGTACTCACTCATTTCAATTTCATTTCATATCATCTCTAAAAATGTGTCTTTTTTCTTGATTTCGAATGAAAGCCAAAGGAACAAAATACTTTATTAGCCAGCTGAGAAAACTCGAAGGTTTGTTCCTCAAAACAGGCAACTGAAAATATTTAGGCTGTTTCACTGTAAAACTAATAGAAGGTTGAACTTTCCAGGTATTTCCTATGGAATTTCACAGAGGCTTTGGAAGACAGGCGTACATTTGTGGAATTGGTGGAATTGCCAATTAGAAGTCTGGATCAGCCTAACTGGACAGATGATAAAGAGGAAAAGACACAGACTTGTGAGAACAAAATGAGAAAGATAATGTAAAAAAATTAAGTATTAAGTGAAAATGTGTTTTTGAAGCAACTGTACAAATTTGGATGTAAAGTAAGGAAGCAGCAGCACTTGGATTTTTGAACTTTAGGTATGAGTGTTATAATAAATCAGATATAACTATATATAGTTATAAGAGTTGGTAAATGCAAAATCCACTAAGACACCTGTTACATACTACATATTGAAGTAAGGATAAGACTAAACATCAAGAAAGTTCTGAACAAAAAAGTTTTATTAATCCTCATACAAGTGTCTGGCTTTCTGTGGTTCCTCTAAATTGAAGTCTATTGGGCTGTGCCTCTTGCCTCAGGGAAGCAGGGACAGGACTGGCATTGTACTCATTTATTGCTGCTTCTGCTTAATATCAACATCCAGGACAGTCATCATTCAAACCAAAATGAAGTTCCAGAAGATTTTGGTACAACTGAAAAAGTCAGAGTTTTATGGCTCTGTCCCTTACCTTTTGCATTATCTATAAACTATGCCTTGTTGGAAATGAACTCCTAGTCAGCATGGCAAAGGACCAGCGTGTTATATATCAACATATAATGTAAGAATGTGTCATTCAATATGCTGCAAAACTTGCTATGAAGAATTAATCATTCCCCTTCTTGAGCAGTCTCTTCAATGCACTCCAAAAAGTTGCCATTTTGGAAAATACTCCCAGTCAGGAGAGTAATCTAGCAGGGTGTGGGTCAGAAGAAAGCTAATTATGGAATTTTAATACAGAGTTTATCATGCCTTAGATGTAACTCCTTTCCCTTAACAACTGAGGAGGCTCCTTGATGCATTGGAGTGTGTCCTATGAGATACCTGAGCTTCTAGGATCAGTCTAAGTGGATGTTTAAAAAAGGCAAGGGGACAGGTCGGGTGTAGAAGCTCTGGGAATGCCCTGGCATGGCCATCCCTTGTCCTGTGTGAGTCCAAGGACAGGACAGAAACAGGTAACACCAAGAATGTGATCAGAGTATGTTAATGTAGTGACTTTGTAGAAGAAAGAAAATTTGACTTTAGAGGTACCTGTGCTCTGAGACTGGGTGCATATTAAGTAAATAAACAACAATCTTAGGCCATCTCTTCATCAGGTGTCCCAGTTGATTCCATCTCAGACAATAACCTCATATGAATAAATGACTTGACAAAGGCCCCTCTGCCCATCTGGTTTTTATCAACCAACACTTTTTATCACTTTCCATCAATGTTTGGACTCTTTCAGCAATTCAGCCTGTAATAAATGTGTTGTAGATGTTCTAACAAGAAAAGAACAGATGCAAGTTTAGTGAATATTGAGTTTTAAACTTGTCTCGTAGTGATTTGTGGCTGTGTCACCGCAAATATTTTTCAATGTCATTGCCTAAGCCCTGGCTGTCACTAACGTGGTCAGCTGGGGAATAGGAGGCCTAACACTATGATCTCGGTATTAATGGGAGCTGTTGAGAGTGGCAAAGGTGATAAAGTATTGTTTAGTTATTGGTGCCATACTTTTGCTGCAGGACATTATTATAAAACGCTGTGTTTTTTTTGTCAGGTTTCAATCACCTATCCAATAACGCATTTAGAAACTTACTGCGAAGAGCCCTAAAATATCAATCTTTGGGGGGTTTTGTTTGCCTTTTTATTGGGTTGCTTTGTTTTTGAACTGTGACTAGAACTGAGCAAACTTAACCATCTTAAAGGAAAAAAAAGATTTCGGGCTGTCTCTGATGTCCAGTTCAGTCCTTTCAGTTTAGCTGTGGTTATTTTTATGCAAATGTTTCAGGTTCAACGTTTAACTTAAACTGAAAAACAAATGAATCCCTGTGATCTGGGGTGGATTGGCAGCTACTAAAGGGAATATAGTTCTGCTCCTGGATATCTGGAAGGCTATCCTTCCTCCTGCTGTGCATGTATATTTTATACTAATATTAATGGAAGTTATGTGTGGGTATTCAAGAGACAGAGCATACCCCATTTGGTAGGTAAATTTATGTGTCGCTCTTTTTCATTATTCCCCAGACCAGTACAAGGAGAAATAGAGATATAAGATTTATAAAGCTTCTACAATATCCTGTTTTGCCAAATTGTATTCCAGCAAGGGCATGACAGGATTACTTACCTCACCCTTGACACCAGAAGAACACAAATTAATGACTCGCTGTCATTGCCATTAAGAGTAGCCGTGCATGTTTTTAAGTTATAATTTAAATTACCTGAAATCCAAGCCTGTATTGATGGCCATGATTGTTTAAACCTTTTGATGAACACATTCACTGTTACTCTGAATGAGGTACAGTACCTCCTTATAAAAGAAGGATATAAAATTAGACTATGAGAGTTTATATAGCTTTTAAATATCAAGCTGTCAGGGTTGGTGCAGGTAGAAATATTATAATTGAAGAATGGTGAAGAAAGAGTTTATATTAGAGAGAAGATTTTCCAGTAAATTCATACCAAGTAGAATATAATGGAGACAGGCTTTTTGCCAGTGCTTTGGCTCTGCTGACCTCCATTTGCAGCAGAGATTAGCTTGATAAAGCCGACACAACCTCAATAAAACACTAACAATGGAAAGAAGTAAATAGAAATCATATTAAGCAGCAGCAATATTGCATGAATTGAAACAAAAATTTAGGTATAATAGCCTTGGTGGGTTTTAATATTGTTCCCAATCACATCACAATATGAATCATATCATAGTGATTCTAAATAACATTTATCATCTTTAAATCTTCTCTCCTGGTAGATGACTCACATTATTTGAGAGGGGTTTTTTTCTCCTTTTTTTTTTTTTTTTGAAGAGTTCATACATAATTAAATGTGCTGGAAGCAAAGGGTACAAAATACCTTGAGAAACGGCAACTTTTTGTTGTATGTTCAATTAAATGCAACAATTCCATATTTATTGTTATTTTGCTACCTTCCAGAAGTTAAATGAATAGAATAATAGGACAGCATTGCAGGACAAAAACTCAAATAAATCTAGATGGGAAATTTTATTCAGTTTTCAATTACTGTGGCATTGCTAAATTCTGGGCACAGTCTGTAGAGCGTGACAAAACGAAAGGAAGATTGGTCAAAAATGCATTTAGAGGGGATTAGAGGCTAAATATAACAGAAAGATGGTTCAATTAATTTTGTCAGAAAATTATCTGTCCGAGGGACTACATCTTCATTTGCAAGGAAAATGTTTGATCCGTCATTTGGGTGGACTTCTCTCTTCAATGTGGGGCTCTGGGGTTCAACTTGTAGGGGTTCACTCCTCAGGGCATCAGGACAGACTTGAGGTAGCCTTGGGAGACTCCAGGCTCAGAGGGAGAGAGGTGTGAGAGGATGTCAAACCCCCAAATGTTCACAGTCCTGGCTCCAAAACGTCCATGACGCGTTCACTTCCACCCATGTGGAAAGTCATTTCTGAGAAGACACCAATCTTTATCTCCCTGAATAATTGGGAGACTTTTATCCTATTTAGGGGGACTGAAATGCAAATGTTGACACGGTGGGCAATGTCTTGGGAGTGGAGCAGGAGTCCAAGCTGGTTTAGGGCATGTCTGAATCAGGGCACTGTGGACAGAATGCCCATCGACTGTCCCTTTTCTCTCATGGCTTGTGGGAAGCATCTTGCTCAGGTGCCTGAGTTCAGGATGTGAGCCCTGAAGAGGGGAAGGAATTTCACTTTATGGGATGGATAAGGAATGAGTCTGTGTGATTCTTGCTTGCTGGCCAATATCCCCTCCTGTTCTGCAGGTAGGTTTTGTGGATTGTGGTCAGATAAGCATTTCCACATTGCACAGAAAGCCTGCCTGGGTGCCTCATGCACAGCTCTAGGTCCTCTTGAAGGCAGAGCATCAGGAGGTTTTTTTGCAGATGGGCTCCTTGAAAGTTCTCTTTGAACAGTTTGGACATCGATGGTGAGCTGGTGATAGCTGACATGGACTGAAAAGTGAGAAATGAGGGATATTTATCCATTTAATATCATGAAGTCTGATACTGACTCTGCCTAACCAAGATCAAATAGACAGTGCAGTCTGTCATCTGCAATCAATTTATCACCCTTCATAGCCTAGATCTGGCTGATTAAATAGCCAAGTTAACTGATTAAAGGGTTAATTCTGATGTCCTAAACAGGGGCCTATCTTTAGACTTTCATTATCTATGTTTGTTCCAGAACATGGCAAGAAGAAACATAAAAATCACAGGTAGAAAAAAGCAGAGCAGAATTTGTATTGCATGATAGTGATTTTAAAATACAAATTATAGGTATACTTGACTAGTTAAGGAGTGGTCAGGTGGCATTCAGCAAGAAAAAATATGTTCTAAAATACTATTACAGCACATATTTTATGGTAGGGCATGCACATTATGATTTTGTATTTTAAGAAGTTTAAAGATAGATTCATCTATTTGGAACAGAGGTTAATAAAGATAAAATGCAACAAGTCAATGAAGTGAACAATTAGATGAAATGAATAAAGCTAATTAAGATTTAGTAATTAGCAATGAGAATAAGCTAAATTTCACTCAGATGGCTAATTAACAAAAAGTGATTTTGCTATTTTAGATATTTAATTTAAGTCTCTATAAAATACATTTTATGTATCTAAAAATGAGTATCATATTTTTTATTCATGACTGTTCACAGACTATTCCTTGAGCTGGTTCTCTCTGGCAGCGTGGCAAAAATGAACTGTGACTACAGAAGAGCATGGGCAGAAGAAAATGACCAAGGATGGCAGGATGAGATGAAGCAATCCACTGAAGAAGATGCACAAGAAAATGAAAAATCAAGCAAATGAAAGAGGAAAATGACCAGTGACGGCAAAATCCAGCCACGTAGAAGATGCAGAAGTCTCTCAGCAGATCAAGGAGTGGTGAGAAAATGAAGTCTTTGTTGTCAGAGAGCCCAGAGAAAAGGGAAGGACATTTCAGTGAGCAATATTATGACAGGGTTTTCCTTTGGCCTCACAACTTATAAAAAATTTGCCTCTATGAGCACACAAGACTGTTTTTTCAACACTATAAGATGGTCAGTAGTCAGAATTAATCTGCTCCTCGAAGGGATATCACCTGTCAAGAGGTTTCTGTCTAGGAAACAAATTCAACTGCTCATTCAAAACCCTCCACACTTTAAATGGGCTTGAATGAATAACTGGTCAAACCAGATGCAATCCTACTGGTTTGGGAGCAGAAAATGAAACAGACTGTGTTGGGTTCACCACCTTCAAGCTGCTGAGTCAGAATGGGAAGGTACCACAACCTCTTCAGGCTCTTTTTCTGATGTCCCAAGGAGGAAAAACCAAAACCTTTACATTCTGAAAATGAATATGCC
>JAWWES010000169.1:32461709-32464872 GCA_035583135.1 Lophotriccus pileatus
AGATAAGATGATGTGCTCTTCCCTTTCTCCCGTGCACATTCCAGGTGCTTATATAAATATCCTGGTAAAACTCACACAGCAAAAGCCCTCTTGGAGAAAAACTGTGCTGAGCCAGGGATCTGCCATTGGCTGGGACCTGAGAGTGTATAAACAGCACAGTCTGATGTCATCTGTCCACTTGCCTTTTCCCTGCTCTATGAGTACAGACCAAGCAGGTCTGGATCACTGCAAAGAGCTTTTAGTGCCCAATGGGAAAATATTGCCTCCTCAGTTTAAGAAAAAAAGGGGAAAAAAAAGCACCTGTCAGTGGATTTAAACACCCAGTGCAGCTGGTTTGGGTGTAATTGTATGCCAGATGTCTTCTTTCCATTCAGTGGTTGTAATTTTTCCAGAATAAGATAAATATGTATGTTCTCTCTGTATTTTATGGAAAACTTCCTGCTTTATTTTTTTTCTTCAGGAGAAAATATGACTCCTTAAGTGGTGCTTGGAATTATTCCCCTTGATCTATGAACTTGGCAGTACAGGTAGAAGTGTTGTTCTTGTCTAAGGTAAGGATTTTCTTCATTGCACTCCAAAAGATATCTGAAACTTTCTTTTATAAAAACATCCAGCAAAGACAGTTTTTATTCTTATCATACTCAGAATGCTGTAAAAGTAGGACCCTCTCAGTGGGAACAAGTGTAGATAAAACAACATAAACCACACAGGAGATCAGACTCAGTCTCCTAACTGGCTACTGATGCTCTGGGACACAGGAATTGCTTAAGAAAATTCAGTGTCAGGGGTGGTTTCATTGCTATCTGGTGCCTGGAGTACTTTCTTTGCAGCTCCTGCCGAGATTGGCTCATGCCCTTTCCCCAGAGTAGACAAAATCCAGGACTGTGATGGCCTCCAAGCAGCAACATCCTCAGGAACTTGAAGGCTGGAGAGCAAATAACCTTTAAAACAGCAGAAACACGTGGCCAGTGGTGCCAGTGCTGGTTGTGATGCCCTCTCTCCCTCCACAGTGTGTCTCTTCCTTCTCCTTACTGGTCATGGAGACTTATGAGGGGCCCTCATGCCAGTGAGACAGGGCACTCACAACACCATCATCATGCAGGAGGGGGTTTTGTTTGTCAAACCTCGTCTGTGTAGAGGTGGGGACTTACACTGAGCGTTGGCTCTCAGCAATTCCAACAGCTGAGTGCCTTTAAAATATACTGCTGTGCTCATAATGTCTTGCCAGTGTTTCACATTAACCTTTAGACTATTTGAATTTAACTCTGTAAGTAAGCTAGATAGCTTTCTAGAATGGTAGATAATATAACAAAAAAGGTGCAGACATGAATGAAGATATGTGAGCAAAGCAGTTATTAAAATTAGAATGATTGATGCTATAATATTCTGAGGTATCCTCCATGTGGAACTCCAAGAAGCTGCTCTCTTTAATACGCACATAGAGCTGCTAATTGGGGTGTACACAGCAGGTAAACTAACCCCAGCTACAAAATAAATCCAGGGCAACAGGAAAGAAAAACCCTGCTTCTTTGACACTCTGCAGTGTGTTGGAAAATGCCTTTGGCTCAAAGGTCCAAATTTGTTAATAAAATCAAGGAGTTAAGCTTCTTTGTCCTAGACTTGCATGCAAAACATGATTATAAAAATATTTAGCAATGAACTCGCTTGCAGCAGCATGACACAGACCACAAACCCTCTGAAGGGATCAAAAGACTCCAGGAACAATAGCTGCCAAGAGATTTACTCATGTTTCCCACTTCTGGATTAGTTGTAACCACCACATGTGTTTATGGTTCCTGATGTCTTTTGAAAAGTTAAAGGCTTTCTGCTTAGCAAGGAGTTAGCTGGGAACATCATTACATCATATCTTATCCCACTTGATCCACACATCTTTAAACCAATTTGGCCACTGCAATGGGAGCAGAACTGGAAGCTGCAGGGGCACATCCTTTTGATTCCTGAACATAACTCCCATGAACACTAATAGAAGCAATGCACTTGCTTTGAGAGGAGAATACATCACCAAGAGCTGATGATCATCTTGGACTAACGCTGCAGCAGACTGAAATCTCTCTCATCCAAAATATGTACTCACTTTCCTCTTAATTCCCTGACGCAAATCGCTGAAACACACGCCCACGGCAGAGAAGCAGAAAGCACAGAGTCATTTCTGAGGTGGACCTTCTCTGTGGGGAAGCTGGAGGTCAGCTCCTCGTTTACACGAGAGAGAAATCGTCACCTGCCAGAAAAGACAAAACAGAAAGAATGAAGCATAAAAGTTCCCTAGTTTACCTATTAGCACAATATGTAATTGGATGGAAGTAGCGGGTTTCAAAAATTTGTCTTACTATAATGGCTATAATTTTTTTAGAGATCGAAAATGAATCTGACTAGAAAATACCATTAAACTACCAACTTGCTTAAAATTTAAAGGGTAATTCACATATAATGCTTTTATTTAATAGCCCAATTTACAAAACGTCTAAAATTAATGCAGATCTTTTCAGGACAAAATCAGCTGTAACTGCACCAACTAATTTTTGCTCATTTGAACTGAATTATTAATAAGAGAGAAATATACCATATGTTCCCAAAAGAGCTGGATACATTTATTTCAAATAAAATTGCCGTGTTTGGTGGAATATAAGAGGTTTAAATGCTTTCAGAGAAATGGGTTACTTATATACTGATTTAATAGAGTATAAATCAGGCTGCATAATTAGGGACACAGCTGTTTCCTAACCTAAAGCTGCCAGCTTTTGTTGGTTAAGTTCCTTTATCACCTGCATGGCTTTAATCAGCAATAATTTGTTCTTCTTGTGGAGCAATACAAGTTAATCAATAATTTTGCTGTTTGTACTATACTGGAAAAAGGCTTTTATGGCAGGTTTAGCTTAAACTAGGCATACTTTCTCCTGACTTATTCACTTGATTTATTTAATTCTGTTGTGATCCTGATAATAATTAAAAATGAAAGTATTTGTGGTAACACAGCCTCTGCCTACACTTGGTACAGAGATATATTGGTCTAACTTTTTAATTCACTTTCTTAAATTTCCATTATATACACATTTGGGCATAAACCCCAAATCCTGACTCTGTAAGCTAAAATTCCATGAGAACATCTCCCCTTAGAGCATACTTGGAGGTTTCCATTCTGTCT
>JAWWES010000169.1:32464972-32516641 GCA_035583135.1 Lophotriccus pileatus
CAAATCCTGACTCTGTAAGCTAAAATTCCATGAGAACATCTCCCCTTAGAGCATACTTGGAGGTTTCCATTCTGTCTGCTCCCAAGAAAAAAAAGGGGTAATAGGTATTCCTCTTTTATTCAGTTTAGGTTTTGAAAAGATCCTTGACCAGCTACCAAAACAAAAAAGATTCTGTACACATTTAATCCACCACTGGAATCTACTCTTAACCAACACATCTAGTGACAGCACCCTGTCCTACAGCCCTGGCTTTACTATTAGGAGGTCAGCAAGGGTAAAAATCATAACAAATAAACAAATAAATAATCCTTTCAGCCCCCAAAATACACAGTGACTTACTGAGCCCCCTTCATGAACAGGTCTCCACACATACAGGGCGGGGAAGGTGATGGCACGTTGTCCCCTGCAGACACTGCTAATCTTTTAGAGCTTCCCCTCTGCAACTCTTCAATCTGGTCAATATATTATTTTTAAACGGGTTATTTGGGAGAGCAGACTTTTTAAAAGCCACATCCATGATATGAAAGCATGGGAGACTTTCAAAAGCCCTTTGATATCTAGATGAGCTTCGCACACAGGGAGCTCACATCTGCATGAAAGAAGCAAAGTTTCATTTGTAAAAGTTTTGCTGGTCATAAAGAGCTGTTCCTATTTTTCCTGCTTCTTAAGAAAGTTATAAAACCTGACTCAAATCCCAGCAAAGTTAGCTCAGAAGTTCCTCCTGGCTTTATTATCTTGGGATCAGGGTGGAGACCACGGAACACCTGCTTTGAGTTGAGATTTATAGAGTACATAAAACATGTTTACAATATATTCACACAAATCCTAACCTCAAAAATAAATATACATATGCATATGTATATTCTTAGGTGTTTAAACATTACAGTGTATTAATTTTAAAAGTCCTGGTGAAGAAGCTATAGAATGTGATATTCCTAAATTAAATTCCTAAATTGTAATTGGCCATGTGAATGACACCGGCTGCTTTCAGGTACTTTTTGAGTATTATAAAAAAGCAGCACAGGATATGATTTTAAACAAATTATAACTGAATAATTTTATTTACATCCCAGTCAATCTCTAACTAATGCAAGCCTATGAAAATTCACCTCTGCAAAAGGGGATTAGTTTTCCAAAGTCTGCCATAGCACCGTGGAGGCTCCAGTAGCACTGGCTTCAGGTATGAAGATGCTCCTTAATTGCAAATGTAACTGTATTTTTATTTAGGGATGGGGGAAGGAGGTGGATTGGGCTGTCAGTAATTTCTGATGCCAGGTTTATAATTTAGATAAGTATATTTTAAATGCATCTGCTGCTTCCAGGCTTTCTCCTTGCCTTCCACAGGCTTGCACAGAGATAATCACATTCCTTCCTTTCAGAGCCAGAATATTCTTTTAAAACCCCAAAGAGACAGTATGCAACTTAAAGTAGAAAATTAGCTTAGCTCACAAATTATGCATTAAAGAGACTTTGCATCTCACTATAGGTCTTGCTCACAGGGAACTTCCACTTTCACAGTTTCCAGCTGTGCAAGCCATAAAAATTTTATGCCGTAACTTTTACAGACTAAGAAGGAGTTTCTCCACAGCCAGACTGGTTCGAGGAGCTGCCACTAAAGCACAAGCTCTATCTAGCACCTCCTAATTAGCTCTTTGTCCCTGATGACAAGCACAGGGCCATCGAGGGGACACTCTGAAACTTCTGACCAGCTAGCTGAAAAATTTGCAAATCCTTCTCCTTCCACTCAGGATAAAAGTTGAGCACATAAATCCCAAGAGACACAGAAGTGAAGAAAACAAATTTTGCAGTGCTTTTCTTTCCTCCTTTGACAGCTCATATTGCCACACTCTGAAGACTTTGCTTGTTTGCATCCAGTGCCTACGGTTTCCTACAAATAATTGCCTTCCTTGCCTTGATGCCAGTATAGAAACCATGAAACTATCGTGTCCAAACTCACTTTCTGTGTGTCCCATAACACAGGCACGCCCACAGAAATGTGAGCCATCCACTGTGCGGTCCATGGACACCACCAGGTGTTCCAGAAGCATCACTCTGCAGTCAAACATGAATCTGACTTCCTTCCCTGGCACAGGGTTGAGGTTTTGGTCAACAGAGATAGTCCTTGGCTCTTCCATGGCTGAAATACCTGAATTTTACCTAATTTACCTGTTAAGCTGTACTTTCTTTCCCTTGAATGTTCCCACAGCCTTATTTCAAAGTATTTATTCAGATTTATGAGTAGGCTTTCCTAGAATGATGGAATGGTTTGGGTTAGAAAGGACCTCGAAGATCATCTGCTTCCAATCCCTCTGCCATGGGCAGGGACACCTTCCAGCAGGAGGCTCAAGCTCCCCTCAGCAACCTCATTTAATTCTCACATTTGTCACCATTAAGAGTAAAAATAAAAACCCTTTGTAAGTTGGAATGTCCAGAGATCCTCCCCTCTGCTGCCAAGGCTCAGGGAAGAGGTGATTTCCATAACTTTCTGATTTTATTTATAATTAATTTCAATTTCTTTCTCACTCTTCCAAGTAACACCATTAACGGTAACGGAAAGGTTATTTGGAAACACTTGGTTTATAATGTTTAACTTATTGCTACTCAAGATATAGGTTTAAATCAATATATATGCAAATAAAGAACTAGCAATTAAAGAACTGGTGCTCCCCATGCACAAAGAAAGTGACTTTTCTCCTTTGTATCTCATATCAGCTGCAAATATATGCGTAGCTGTGGAGGTATGACCCCTAATTCTTAATTTTGAAGCGTTGAAAAAAGAATTGAGAAGGGCTTGTAAACAAGATATATTTGGCCATTCCTCCAGTGTACTTTGATCTATGTAATAAAGGTCAGTGCTCAGTGCTTCATTCTGCATTCTCCCAAATATCTAATTGCCTAATTATTGCATTATTTCACAGCCAATCGGCTGAAAGGATTTGTATGGGTGTAAGGCAGAATAAGAGGGCTGTCAGTCTTTGGTTATGGTCCTATAGTTCTAATTCAAGAATTAAATATCTGTCTTTTCTAAAAGTCATTACATGATTTATTGGAAAATTGGTAGAAACAGCCCTGGGGGGGTTGTGCTCAAAATCTGGTTTAGAAGAGTGGCTGCTAGCCATGACTTTTGATTTTCTTGTCTCAAAATGAATAGCACTGCCTGTTTCTATGCAAATTAAATGTTTGAATGTATTTTTTTTAAGATAGATAATATTTGTTAATTTAATTGTATTTCTTATGCAGCGAGGTGATTTGTGTTTTGATTTTTATTTCTAGAGGAAAACCCTTTTGCTACTGATTCCCCAGAAGTGCAGGGCTGCTTTTTCTGTTGTTTGATAGCTCTAAAATGTCTTGCAGAAATTGCAGGTCAAGAATTACAGCCATGGTAAATCATGCCTCATGAATGAGAAGTCATCTGTGATTTCTCTAGGGTTCTTTTGGTCTATCTTTAAAATGAGCATAATATTAAGAAGAAAATAAAGGCTTCTTTAACATATATTGGCATAAATATGAACCACGCCAATATATGCATATTTATGACATTCAAGCTCTGTTGACATCTAGAATTTAGGCTGTATCAAAGAGAGAAGAGCTCCCATAAATAAAATTCAAGAAAATAATATTTTAGAAAGACCTATTGCCAGTAATTATTTAAAAAAATTAATCAAATTTATTTTCTGGATATAAAAATCACCCAGATGTGCCTCCATCCTCTCTCCCCTTGCTTGCTGAGAATTTGCTAGTGAAGTTTTTTTGCTTTATGCAGCATTCAACTATTTCAGGACCTGAAAGTCACCTTCTAGGGCTGAAAAAGGATTAGGTGGAGCTGGGGACATCCAGAGACTGGCAATTCTGGGGCCCCCATGGAGCTGGGACAAGAGAAGAATGGTTGGCTGGTTCTCTGGGGCCTCAGTAGCCCCCAACTCCTTTGGTGTGTGCCAGCAACTTCACCTCTATCATCTGAGTTTCCTTTCACCCATCCACTTCTGTTTCTGAAATAACTGATTCCTTTTTGTAACAATAAAAGTGATTCCCTTCGCTGCCATTCCCAGAAGAGCTGGACAGGCTTCTTTGTGGCTTCCTTCTCCTCCTTCTCTTCAGGAACTGCCTCCTATTTCACGCTTCTCAAGCTGAAGGCTCACAAAAAAATCAATACCTGCTCCTGCTTTTTCTCCCTCTTTTCTGCCAAAGTATCTGTCAAAACAATACTGCTAGAGAGAAAAAAAAAACAAACAAAACAGTCACAAAAACGCATGTCTGAAAGCAAATGAGGGGTTAACTTCCCTATTTCTGCATCTGATAATTTAGAAGGATTATTTGCATCCATTGTCAGCCACTGGACTCACGTAATAGCCCTAAAGCTGCAAAGGGCAAATAAGAGGCACATCAGATGCAGCTGGATGGATACAATAGATTGAACATCTCCAAAGAACTCCCATTAGAGTCCATTGGGTCAATAATCCACAAACTAAGAAGGATTTACATGATAGGCCATAACATCCCTTTTGGAGCCATTACATTTTATCAAGGCAAGATATAGTTTTTAAACTATGATGACAGACAGGTCTGACTGCCTGTGAAGATACCATTCCAGGTTGCAGCATAACAAATAAATGGAATCAAAATTAACAAGGGGATCTTAACGGGATCATGATAAGTTATATACACAATTTCACAAAATGTCTCTTGCAATGAAACTGAAAACTCAGAACAAAGCAGTGTACACCATGAACTGTGAATAAGATGCACCTTTATTGAGGAAAACAAGAGATAAAAATATATTTTCTACATTATCTTAACATATTGTACTCAATGGGGATCTATGGAAACTTGGAATAACAGTATTTTCAGGAGTAGCCAAACTGGATTGAACCTGTGACAGGAGGATGTAGAGGAGATGCTGCTCTAACCCCTTCTTCCATACCCCTCCTTCCATTTCTCTGCTCAGGGTACCCAGAAATTAATTCCACCTTGGTTAACTTTAGAGCAGCCTCAAAATTCCTCTAGTTTATGCCAGTGAGAAGGACTTTCTGTGTACCAGTTTCATTCTCTGACAGGGGACTACACTTTTACAGAGAGAAACTTGCATCAATGGAAGCATCTGAGGGGAAAATGGGAGGGAACTGCCACTTTTATTGACCTTTTCTTTTGTGCCAGGACAGTGGTATTAAATGAATGTAGAAAACATCAGGCTCTCACTCCTTTCCCCCCAGAAAGTTTGTACAGTAAAATAGCACTACAAACATAACACATAACAAGGATATCGTTGCAGCTACATGGTGCATCTGCAAAAGATTTAAACATTAAAAATTAATCTCAGGACTTTATTATTCCTTTGTAACTCAGCACTGCAATGATCTTTGTGTGGTGGAGGTCTCTGCAGTGCTCATATGTGCTCTTATGCTTAGGCAGAATGCCATGAATTAAGGATGGAGCGTAAACCCTGCCTTTGAATTTCCTGGCTTTTGTTAGTTTGTGTCATAAACTCAACATTATTCAAATCTAGGGTTTTGTATTTAATATTATTAAATGCCTCCTCATCAATGCCAAGTCTGTAATTGGTCACAGTGAATAGGTGATTAGACAGATAAAGTGCAATTGTGATTGCAAAAACTATCACCAGGTTTGCCGAGGACAATAATTATGTAGCTTATAATGTTTGAAAATATTGCCTAAATCTCCTTCCCACATGTTGTTTGTGATGGAAAACAATTAGACAAAGGATTCTTTTTCTAAGCTGCCTCTGATTCAGATTTGCCTGATGAATGGTCTTTATACTGAACCCAAAGCATTTGTTCCAAGTAAATTATATGTCATTGCAAATGCAAAAGGTCTGCTTCACAATGTTTATTGGGATAAATTAAATCTTCTAAAGATGGTAAACAGAAGGCCTCAATAATTATTCACTTCTGTATAGTTTAAACTGAAAAGGATGTTGCAGTTAGAAGGATGGAGATGAGGCAAACAACACTCCCTGCTTTGTGTTAACAACATAAGAGGTACAATAGGGAAATTTAATTTGATACTGATCTACATGAGGCATAACACAGCAACACAGTTTCAAATGCTACTTTTCTAATGGCAGCCTTTGAATTGCAAATTTCCACCAAAACCACCTGATTCATTACTTGAACACGTTCCCAACCCAGTCGAGGAGTTCTCTCTCCTCGGCTTCCACAGGGTCAGGGGCGGGCTCTGCTTTTCCTGCTGGTTGCAGGAGGTGGATGTAAAACCAGATGGCTGCTTTGCTCGTGAAAGCCTGCAAGGTGACCAGCACAGGGGCAGCTCGACAAAAGAAACGCTTCTGGCTTTGCTGCAGCAGCCAAAATCTCTCCTTGCAGTGAAAGGTCAGATCCCTGCAGCCCTTCGGGGAGCGCTCGCCTCGCACTCAGAGAGGATCCTCCGAAAAGTTGGCAGCGGTTTGGAAACTGCTGTGGGCCATCCAAAACCCGCTCAAAGAAATGGCAATCTTTCACTTAATGCTCTCAGGCTCCCAATGGAAAAGTGCTCTGAGGATGGCAGGGCCCTTCAAAGCGGGGCAGTCTTTGCCAGGAGCCTCGAAGCTGCTCAGGAGGGACGAGCGTGGCCCGCAAGCACAGCGAGCATCTCTAGTGCTTTCTCACTTCATGTGAGAAGGCTGTGATTCAGCCACTTCACATGTGAAAAGATACAATGGGTTGCCTTTGAAACTATATTCTCCTTGAGCCTAAAGTGAATATATGGGAACTTTAAAGGGTGTCAGTTAATTAGGTTTTGATCCAGCTTGACATAAAATTGGGTCCTAAATAATTTCTGCACGTGTTGTCAGCTCTTTTTAGTCTCTCCGTTAGCTCCATCCTGAAACCATTATAATTTTTCTAAATTTCCAAGTGGTTAAAACTCACTGGAAACTTGTGCACAGGTGATTAAAAACCGTCCTATGGACTATTAAAACACCCTATGGAAAATTATTAGCAGATACTCAATTACTTTGTTGTCTTTACTAGACTATTTCTAAATTTTTTTTTAAATATTTGTTTCTTTTTTCTTTTAACCCTAGTTCTACATTCTAGGGGCTTGTACTGCTTGGCTGATTGCAACATCCCTTGGAAGATTTTCACCACCTCCTTACCACTCATTAGTATTCACAGGCACAAGTACACCTTTAACTCACATTCGTGCATAGACTCCCAGACAAAAGCTCTATTAGTGGGACTTCCTACCTGATCTTAAACATATTTGTAGTTAAACATACATGAATGTTGAAAAATAAAGAAATGTTTGCATGTTCTTTGAAGGTGGCATCCAATTTCTCTGCTTCAAGGACACACTCCCCGTCCTCGATACGCCCCAAATCTTCTGCCACCTGACAGGTTTGGAGGGAAGTCAGAAGGAGAGTTTTTAATATCCCTGCTGTTCAGCAAGGGCAGGGCAAAGGGATGTACACAGAGCAGGTCTGAGGAGGGTACAGGGATCTCTGGTCACAGACACTGGCAGGGACAGGACAGACAAGGAGCCTGGACACTTCACTACTTAAGGCAAGGACAGTAAAATGCAGAAAACCACATATTGCATCTTCACCTCTGAGGATGGCACAGATAACATTTATAAGATGTGGAGACTCTCTTTTAGTGTTTCTAACAGTTTTTAAATAAAAAACCACCTTTGTCAACTCCAGGTTTCCCCCTGCCTAGCAGCTGGCCCAAGGAAGCAATTACAGTGAGTACTGAACAAGCAGAATTTTGCTCACAAAACAAGTCACTAAAATCCTTTATATGTGAACAAGCTTTTATTAATGACCTCTTTGAATTTTACTGGTGAGCCCAGCAATAATACACGGGTATTGTTAGAAATGTAAATGTAGAGAGATAAGGAAATATTCAGGCAAATCTATATTTAATTTCAAAGAAAGCTGCTCATTTCTAATGGCCTTGTTTGCATGGATATCTGATGGTAAGGCTAAGGGAGGGTCACAGCAGATAAAACCTAACAGGATCACCGAATGAAAAACAAATATTTATTTTCTCTTTGTCTCTTTGGGACTCATTTGCATTAAAACTGCAGCTTTTCCTGAGAATGTTAGTGAAAAAAACCCACCCTTATTTATGCATTTAATATGAGGAAGGCTCTTTGAGATTAAGGTTATATAAAAGCTGATTCCACTCTACATACTCGTCTTTGCACAAAGAACACCAGGCTGAGACGAGCAGTTTGGATACTGGGTTTGTTGTGTACTCCAAATTTGCATTTTATTGCACCTATGTATTTTTATAACTGTATTATAGATCCTATTGTCACACTTGGTTTCTTTCCTGAATTCCAGCTGCTATTCCACAAAGCTATTTGTCACTCATTTTAACCTTGAGCATGCAAAACTCCTCGCAGGCTTAAAATTAAGCAAGTCCTTACGTGAAGAGCCATTTAATGCATCTAGTCAGCCTACCCTGCCTGCCTGAAGTCCTTTTGCATTATTTCCAGCACCCTTCTTGCTCTTTGGCTCTGGAAAAACCTTAATGTCATGAGATTCCTTTTATAATTAAAAAAAAAAATGGTGTGTGGACACATTTTACTGTCCAACCTGGCCTTGGACACTTCCAGGGATGGGGCAGCCACAGCTTCTCTGGGCAACCTGTGCCAGGGCCTGCCCACCCTCACAGGGGAGAACTCCTTCTTAACATCCGATCCAAACCTACTTTCTTTCAGTTTAAAGTCATGTTTTAACCTTTTATAAGGACAGGCAACAACTCCCCAAACAGAGTTTGCACCAGGGATGCTCCCAGTAGAGAAAAGAAGGGCTTCCCCCTGTGCAGGACAGGCAGAGCCTGTCAGGATTGTTGTGTCCATGCTCTCCTTATGTGGTAGAATGCAAATACCCCAGGGGTTGCTGAAAAACAAGGTGATTGTTCCAGGATGCTTTGCATGCCTTTTTATTTCTGTCATCGCTGCATTTGGTACACAGTAAAGCTATAAAATGTGATCAGTGCACTGAGGTTCTCCGCTTTTTTATTGTCTGCTTCGTGTGAACAGGCATGGAGCAAAAGCCAGTTGTTGTTAAAGCCTTAATCTAAAAAGCTGTGAAAACATATGTTTCTTTGAAGCAGCTGATTTGCTTTTCAGTTAAAAAAGAGGTAGAACTCAAGTAATGCAGGAGGTAGGATCTCTTGGTGGAGCTTTATATGGAGTAGCATTTCACATCAAAATAATTATGACTTGATGCAGATTAATGATTATGTGGCTCTTTAATATTCCTTTCTGAATGCCAGCTTCAGTCTTGAGATAGGCTGCCTCTGAAGGCAGTAGGAGAAGTCATGTATACTCCAAAAAAACCCAAGTTATCTTTGTCATTAACCTTGAGAAGCATCATTGATTACTGGCAGTAAGTAAGATCTAATGCTCTTAGAGAAACAACTGCTTCAAAAACAATTTTCAAGGTGTATTTGAAGATGAGTTAGATTAAGGTACAAAAATATTGATATGATTTGCTACAGCTAGCTATCAATTGCTCTGTAATGCAGTTCAGTTTACTGGTATGGTAAAGAAGGGAAAAATCACCATGTTGCCTTGTTTTCCAGTCAAAAGTAGCATCTGGTTATGATGCAGAAATTAATACAAGTAGAGAGGCATGTGAGGGCAATGCTGATGCTCTAAAAAGATCATTTTGATCAACAGAGTGCTCATGACTTTGCTGCACTATTCACTTAAACTCTTCTGTAACTCAGATGTATTTGAAACTCTGACCTTACGCTTATAACCTGACAGGGAAGAATAAATACATGTGTTTTCTGTGGCTTGGGAGACATCAAAACCTAATTCCAGAGAAACTTCCATCCCACTTTTTGGTTTGAAAATGATTTGCAAGCCTTGAGAATTTTATCTGCCTATATCATCATCAGTTCTTAAAACTATTGATGTTACTCCTCCAGTAGGTAAAACACCAGTAATTTGAGTCTTTTTCAATGAATCTTTTTGTACCTTTTGGGAAGTACAAAACTGCCTCCTGTGGGGAGTTCTGCACCATTAAGGGCTTGCATGTTTAAAATTCGACCACTGAAATTGCTTTCCTTTCAAATTTCTCAATAAATGTTATATAAAATAATACATGTTTAACGAAGAGATATATGCTCTCACTCAATTTAAGGATTTCCAAGTTTAAATAAATATCTGGCTATTTTACATTGCCTTCATCAGACACATCAGCAACAAAATTTGAAAGAGAAGAAACTTTTTTGGGTACTTTGTTTCCCAAGTGGATGATATTTTCAGGGTATGGTCTGCCCTAGTAAGTTTCAGTAGACTCAAGTGTTAGGGATGTACGATGTTCTTTGCCAGGCAAGTGCATTTCAGATCATCACAAAGGTTTTGCTGATGCTCTTTTTGTGTATTACATGCAAATAAGGGACTAGAGAGATATTGAGAATACAACCCCAAACCTGCCTTGTTTGGTGTTTCAAAGGAGTGTGCTGATTTAGTGTCTTGGGAGACAAAAAGGCCAGAGGAGATCAGATAAAAAATTAAAATTAAAGTTGAATCACGTGCTATTGAAATACACGAGATTGCGCTAAAATAAATACGACATAAAATTGTTCTACTCTAATGCGTGGCCAGCAGCAAACTGCAGAAATTTAAGGCCCAAGTCAATGGTTCTAACTCAGGCAAACCCTCAAACATGCAAAGATTTTGTAGAGGTTGCCAGTCTGTGGTAAACTCGCATGTGACCGACTTTAGTCATATGCATCCAGCTCTGCCTATTTTATTAAGATGTGACCCTTCTCCTGCTGCAAGCTCATCCCTTACACCATGATTTGCAGCAATTAATTGGTCTCCTCTAAGCTGACTAGCAAATCCATATACTACTGTAATTACCTGAATGTAAAATATTTAGGAAATATCTATCATGCTCTTGGAAGTCTCAGGTCATTGAAAGAAAGCCAATGAAATTGCAAACAGGCTGAAGGGATTGGCTATCAGGCACCTTTCCTCCCCCCTCCCCCTTCTCTTGGCTCTTAGCATTTGTCTCTAGGGCACGACCAAATAGTGGCCATGTGTCATAAAGACATTTATCATGTAATTACAGCGTTAAGATCAGTTTCTGTTGATGTGAGATGATTACTGTGTATTTCACGCCTTTCAGGTTCCCAGCTGGGATTCAGAGATTTAAGGACATGGGGTATATATTTTTTAAATTTATGAGATAGCCATTAATTTAATTAATTGGACCATAAGAGTTCAGTCAGTGACCAAATAAGAATCCTGCGAAACAGAGGGAACCAGATGTTTTATGGAGTTTCGATATTTTTGACATGTATAACTTGGCAAAGCGAAGGCCTTTGTCTCCTCCTCAAGAAGGAGAAACACTTCAGTGGAGTAAGGAAAATGACACATCAAAATCAGTCACTGTGAAACCTGATATCAGAATAAGAATACTGTTCAAATGAGGCTATTTTAAGCCTGACTTAAATTGTATTGCTCTTGTGTGTTGGCAATAGCCCAGTGCCATTTCTCTATGGCTTACACCAATATTTGCCTTTTTAAAACCTGGGCTCAGGCCTCGTGACTGTGATTCCTTGAATTAATGTAGAGATTTTATGTTGAGGTTTCATTCGATTTTGTATTTTCAAACTGAGCTCTGGTTTCAGTTATTGTGAGAAGAATCCTGTCACCAAGGTGATCATGAAGCTGTATTTCTGATGTTTTCAATATTCACTACATTTACATGAGCTTTCATGAAAATGGATTTCCATTGAACTCCCGTTCCTTCTGATATTGGGGTCAGCTCTTTGGACCATCCTTACAGCTGTTTGAATTAGTATATGTTATTTTTGAAGTCTTCATTAAGGCAGTTTAAGGTTTTAGTGAAATAGATTTTAGCTTTCTTTCCATTACCTCTTAACGTGAGATGCAGCAGGAAATCTAGGACAGCAGCTGTGTCCAAATCACAGCTGGGCATAGCATTTTATGCATGTCTACTTTTAAGAAAACCTGCTTATCATGATTTCCTCTTAAAGAATTCAGCCTGGCTTCTGTCCAGAGATGGCCCCAAAGCTCAAAATGTAGCACGAACAGCTAGAAACATGAATTTTACACTAAGGATAGAGCAGAATGGAGCTGCATCTCAGCAGCAAAGGCATGCCTTGTGCCTTTGGTTGCTTTGCTGTTCCCTGGCACTGCCACACTTGCATGGATGCAGCCAGACTGGCATAAAGACAGTGTAATGGATCATGAATTAAGTCCAAAGGCTTCTTCCTGAGCTGGTGTTGGCTGGCAGAGCTCCTCAGCATCCACAGACTCCTGTGAATGCCACTAAAGGCACTTGCCTGTTGTAGTTCCAGCCCTGTGGTCACAGTCACAAATATCACCCCCTTGAAATTAAAGAGCCACATCCAGTTTTGATGTGCTGATCCAGCTGAATATTTCTATGCTTTTCTTTCTTTGGGGACTGCATTTGTCCAGTGGAAATTATTGTGGAAGCATTAGAAGGGAGGGAGTTATCGAAACTTAAATCGTCAGCTCCACTGGGCTCTTCTGTTGAAAGATAAAAATACAAATCCAACAGTGGCTGAGGACTGGAAAAGGAAGAGCAAGCAGACAGGTGGGATTTACACTGGGAGGAAAACAATGGCAGAAGTGTGGTGACAGCAGAGGAATTATGTCTGGTTTTATTTGAGGGCACAGCCCTGGCCCTGGCTGTCCCAAGATCACTGCACATTGCCAGCCAAGCTGTTCTCATGCTTAATTTACAGCTCACAACGTTCATGCACTGTCTAATGAAAAATCTCAGTAAGAACTTGCAATAGAAGGTAGAACAGTTATCAAATTATTCACATTCCTGCAGAGGAAGGGAGAGCTCCTTTAGCCCAGAGAACTGACCTGATGATGACTGTCACCAAAAGTTGTCATCAGGGGTTTTCTGATCTCTGGGCTTCTTTTGGATTGGAATGAGAAGCTTAATGTAACACCAGCCTTCACCTTTTGCAGGAGTCAGTGTCAGGTTTGCAGTAGAGCAGCAGTTACAGTGGTTTAAGAAGCTCCTGTGGCAGTGATGAGCCCAACCCTGATGTTGCTTGGTGTGTACAGTCACTAAAGTTACAACTTATGTGTGGGAAAAGCAACCAGAATTGCCTAGGATGGCTCATCTGAGCATGCAGAAACTGATTTTGCCTCATAACTTGGCACTTTGGTAGTTGAAAAGACCACTTGTGATGCACGATATCCATTTATTATTCGTAGGATGGCTTGGCTCAGAAGGGACATTAAAGATCATCTCGTTCCATCCCCCTGCCGTGGGCAGGGACACCTTCCACCATCCCAGGTTGCTCCAAGCCCTGTCCAACCTGGCCTTGGACACTTCCAGGCATGGGGCAGCCACAGCTTCTCTGGGCAACCTGTGCCAGGGCCTCACAGGAAAGAATTTCTTTCTAATATCCAATCTAAACCTACTCCCTTTCAGTTTAAAGACATTCCCTGTTGTCTCATCATTCCCTGCCATTGTCTGTCTTCAAGCACTCAGTGACACTGGTTATCCCTTTCCTCCCAGATGGACTCTTCCCTCTGTCCAAGTGTCATTCCCTCCTTTCCTGAGGTCCTTTCTCTCTGTCACCACATCACTATGTTGGTTTTCACTGCCCTCAGCCAGGGATGCTTTGTCTCCGTGAGTTCCCACCTATCTCTCCCCCATTCAAGAGGCAGGACAGCTTTGCCCAGCACCACATCTAAAAAGCTACATTTTCCCTGAAAACACCAGCAGTTTCTCACAGTCCATGATCACGGGTTTCCATGGGAAGAATAACACCTTCTCCACTCAAACATTCATAGTTTTCAAAATATCCTCCTTTTTCCCCCCCCAAACTCAAATTTCTTACTTGTCTTTCAAGTAAGAAATTTTTCAGAGCAACCTCTTTGGAAGAAAGTCATTATTATAGCTAAATCTATAGTCCCATGTAATTGAATTCACTTCTTCCTCTACAAAATGACTGTTAATCACATTCACTTCATTTTAAATAATAAATAACATGTAAAAAAAATGTCTATTTAGTTTAACACAGAAAATAGGATTTCACTATGCCAATAAATATTATTGTTTGCCTTTTCCTTTGTGCATGCCTGCCTTTCAGGTAAATTTATCTCCATGCATCTTCATACTTTAAAATGGTAATAAAAGATCCTGAAGTCTCTGTGACTTAGGAGTATGTGCAACTACGAACAATTTTCTTGCAAACCAATTTCCATGCTCTTTTAGAAGCTGATATAGAAACATTCCATATAGTTAATATTTAATACCAATATAGTCATGAAAAATTCAGGTGTTAATAAATGGGATTTATTTATTTTAGACCATTTAAATGCCCACTACTGTCATTTAAAACTGTTGATGGATAGACTATCTTTAAGTGGAAACAAATATTCATTTGTTACGGGCTGGTTTGTGTTTATAAAAGCTATTTGGCTTCAGAGGTAAACCCCAAGCTTATGTTGTAACACGAAGATTGTGGGAAGATCAGTCCCAACTCCTGCTTGTTTTGTAGAGGACAGAAATCAGTACAGTAAGGTGAGACTCATCACAGAGGCAACTGTCACGACTATCACTTGGAAAGACAAATTCATCCCAGTGTAAGAAGGCTGTGACCTCGTGGGAGGCCAGTGCTGGAGCAGGTCCTGGCAGGGACCTGCTGATCCGTGGAGAGAGGAAGGAGCAGGTTTCCTGGTAGGACTTGTGTGGAACCCCCTCTGGAGCAGCCTGTGCCTGAAGGACTGCACCCTGCGGAAAATGACCCACTTTGCATCAGTTAATGGGAAGGACTCATGCTGGGGAAGCTCTTGGAGGACTGTCTCCCTTGAGAGGCACCCCATAGGGAGCGAGGGAAGGACTCCAACTCCTCTCCCTGAGCAGTGGCAGGAACAACCAGGGATGAACTGACTGTGACCCCCGTTCCCACCTCCCTGCACCACTGTGCGGGGGGAGAAAGTAGAGCTTGGGGAGGAAGGAGGGGTGGGGAAAGGTGTTTTTAAGATTTGTTTTACTTCTCATTATCCTGCTCTGACTTTGTCAGTAATAAATTCAGTTAATATTCCCAAATTGAGTCTGTTTTGCCCCTGACAATATTGGGTGAGTGATCTCTCCTGGTCCTTAATCTCAACCCGCGAACCTTTTGCAATATTTGCTCTCCCCTGTCGGGTTGTGGAACAGAGTGACAGGGTGGATTTGGTGGGCACCTTGCACCCAGCCAGGGTCAAGCCATCACAACCAGCAAGCCCTTCAATGGTACACAGCAGCTTTTTCTGCTCCTTTCTTACCTCCTGGCATGGCACAAAGTGGATTTGAGCATGTAACACCTCCACACTTCCTTCCTCCCGTGCCTGAGTAAGAAATGCTGTGCTTCTTATAAAACAGAAGGAAAACCCTCCAGCTGAATACCCATGTGCTCTGGATTGCCTGGGCTGTGGGCAATTACACTGTCCACTTAAAAAAGAGGTGTTATAATTTCTCCACATTTTCCATAACATCAAAACTCACGCTTGCCCTTTGAAAGCTTGCTTCTGTGTGTCATACCCAGGCAGGTACCATGCTGGCATTTCTTCCCTCTAGGCTTTAAAAGAAAATCTCTGTGCAATGGTCATACTCTCCTTCTTTTTACCACCCCCCCCCTTTTTTCTTTTTTTTTTATTTTTATAAAAATAACAGAGAAAAGAGGCATCAAAAGCAATTTTTCATTTCCACATGCCTGTGTGGTAAACCCAGGTGTCAGGCTTTTTGTGGGTGACGTGATTCATATCACTGCAGTGTAGGGTGTTAGCTCTGCATTTAGTCTTGCCTGGACTGTAACGAAGGACACCGATTACTCTGGTGATTCGAGCTAAAAGCTGCAGGAGAGGCATTAGAATACAGGAAACGTATGGGGGAATGCAATTTCAAAGTGGATGAAAAATGTGTGAGTGGATGAACATTCAGTGAGGTAATTACAGCTTAGGTTTAGTCCTGAATTTTCTTCAGCCTTACTCTGGGGAGAGCCTAATGGCCATACCTGAGTTTTTAATGGCAACATTTGGGCAAAAAGTATGGCTATTAGGTGAGCAAATGTAGCACTTTATCCTGGGGGAACGGATATCACCTTCGGTGTCAAAAGTAAAGGAGAATCAATTCAGCTCTGTGAGCTGTGAAAGTTTTCAGTGGGAAACCCTGCAATGGTCTCACTCCCTAGGGAGGGGAGGGAAGAGGGTGTCTGAGCCTGACATGTGCTCAGCACAAAATACATGCTCAGAGGCAGCCAAATCTATTGATTCCCGGTCATCCTGGTGAAGTTATTCCGTGTTCACAACAGCAGGAAAAGAGGATAAATTTGCTTATGCAAATTAAAATAAAAAGAGGTACAGAGCCAAATGAAACATGAGTGCCATTTTCATCACCACATGGAATGTGTTTCACAACAAGCCAGTTCTTTAGATTAATACTAACAATTAGATTAATGATAATTAGCACTGGATGTCTCTTTGGGTAAAGTGAGCACTCCCCTTTCTGAAGAAAACAGCTTCAGTTAATCTGTGACAATTAACGGGTTCAGGTAGCTTTTGTCAGATGGGGTGGCAGGGACTGAGTCACCAAATGCTGGAGTAAGAGCAACATCATTTTTTATCCCAAGGCTCTCCCAGGGAAAGTAAATGAGCTGCCTCTAACCACCCCTATGGAGAGAAAATGTATATTCCAATCCTTGGACCAACATTTTTGGCCTTTCACAGGCATGTTCTCTCAAATCTGCACTGGGGACAGGGTCTTCACTGAACATAGTATTAGAGTTGTTCCCCTCTGCATGGGATTCTTCAAGCACTCAGTTCAGTTCATCTCACTGAGGCAAGGGAGATGCTTCACTCATCTGTTGGGAGGAACATTGTCTGATGAAACTGGGGACTGGAGTGCAAATTCAATTAGGCAGAGGGAGAAGCTTCATCTTAGTCTCACAGATCTTAAATACTTGTCCAAAGGAGGATATTAAGCCCTGCATCTTCAGTGAAAAAGTCTAGTATCAGCTTTTCCTTAAAAAAATCCCCCATTTGATAGAGACATATCAAAATCATCGTGGCTCAAGTAAACAGTTCCACTTTACATACAAACAGAATATATCTTCTTTTATCTTACTTTTAATTAGGAAAAAACACAGGAGTAGAATAGAGAGAACAATGCCTGCTCTGGCTCTTCTCAGATCTGAGAAATCAACCCAAACACATCTGCTTTCTGCACTGCCTTAATTGCTTGTGGAGCTTTTTATGGCCAGTTTGGACCCCAAATTGCAATTACTGCTGCATGCTTGAGGCTAACAAGAGGAACAAAGCAAAGAGTAATGGACAGCACTCTAACCCTCCCATCTGATGTGCAGGATGAAACCTGAGCTTGGCTCCTTCCAGGCTCCAGCTGGGACAGAAGTAGGACAGGAGCAGGGGGAACCTCACTGTGACACGGCTTTTACATGGCCAGAGGCGGGAGCTTCAAGCTGTGAAGCAGGAGAAACCACTCTCATGAGATCTGCTGCCCCATGGGAAGCCCCAAAAGGTTAGATCAGCCAGATAAGTTCATCCAGATGTGCCTCTGGTTTTGACCTTATTCTGTTTTTCAGCAGGGAGATCTGTTGTGGTGACGTATATATACAAGCATCACACCCACAAACTTCCAGGGATATTTATTTCTCTCGTTATTTGCTGCAGTACCTTGTATTTCTATGACTAGGCATTTGATCCCTCAAACAATCACAGTCCAAATGTCCTTAAAGTGAACTGATGTTCTGTACTTAATAGCCTGGTGACTTCTTGGATTAGACTGATCGAGCCGGTGATGAATAGGGTAAGTATAGTTAACAGCCATTCTTAAACAACTTTGAGTGTCATTAATTTTGTTATAGGACAGATTAATCTGAAATGTCAGGACTTGCTGTACTAGACCTAAAATTGTATTTTCAAACCAATTTTAACAGATTGTATTTCACTCTTGACACAAAATTCATTTACTTGCCTTAGATTGCAGCTTTTATTGTAATTCTATCAAATTAAAGCAGGGCATTAGAACCACAGAAAACTAAGTTTGAAGTTATAGGAGGATAGTTGCACTAAATTTCTTTCTATTCTCCTTTTTAATACATTTTTCTCCTTAAAACAAGCTCAAATACATGGACATTGGTACAGTTTAAGGAAAGATTCTAACTGCCCTACATAGGTATGTAAATCATGTAAATCATATGTAAATCCTACCTAGACAGAGGACAATACCCATTCTGTTGGTTGTTTTCTCTATAGAACAGAATACTTGCTTTTCTTTTACAAATTTGATGTTTGTTTTAATTAGAGTCACAAATTAGATACTAAAGCCAGTTTATTTAAATCAATTTCAAATATACAGATAAAGAGCAGCCTGGACACTTAACGATGGCAAAAATAAACAGAAGTGAATTCAGACCCCAAAAAAGGCAGCAAACAGGGAGATTGGCTCTCCTGAAACCTTTGAAGTGCAGTTTAAGGATGAGTTACAGGGCCTCTGAAAAGGAGTAATTCCCCCTCACCCCCCAAGTAATACATTGGAGATAATAAATAGCTGAATCAATAATCTGTTCATGGGCAAACTGTACAGCAAAATGTGTTTGGACAGAAACATTTCTGGAATAATTTTGAATTATGAATAAATTCGTAAAAGTACCAGTCAGTTCACAGATAATTCATGAACTGAAATAAGGGCAAAATTTGTCGAATAAATTATTCACTACAAATAGTTCCTAAGCTCTCCAAAGTACTATCACACTTCATTTATCTCTTGCCTTAGGGGTAGATAAAAATACTCAGAAAAAATTATAACTAACCTGAATTTTTCCCTAAAAAATTTAAACTAGAACATCTCCTTCTGCAGTAGTTTTAAAGGTAAGAATCTTGCTCAACTGCAGCTTTTATTCCCCTCACACGGAAACAAGATTTTTTTGTCAGAGGTCTCTGATTTTTATCTCAAAATCAGAGGTAATACGGTCAAAAAAGAGCAGGTCTAATTGTGGATCCATGGGTTGCAGCATTGCTTGCCAAAAGACTCTGTTTACTGCAAAATGACCAGAAAAAAAGAGAAAAACTATGGATTTTTTATCCGTGACTGCTCAAAATTCTGATCTTCTTCTGGTACACGTTCTGTCTCCAAAGGGAGCTGTGCCTGTGACTCTTGAGCTTCTGAATGTGTTCCCATCCCTGTAGGAGCCTGTGAAATACTTCAGGAGGCTGATTTTTATTGGGGTAAATGGAGGAAATCCAAGGAACAGTAGGTGCAGCTGCGTATTTTGTGTGCCAAGTTGGTGAGTGTCCTGCAGATCTTCAAGATTTTCATTGAGGAAAGGAATGTCATTGGAATCAGAGAACGACTTGGGTTGGAAGGGACCGAAAGATCATCATTAGAGGGACATCAGCATATGTTATTCCCAGTATCAATATTAAGAGTACAAAAAAATTGGCTTTTGTTGTCTGTATTAACCCAAAGCAAAATTTTGGTCTGCTATAAAATAAGAAAGAGAAAAAAAAATTCAGAAAAGTATGTTCTGCTCAGGAAGGAATAGAGGACCTTTAACAGATATTGGAAAACTGAGGCATGTGCTGGCGTATCAAAAACTTACAGAAATATGAAATATTTGTGATTCTGGCCTGACTACTCAGGAGGAACCTTGGCAGTATGACATGGCTCCCTGTTCAGCAGTATTTCATGTGAGAAGGCTGGTGCTTTGAGCTCGTGGTCTTCTGACTTTACACCAGGGCAACTTTAACTCTTCGTGTCAAAGGAGGGAAATGAGGCAGTGAAAATCAGATAAGTGAGCAAAAAAGACTCTGAGCTGTGCTTTCAGGGCATGTTTCAAATCCAGGGGAACCTCTGTCAAAACCAAACCAACAATTAAAAAAAGAAAACAAAACAAAACACTGCATGATTCAGAGCTTGCACATGGGTTAGATTATACTGGGTGTTCCTCTTAGATACCTGAAAAAAAGAGTGTGCAGGGCAGTGTACAGAGATATAGAAAAGTTCTGCCTCGTACACTGAGGTCACACTAAATTACACCAACCCCAACCTACAGCCTCTCAAAATGCCACCCCTCCAATGGTCCTTGAAAGGCACCAGCAGCCTTGTCCAGGGGAGCAGGGCGGTGGGCATTTAACCGGGCTCTCCTTGCTTTGCCAAACAAAAACTAAATTAGATGGGTCAAACACTGCAGATCTAATCTCACTGTGAACTGAAAACATAGGAGCTCTCCTGCCACCAGAGCAGAGCAGAGCCTGCGGTGACCCCACCATGAACTGGAGGGGATGGGAGATCACCAGCAGGTGCAGTCTGGGACGACTCAATGTCGCATTCAAGTTTATTCTTTGTATGGTTCTGAGAATGGCAGGATTGTGTTTTGAATCCAATACCCCAGGGCTTTCACTTGCTTTCTCACAATTACCTGTGCAAGAAGAAGGTGGGGGGGGCGTTGGGGGAGGAAGAGAGAAAAAAAGGGAGAATTCTTCTGTGGCATAGCAGAAACGGTCAAGGGCAGTTCAGATTAAAGACCATGATTGGCACAGGCTGCGGAGAGCCTAAGCCAACAAAATAAAAAATAGAACCATCCTGTTTAATAGAAACAAATTGCTCTCCACTTCTCCCTGACACAGATAGTGGGGCCATTTGTACCTGCTGCCCTTTGTTGGGAACAACAGCAAGGAAATGTACTCGTCTTGAGCGGAATAAAATTCTTTTTGTTGCGTTTGGCTATCTCGGCCCCCAGAACAAGCACGGCAGTTAAGTAGTTGAGCTTCCTTGTACATTTGTTTGATTAAAGGTCTGTAACACTGGCTCAGGTAGAAACAGCTCAGCTGCATGGAACTGCAATGAATGAAGGGCTTGTTAGGGAGCAGCCAGCGAGACACGGCGGAGCTGCCTTCGGAATTACCTCTGAATAGGAGCTTGTTGTTTTGCTTGTTCGCTGCAGGATGGAAGGACAAAACTGTACATTTTAAATGACATGTGATGAGATCTGGGCTGCTTTGCATGTGTGTGTTGGGAAACCTGCTAAAAAACGGAGGGGAGCTCTTCTGCAAGTCAACCCATGAAAACGAATCTCCTTCAGATGTCCCTGAGTGCTCCAGTTAATATTGGCATTTCCAAAGGTCGGAGTGGAGTGTGTTAGAGCATTTTTATGAACTGACCAAATAGGGGGGCTTTAATTTTGACCATAAATGGGCTGGAGGAAATCCAACCGAACGCCTGGCAGATAAAAACATAATAAATCCAGCATGTATTTGTGTTATTTTCTAACCTGGCTGTGGTGGAAGATCTCTTACAGTATAATAACGATTCCAACTTTAGCACTATCAATCTCTCAGGTTTAGCAATAGATGCTCCAACTGCCTCCACCTCCATCAGCTCCCATCAGGTAAAACTTGCTCAGTTGTCAGCACACAAGCACTTCATCTATTTTGTTGAACTGATGCTGTAGTGAGTGTATAAATGTGTGTATATATAGACATGGCATATGTACATATACACATTAATTTTCTGATGCTCTCTAAGTGGTGCCTGGCCTCTTCTCTCAGTTTTTCTGTGTAAGGTAGACTGAAGTAGGTAAACTCTGGCATTTGTGCACGTGCACTTGTGCATGGACAGGACATCAAGCCCACTGCTGATAAAACTGCACAAAAGGCCCAAAAGCTACCTTGGAAAAGGGATTAAAATGCCTCTGCTCCTAAAATTTGGTATTATGTAAACCAGTGCCATAATCACAGCAGTTTTATTTCCTAATTTTGAGTGCAACTGTGACTAAAGAAAGATAACCTCTTGTACTTTTTACCAACACTGGATGGTTTCCTGGGAAATGGTCCATGGAGCTCACCTTTGCTAAGGATTTGCCCTGAAATCTCTTTATCCAGAGAGAAAGACAATTTAAATGGTGATGTCTGTAAGAATTTGGCTTTTGAGAGTATACTAAGCCATAAATGCCCACAGTTAAAACCTGTTTTGCAGGAGAAATGGAATTATCCACTGTCTAGGAAGCTGTTGAAACAAGTGGGAAGTAGGAAAGAATTGCCAGTCAAAATGCAATGCCACAATTAATAGGCAAAGTGACTCCTTATAGCATGTGGGTTGCAAATGTAGATTTACAGAGATATTTCTTTAAATATATTCTATGTGATTTTAGGAAGAAAAAGATTAATATGTGGTGCACAGCTTTGATATTTTGAAATTTAGAAAATTTTAAAAACTTACTCTGTAAAAGTTGTGTTAGTAAATCAACTCCATGTGTGTAAAAAAAGGAAGTAAAGATCAATTCAAACGTCTTGCACAATTTAAGATTGATATAAAACAAGCTTTTTGTTAAGATTTACAAGGTTTATTTGTTATTGCTGTTTTTAAAACAGAGGGAAGCTTTCACTGAAAATTTTACTTGCCATTTTTTTCCTTTGTCTTGTCAAAAAAATACTGGGAAAATTGCTGTCTTTTAATGTCCATATTTCTATGAATTACAGGCACATAAAATGACAAAATACATGAATATTGTCTGTTGAATCCCAAAATTTCTGGACTGCTGGAATAGGATGTGTTATAGCTCACTAGCACCAAATGGGGCAGATATATGCACATATAAAAAGCCTAGGCAACACTCCTAATTTTTGTTTTTTCTAGGAATCTGACCTGGAAAGGCACAGACTCATGTTAATCAAAACAGCCTGATACTCTGTGAGGGAGATATAAGCATTTAATAACAGAAGATCTTTGTTCTGCAGAGGTCATCAGTGTTAGGAAGGTAAGAGTTTATATTTTAAGCAGGAATCGCACGACTGCAGGAGTGGTTTAGGGTGGCCCATCTGCTCTGGTGGAGATCTGGATCTCCAGAAGACTGGAAATCCTTTCAGAGGTCAGGATTTAGTCTGTGTGGCAGCCTGTATAAAAGTTTACTGAAGTGCAGTGTTGAATTGAGCAGAAAGAGTTCAATTTAGAGAAAGATGCCACCTTTCACTTCCGAAGAGAGAGAAAGCAGCTGTGCCATTAAAGAAGGAAGTTGTGTGGGAATGGGACAACATTTTCAATGGATAGGTATTCCTACTGCACTTGGTGCTCTGATGGGTATCTGGAGATGCCTCCCTCGATGTCAGCTGTGTGGTAAACTGCTCTGAGTGGCATCTCACATTTTGAATGTGCCCTTGTGAAACTTTCCTCTCATCCCTTCAGCTACGTGCAGAGTCTTCGTGCTCTTCTGTCCCTGCTGGGAAATGTCACCCGTAGCATCCACTCTCTGGCAATTCTTTTTTCTCAGGAGCATTTCCTTCATTTCACTGAATATCCATTTTTCCTTGTAATTTTTGGGTGGGAAAGACCTTCCTTCAAATTACACCAGAAATGCAAAGTATAAAAACACACAGCAGGGAAAGCAGGAGACGATTTTGGCTTGTTTAGTTACTTCTTACATCTGCAGCAAGGAAAGCGTGGAAGAAAATACAGGTGATGGCATCACAAACCCCTGCTAAAGAAACAAATACTCTCTTAGACTCACACTCCAAATCAATGGCCATTTTGAGCTGATTTCATGTTTACAGAACCTGATTGAAGGGCCCCTATCACTGCCACAGCTAATTTCATTGGAATACAATGCTGCCTTAATGAAGCAAGGCATACAGCTGATGGCCATTTGGCTGGACTCAGAAATGGATAATTTGTTATCAAATCCTTTAATAGTTCATGCTGAAGTTTCTGTCATTACTTGTTGCTCCTCTCAATCTTTATTATGACAAACCCTTTAAAAATGCCTGGGTAGAAAGAAGTGCCCATTGATCCTTTCACGGAAAGGCCGCCGGTCCCAGATTAAGTCAAGCTGGCATCTGAAACTATTCTTTTCTTTATGACACATAGTAAGTGGTCAGTAATCCACATCTTAATCTCCTTGTTGCACAGCTTGGTTTATTGTAACCGATACTCCTGTGACTGCTGCAGACTCCTATTGTGTTACCTTGGGCGTTCAGCTCTTCTTCCTGTTTTTTCCCACTGGAATGTCTGATAAAGGCACCCTTGAAGTTGACCATAGTCTCTTGAGAAAGTGCTTTTCAGAGAAAACCTGATTTCTTTAAAGCTGTATTTAAGTTACTCTCGGATTTTCCCCTGAGCAGAGTTTCAGACAATTTTTCTGCCCTCCTCCAACACACACGAATTTCATCGCTACTTTAAAAGAAAAACTTGAAAAGACAAACTCTTTTAAATCCTCTATTCCAGTCCACAATTTTCTCTGAGCTACAATAATACTTTATGTCAGTGTTTAATTATCAAGAAGGAAACTAAGACACTGCAGGGAGTGAAATTTAACTTGACCAGTGTATAAAATATATGAACATTCTAGGTATTTTAACCTAGAATGGTTGTGTTTCACACAACTATCTCTTTTTAAGAGACCCAATATTTTGAACAGTTTTCCTGAAAAGGAGCTTGAAATTCAAAAATCCCCCATTCCCTGCTGGGGGAAGCAAACATTTACTACAATTGTTAGTTTGGAGAAGAAGAAATGGAGTCAGGGCTGTGAATTTCCATTTCCATGCTGGCCTAGCCAAGCTGAGATGGTTAATTGCCACTGAAGTGTATGTTCTTACACCGGGCTTCTCCTCCTCTCCTACAAATGAGTCTGCCTTGGTTGCTTCCCAGAGTAGGCCAGTAGAGCAAAGGAATGTTTCTCTGGAATTTTGGACAATGGAAGGCACAGTGAACTTTGTAAAAGCTTCTTGACTCCAGTGTGCAATACTTCTGAAAGTTTCCATGAAAGTAAAAAAACGCAGTGATTTGAATAAGATACCCAGATTCTCAAAACCATTATTTTCCTGTGTTTTACCTTAGAGTTAAACTGAAATGCATTCATACATCTGGCTGAATAGAGTGGGACAAGAGTTTTTGTTTAAATGTCTGCTGAACAGAGAGAGAATTATTTATGTCCCTAAAATGAAGCATTTCAAAAACCCTTCTGAATTGGGGCCCCTGAAAGATAGTATCATCTTCATCTTAAATTGCCAGCCCACGGGGAAAAAAAAGAAAAGAAGACATACAGTGAGCCAGATTTTGAAGCTTATAAAGGTTTTTATAAAAACTCAGCATCTTGATTTGTGTCCAGCTGCTTCAAAGTTCACATATTTCTTATTTGAACTTTGCTGGGTGCAGTAATTTTATTCTCGCTCAGGCTGGATTGGTTCTGCTTATTCAGATCTCATTAATTACAGGAAACTGGACTCATGCTCATGTATTCCATTCACCCATCCTGCCCTCAGGCCAGTCAATTTATCTGGCATTTAATGAGGAGTTTTAGATTTTGCAAGTTATCAGAAGTGGGCTCTGAAAGTGTTAGCTCGTGAATTCTAAATAAATGGGCTACTCTGGGACTGTTTCAAAACAGACGGTGCAGCAGCTCCTCAGTACGTGTTAAAGGAGTAAAATGCTGTGCAGGGTCATACCAAAGGTATTTTGGTAGCTTGAGAATAATGCCACTATCAGCTCCAACATCTTTCAGCTGTGGGAGAACTTGTGCATTTAATGGACAAGTTTTGCAGTAATTAAATGTATTTTGTATTCCCAGCCTACCAGCTGAAGGGGATTCACTGAACAGCACTGTAACATAGTACTATTGTCCATGCTGCTTGTTCCATATCTATCAGGATGAGCCCAGGTCTAGAGCTACATGAAGGCCATAACAACCTCAAACACACATCAAAATCTCTTTGAGATATCTATGACATCTCCATTAAGCATATTATCACCACAGCATGCTCTTTGATGTAAAATTAACTTCAGTATAAAAGCCCAGCCTTTGACTGGATTCCTGCAGTGGTTGGCTCTGTGTTTTCTCAGGTAAAAGCCCTTGGAGAGCTGCCTGTGGAAAGATGTCTAGGATTTAGAGGCAAACTGACTTTGTCCCCAGTTCCACTGTGAACCCCACTGTCATTATTAACAGACATTTATTCTCTTACTATGGACATGTTCGTGCATCCAGAAACCTTTCTCAAGTCTCTGGAGAAGGCATGGGATGCTCACCATCCATCCCATGGTGTTCTCCCCTGTGTTCTACAGAGAAAAGTGCAAAATATCTCTTCTTTTGGGGAAGGAGGAGTTTTGTATCCTTCCCTTCATCTTCTCCTTAGGGGTGGTAAAGTGAATGCCAGAGCATCGTTTTCATCACACCTTCCAGAGAAATGGCCCCCCTATTTTTTTTCCTCTAGCAAAACCATTAAAAAAATAGGAAGAATGTTCCAGCATTTTAAAAAACTGTAAAGTGTGAGGCCCAATACTCTGCTGCAATGCACATGACCACACACTGTAGAAATGATATTGCTTTGCCCAATTCAGCGCAGAACTCAGTCCAGCATTTCACATGATACCATAACCAAGCAGTTTAGCAGACATTAATAATTTCCTACTGTTATACAAGACTAGTTACTAGCAAAGCAGCCCCTCTGGACCGAAATCAAGCCTGGAGCCCTGTTGCAAAGTACCCTGTATGAGCTCAGGGTGAAAGACTTCTTTTCAGTCCTTGTAAATATGTGCATAGAGATGTGTTTTATTTTTGTTCTGGAAGAGGAGCTGCTGGTTTCACCTCAGCTCTGTGCTCAGAAGAAGATTGCCATCTATAGATAACTGTCCCCAACTGCATGCCCTTGCTTCAGCAGGGGAGGAAGAGTGGGGAGGTGGTGCTGTGCCCTCCTGGGGTGGGATATGAATCTGTGATGGAAACAGACCCTAGATTTGTGTCAGTAACTTCTAATTCAAAATATACACGGTACAAAAGTGGCAGCTTAAAGTGGACATGATTCAAAAGCTTTTTCTTGTTGTCTAGTTATGCCGAACCACTGACAATAATTGTTGCCACTCCAGGAACGTTTTAAGTAACATGCAAACACACTCTGATATTGTTTTTCACTTATTTATGTTCTCTTCCTGTCCAGACAATGTGAAATAAACCAAACAAAAATCCATGGCACTTCTCAGCATTGTCCAATTGACAGAGCAAAAAGCTGAACACTTGGGATATCATTGGGTCTTGGATGATAAGCAGGTGTAACCCTCAGGCACAAATAACAGTAGTCCAAAGATATGGGTTGTTCCATGTATGCAAGGATGTGAAAAAAACAATACAGTTAAATCTACACACAAACACTGAGCATCTGTACGTGCACATACACCCAGACAAAAATGACCATTTGCTATTTTAAAAGCACATTATGGCTAAAAATATTGCCATTTTTTTCTCATCAACTTGACTGTCTGCTTGTATAAAGTGAAAAAAAACATTTTCTGCAATGATGGAGAAGCACAAGGTTTTCCCCAGGATACTGAGCTACAGAAAAGTTGGCTGGGAGTGGCAAGTACAACTTGAACTATAAAGAGAAAAAAAAAATAAATAAAAAATACTTTTTAAGTGCAATATATTCTGAATGACCTGAACTAAAAAACCGTTGACCTTTACTTTCAAGCTATTGGAGCTTTTCAGAAAAACTGTCTTTGCCTTTTCTGGCTATATCCATCAAATATCAGAATAAAATATTCCAAACTAACATGAGTTTAAACCAAAGCTGCTCATTTCACTGGGACATGAAGAAACCTTTTGTATGGACAGAGGATCTCATCCAGCTGGCAGGAAAAAGTATCTCTAAAAGGACATTTAAAAAGGATAGTTTTAGTTTTAAAAGTAGCAGTTGCAAGACTCAAGTGTCCTTTTACCTGCCTTTGCTATGCAGCCACACGGCAGCAATATGTGAAATTTGTGAAATGGTCCAGCCTGAATACAAATCAAATTACTTTGGTCTTGTCAATCTACCAAATCTTTCATCTTTTCCCTGGTCGACTTTTCTTGCTACATTTCCTTTATCTCTTCTTGCAGTTTTAAGAAGTGAATGGCAAAGAGTCATCTCCAGTTCATCTGAAGATAAAACCCATTAAGCTGTTGTATTCACATTTAATTAATGTTTTCCAACTCTCATTTCCTATTTGCCTCCTGAAAATCTTGCCTAAAGTGCTATATGCCAAATAAAATAACTCAGGTAAGGGATATCTGATCCAAATGTTTCACAGGAGATGACTGGATAAGATAAGTCTAAGGAGTTGATAATTTTTATTATTTGTGGACAGCCTTTCTAGCTGAGTTCATTCTCTGCAGACATACTCTTGTCCCTCAGGGATGAATGCTGCAAACTGAGCTTTGCCTTTTATTTTTCAAGCGTTGCCCGGCACTGATACAATTGCACTTTTATCTTTATTAATTCAGACGCTGGGTAGTTACCCGGATAAATCAGGTGCTAAACCAAAATGAAAGCACCTATTCCTGCAGATCACCAGCACTTCCCAAGTCTTTGCAAACATTAATCCAAGCAAAACATATGACAGCAGCTGCCAGGCCGGGGAAGAGGGGGATTTTTATTTCACAAGCAGGCAGAGCAAGGTGAGATTGTCCCAGGCACAAAGCGCTGGGGTTGCGGCTCCCGGGATGGCACGCCGGTGATCCAGAGCTCCCCACGCTTCCAGTCATCAATGCCAGCAGCATCCTGGATCTCAGGAGGGCAATCCTCTTTCTGCCAAGCAGAGCAGAGAGTATCTGTGTAATTACTGGGCTGTGCTTGCTGCCCTGCTGCTGCTGGCACGGACAGACAAGGGGAAGCATTGAGGCGGCCGGGCAAGGTGGTGTCCGGGAGGGGGAACAGACACTGGGGATGGAGAGCACAGAGCTGGGATTAAAAGCTGGGAAGGGGGGCAGACGGGGCAGCAGCCAGCAGTGCTAATCTCAGTCTGTGATCTAGGTATGACCCAGATGAAAGAGAAATAACAGGGCTGAATTTTATACTGCAGTATTCGTCACAAAGCGGCTCAAGCCCAGCAGTTTGGCTGGTTGTGTCTCCATAGCAGGGTCCTCATTGGAATCTCTGGGGTCGATGACAGGCAGAAACCAGGGAGAAAACACAAAATTCTGGTGGCAACATCAAGGGCAGCATTGCAGAACAGGCAGATGACTCATGAGAATAACATAAGGACAAAATGTATATCTACACATGCACACACACAAAGGGAACATGCTTGCAATGCTGAATATGTATATTTTTTAGCTCTGATTGTCACAGTTGTCAGCTATATTCAGTGTTTTATTTCTATATTTGAGCCAATCACACATAATTAGGACACTGCTAGGAAACAGTCTGAAATTCCTCCCACTGTAAAATAAGCTTTCAAACATCTCAGGCTCCTTGTCTGCAGATTTAAGAATCTTAATTGTTTTGCAAAGAAAAAATGATAAAGATCTGAATATACTTTGTATAATTAGTAACCTGCAAGGATTTTCTTCTCCCACGAGCAATTTTCCCCAGTGATCATTGCTGTTTATATTCTTTATAACACATATTAGATTTTAATGTGAATTCTTGCTACAGTGATTTTTCACAGCATTAACTTTATCACTTAACCTCTGTGCAGTAGAACCACATGGTGTTACCACTTCTCCACATTTTATTCAAACTCCTTCATTAAACAAGAAACACTAGGTTTTTAAAATCTAGGTAAACCCAGTGTAAATTATCTGGTCTTCAGTTTAATACTGTTTATATATTGTAATTCAAAACAAAGAAACAAACTTTTATCAAGCCACTTAGATCAACAAAGTGCTTTTCAGGGCACAGGATTTTGACTTAGGGGGTAAATGTACACACTCCGTGGTTGTGGATTTCACTCACCATGTACAGAGGATCATCCCAGCTTAAACTGGGTTTTCTGACCTTGCAGAACTGACAGCTTGATTTAATAGTCATTAAAGAAAAATACCCCTAACTTTCTTCTGACTTTTGCTATTAAATATTCATTCCTTGGTGGATTTGCCCTGTTACATTGCAGCGCAGCTTCCACAGGCTGAGCTGAACAAATTGAAATGATGTGCGTGAAATCCCATTCTAACCAGTGTTAGGACCTGACCTTAACCACTGGGAATTTTGCTGCTGAGAGGCTGCTTAGCCCCAGCACTGCTCGCCCAAGGAAGCAGCTTCCATTTCTAGGAGGCAGGGACCACTCTCTCAAAGTTCTGTTTGGCAAAGGGATGGAGCAAGTTTGAAACGTTCACCAGACCTGGGTATTACCTCAATTAGCTCATGTGCGGTAATTAAGCACAATAGGTCCTGTGTCCAAGTTACAGCGGTGTGGTGTCCACCAGTGCTGGAGGAGTGTGGGATCGTGGCCCTCCGTGCATCCCCAGGCTGTGCAAGACCCACAGCTCCATCCCTGCCATTCCCTGGGTCTCCCGCTTCCAAAGCTGGCAGGAACCAGCGCCGCGATCGGCACGGCACAGGCGTGCCCCAAAATTCCTGCCTCCCGTCGAACAACCAGCTCCTGTCAGGTCCTTGGAATAAACAGGGAATTACTGAAAGCTCCACGCGGTGCCGCGAGGTCATTTCAGACGAAGGGATCAGTCAGGATTTCATAAAGTATTTATTTAGCTGACAAAGGAATTCCCAACCTCCCTTTCATGTACGTTTGAGCTGATGCTAAGTTTCCGAGACAAGGCTCCGATTGTGGCTGTCACCAAACAATGACATATTTCTTTTCTTCTCTTAAATTCTCTGTATCATTCTATATAAGAGGGCAATTTGTCTGTCATGCAGCTAAAACAGGGCCCACTCACTGCCCTCATTAAACTGACAGCACAGTTATTAGCAGTAAACGAAGCCAACAGGCAATGAATTTAGCCACTGTTTTATGGCGAGCACCAGTGAGATTTTTTCAGTAATTAATTTGATAAATATATTAATTATGAATTGAGTTGACAGTACAATCAGATTGTCAGCCTTCCAGACAGGCTCTTGTGATAAGTAGCTTTGTGATGAAGTGGTCGGATTTCAGTACCTGTCATCCTCCGGTGTCAGTCTCTTATCACTGTCCCAGCCATTCACTCTGTAATTTCCTGTGTGTTGTAATTAAATGGTGGCTTTCTGATTGGAAGTGACTCCTCAAACTTAATCTCTCATTCTTTCAGAATATATTGTTTAAAAAAAAAAAAAAAAAAAGGAAGAAAAGGAAAAAAAAAAGACTCTTTGTTTCAGCAGCCTTTAATGTTAAAAGAGGAGCTTTTTATTTCACGTTTGGTTATTGCCCCACTGGGAGTTTGGGAATGGTGGTGTTGCCTTTGGTCCTGGCATCAGATGGAGCAAAGTGCCCAAGCTCTGCCACTGGCATGGAGAGTGGTGGCACGTGGAGATGAAGCCCTGTCCTTCCTCTCCTGCATCTCCAAGCAGGGAGCAGCCCAGCCCAGGCTGGAGGACTCTGGGAAGGGTCACTGCCAGTACCTATTGCCAGCTTTTCTTTTTCTTTTTTTTTTTTTCCCCTCTATGAAATTAATTAGGAACAGTGCCTGAGGTCATTTGGCTCGGGAGATACATGTCAAGATAAGATATTTCAAAAACTCCCCCTTAATAATTTAATATCGGCTCGGAATTTGGAAGCATGGTAGAGAACAATTGTTTAGAGCTGCAAATGTAAGCAAGTTAGGAAGAACTCATAGCAAAAGAAAACAAGCAGCAGCTATCAAGAGCTGTTATGAACTCTTCCCTTCCTGTTTAAGTCTATCAGAAAAAAACCCCAAACCTAAGGATGCAGCAGATGACCCTCTGCTTCCAGTTGCCCTGTGTTGGAGGGAAAGGGTGGGCAGGGGACTGGGAACTGCAGCTGCTCCCCAAGGTTTGAGTCCAACTGAACTGTGGTGACAAATTTTTCTTTAACCTTGAGCAAGTCAGGATGACCCAAACCATAAAAAGCCTCAGTATGTGCTTAATTTTAAGCACGTGGGCACAGGTTGACCCATAGAAGTCTCAGTATGGATGTGTTTAATTTTAATTTTGTATGGTGTCCTGGGCTGTATCAAAAGCAGGGTGACCAGCAGGTCAAGGGAGGTGATTCTCCCCCTCTTGCTGCTCTGGTGAGTTCCTACCTCAAACTGCACCCAGCTCTGGGCCTCCAATATAGGAAGGACATGGACCTGCTGGAACAATTCCAGAGGCCACGAAGATGCTCTGAGGGCTGGGACACTTCTGCTCTGGAGACAGGCTGGGAGAGCTGGGGATGTTCACCTGGAGAAGAGAAGGCTCTGGAAAGACTTAGAGTCCCTTCCAGGGCCTAAAGGGGATCCAGGAGAGCTGGAGAGGGACTTGGGACAAGTGCCTGGAGCGACAGAGGAAGGGAGAATGGCTTCCCACTGCCAGAGGGCAGGGTTAGATGGAATATTAGGAGCAAATTCTTCCCTGTGAGGGTGGTGAGGCCCTGGCACAGGTTGCCCGGAGAAGCTGTGGCTGCCCCATCCCTGGAAGTGTCCAAGGCCAGGTTGGACAGGGCTTGGAGCAACCTGGGATAGTGGAAGGTGTTCCAGCCGTGGCAGGGAGTGGGAACAAGATGGTCTTTAAGATCTCTTCCAACTCAAACTATTCTGTGATTCTGTGAATTTTGTATGCACCTGCTTTATTTTTAAGTGATATTTCTATGGAGCACCTTGTGCTTCCACGTGCTGCCCAGATGTCACATTCTTGCTCCCAAACAGGGCACTATTTTTTATCAATACCCCATTTTTCGCAGCACAGGGCAAAGCATCACCTGTAGGCTCTGTCCATTTGACCCGTATCTGAAAATCAGGGCAATGGAAATGTGCTGGTCTCTGTTGGAGATGGTCACTGTGTCCCAGCTCTGGCCACCTCTGGTGTCCAGGTCTTCCTGAGAGCTGCTCCTTCAATAAGTCCTTTGCTAAGATTAGACTAAGGGACTTGAGGCCGTGTCATAAAAGGAAAGATAAATCACATTCTGGCAGTCAAAGTGAAGCCCAAAAAAAGGTCATCCAGAGCTGAAGGAGGGACCTACTGCACAACTGCCAGGATTTGCATTATATCCTACAGCCTGAAGCCCTGCAATGAAGCATTCAGAACAGTCTCTTGGAACTTCTCAACAGGGACAGTCTTTATGGATTATTTAAACATAAAAATATACAGCTTTCTGGAGAAGAACCATTTCAGCCTTTAGGGACTCATACTAGCTGTGGTTTTGCAGGAAGATCTATAATTGAGCTTGCTAATACTGATATGCTATTGTTTGAGACAAATTTCACAAGGCATGAGCCCATAATGCAAATTATGCCTTAAAAAGATCAATTTAGAGACTCTATTCTATCATTTTACTGATTTGTAGATACATCCAAACTACAATCCAAAGCAAGCAACTACTGCATACTGGTGAAGTGATTACTATTCACTATTAAAGATACTGTAAGTATTTCAAAGTACTTTGTGTCAGCCAAATCCCATAATCACGTGGAAAACATATTTTAAACAAATTAGTGTCTTTATAAAGCATCTATGCCAAAATCTGAAAACCTTAAATGAGATTATTACTTATGAAAACCACTAAAAATCTTAGCCAATGTTAATTAAAGTGGTTTTGATTGTCTTTTAAAATGAGTATGTGCCTATATTCTCCTACTTTAAGTAACACAGATAATGTCTCTGCCTATGTGGAAATCTTCCGTAATGGAACTGCAATTTCCCAGTAAGCTTTGGATTTTCTTGTCACTGAATGTGTCTGGAGCTTGTGGCCAATGCGCTTGATTTCTCACTTAGCATAAGGCAGTACATTCAATAAAAAATGTATATAATGGTTCAAAAATGGTAGGAAAAAATAATGGCATCTGACACACTTGCAAGGGTGATTAGGTGTCTCTCTCAGCAGGCTGGATAATGTTCTTTTAACAGGTTTTTCTATGTGTTAAATAATTCCAAGTTACATATTCTTACTTCCCTAGTTTTGGGGATGTCAGTGATGTGAGTTATTCCCAAGAAAAGCTACTGAGGAATTGCATCCTTGTAGCTGAATTCAGATTTTTTTTATTTTTGGCTTTATTTATGGTATGTTGGTTTTTTTCCTCTTAAACATAAGCTCTAACTGCAAAGCAAGATTTGCTTTCTGGTAAATGAAAAAGTGGCTTATTCCTTAGAATAAGACTGGGGCTTGCCCGTGAGGAAATACATCTTTATCATGTCTGAAAAATTCTAAACCAAACTGATTATGTGTCACTTGATAAAGTGCTGGAGAAGAATTATAGGTGTATTCCTGTTCCCACTGAAACCAACCTGAGCTCTGCAGCAGCAGCAGCAGCAGCTCCCAAAGCACGCTCTGTACTCCCAATCTGCTGAATGTGGCGTGGCACTGCCAACAATGCAAGTTGCAGGGAGATTGTAATTATTCAGTAAGGAAAATGCTCAGTATTTCCTGAGCGAGTCTTTAATCCCAGTTTGAAGTCATTGCTGCCATTGTAAGGTCCAAGTGGAAACTGTGGTGCTTTTGTGCATCTGTCAGACGCCGCTGCTTATTACGGAATCAGGAATGATAAATATGCGGGGCGCTTTGATGTGAGTATCAGCTTGAACTCCTCCAGTGCTCAGGTAGAAAGCAGCTGAAGCTATTGTTTTCATCTTGCATGAAAGGTTGGACAGATGCTTGAAAATAAATAGGGCCTGGTAAAATGATAAAAATCCTGGGATAGAAAGTGCGGCCTCTGTTCTCAGCGCTCGCTGTGCACACACCTCAACCATCGCTGCAGCCGACACGGAACTCCAAGGGCTGCTCAGGAACAGCAACATGCAGCCACAGGAGTAATAAAATCCACGTTGTCTCTCCAGGTTAACTGCTCATCCTCATCTTCAAATCCTGAGAACAGAAAGACTTTGCAACATCGTCTCCATCGGCCTGGAGAAGAGGACACTGAGGGGAGATTTCCTTGCAGTTACAGCTTCCTCCGGAGGAAAGAGGAGGGACAGGCACTGCTAGTGTGTGATCCCCTCTGGAGAGCATCAGGATGTGTACATACTCTGCTTCTCAAATATTTGATCCATCTACAAGGCTGTCTATACCTTTATTTACTTTTTCTTTCTTTTCCACATCTTCATTTGTTCTCACTGAGAAGTAGTGGAGCAGCTGGCACCTTCCAGAAGTCCTTGTGATGAGGCAGGAACAGTAGTTACCCATCCTCATCCTGCTGAATGGGCCACTTGCCATTGCCATTCCTTATTAATAAAAGGCATTAACAGCAAATCTCTGAGATTTTGCCTCTTGGCTACAGCAAAATGTACATTTGAATGTCTTTAATGATGCTTTGAATGAGAAATGCAAGGTGTGAGGAGGAACTAATTCTGGTGCTGAAGCAGCACTGTAGAAACAACCTCTCCTCCTGTGTCTTCTGTGCTCGGGTGTTTTAAAGCAGGTTGTCAGTTTCCTGAAGTGTAATCCTGTTTTCTGACTCCACCAACAGCTGAAATCCCTATATGTTTACCTGAAAACCTTCTTAATAAATGCTTTCCAATGTGTGAGTAGTAGGGGAGGCTTTTCCTGGTGGGAACAGTGCAAGTGCAGATGAAGAGCCATCCTTCTCCACCTTCCTGGTGGTTGCCACCAGCATGTCCATAGAAATCCTGTGAGCTCTTAGCAGAGGGCTTTGAAATGAAATTACATACCAGTGGGACCAAAGGGAGGAAAAAAATACACGGGAGAAACATAAAATGAAAAGCTTTTCTCATTCTTTATTACTGGCCATAAGCAAATTAATATAATTGTTTCATGAAAATGAATGCACTTTAGTTCTTATCATTTTCTAATAAGGTTTTATTTCCTGAGGAGGTTGGCTGAATATTCCAGTCCACTCTGGAAGAAATGGGAAAACAAGAGGAAAAAGGATAGGAAGCTCAGGGAGAAAAAGGTAAGTCAGAACATCAGTAAAGAAAAAAAAATATATATCACCCTGAGGTACTGGTCCACAAAAATGCTTTACAATATCTGAACACAAAATCAATCCAAAAATACAGTAGATCACAGTCCATAAATAATGTGTCCAATCAGAAAAGTGTGAGGGGAAAATGACAAAAGGAAAGAACGTTCTCTGAAGGGGCAGTGAGGAGGTGGGGATGAGGAAAACTTGCTTGGCTCAGGACACCTCGAGGTGGAAGAAATTCAGGGAACATCAGAGCAAAGAAAGTCCTGTCCAGGAACCATCTAATTTCTTTCCATCCATTAATGAAACATATTAAACATATTCCATACATAATGCATGTAATATGACATAAGTAACACATGTAATATTTCTTTAACCATAGTAAAACGAAAATACAGTTAACATGAGTCATCAAGGCTTATGTTTTAAAGTCTGTAATGAATAAAACTCCTTACAGTCATGGTTTACTGACTCTGTGAGAAGCAGCAAGGTATTATTTTGCATGTACAGCCAGCTGGGCAGGGCACAGGGCTTGCCTGTAGAAATAAAAAGGCTTTTCACTGATGCTGCTGGGTGCTCACAGCAAACTGCAATCATCCCACACGAAGAGTGTTGTGGTTTCAGGTTCAGCCCTACACGCTTTACATCTGTTACAACCAACTACCTAAACAAACCCTACCTTTTACCTGCACTGTGAAGCCTCTCAGTGGCCAGGTGTGTACAAGAAATACCCAACTCAACCAGCTTCTATAAGACCAGACCGAGATATATACAGACATATAACTATGTATATGTATTTTAAGGCAGTAAGAAATTCAAAACAATGCCATTACTGCAAATTTGGCCTTGTGGAAACAGATGTCAAATTTTAATTCCTTAGAGGCAAAGGTCCTTTGTCAGGCAAAAGCTCAGTGAAGTGTTGAAGTAGTTTTATTTCACAGCATTTGTGTAAGTAGTTCAGAGCATGAGTAGTTCAGCCAATTGGTGTGTGTGCTTGTGTAACTCCAAAGTCTGCACTGCATACTCTTCTGCTCATACAAAGTCCTAAGAAAAATATGGTCATATTTTAGAAACACTGTCTGTCATGCAATAAAATAGGTACAACATCCCATATGAAAATAGAGTCCTGGGTTTGGTAGAACTGCTTAACTGCCACCAGGAATCCAGTTAGAATAAAGGCTGTAATCACCTCTTGTTTCTTGTGTTCTCTTTGCCAGCTTTAAGGTGGGTGAGAAGCAGAGGGGACCAGCTGTCAGGGTGGGTGACAATTCTCCTGAATTTCCCAGGTTTGAATAAGCGACTGCACTGAACTAAAATTCTGAACCTTCCAAGGTTCATCCATCACTTCTACTAAATTACCTCTTCATTCTCTTTTCTGCTAAGAATCTAATTTTTATAGCACTGTAGAGAATTTTTATAGCACTGTACTTTATCTTGTCACAGTATTTTTTGTCATTATTTTCATCTCAGTGAACTCTCAAATGATACTAAATAGACCTGTGAGAGCCTGGCTGTAAGATAACGAGGGAGGTGTACATTTGCAAATGTTAATAGCTTACCCTCTTAGCCTTTTGCCTGGAAAGTCAGGGCTTGTACAGGATTTCTACCTTCTTGGGCAACACACAGAGGAATTGTCTACATTTAGTCTTGTTTCTTTCCCCAGAAAATGAGTCAGGTCAGATGTCTCTGTTTTTCTGGCACCTGCAGTTTGCTGAGACTGATTTCTTGGGGATATGGAGAAAGCTGAAATGAGCTGATAAAGCTTTAGGAGTTAAGTGGGTTTATTCCCCATGCAAATCTAAAGAAGAAATGCTTGCAAGTTGTGTGTTGGTATTTTCATGCCTGGGGTCAGGGCCACACTTTTTACAGGGCCACAGAGAACCTCAGCCCCAAACTACATTTTATTTGAAACAACTAAGAGATAGGAAAAGGGAAGCAGTGAGTTGTGTAAAGTCACACGTCACAGAATGACACAATAATTAAGGTTGGAAAAACCCTCTAAAATTATCAAGTCAGTCCATTAGTCCAGCACTGGCTGGTCTACCACAGAACCCTGATCCTGTCAGACACCTTCCCACTGCCTGTGTCTGTAAACACCTTCCTCGAGGTGTGTGTTGGGAGGAAAGGTTTAGCTCTTCATGTCTGCATGGCTGATGCTTGGGGAAGTGTAGTTATCCAGCCCTGCCATGTCCTTGATTGCCTTGCCCATCACCCTAGAAAAAGTGTTTTACAGGATGGGGGAGGAGAGGAAGAGGCAGCAGAACAAAAAAATTGGCATTTTTCTCTTGTCCAGTTTTCTCTGCCCTCTCTCATCCTAACCTGGCTCTAGGCCCAGCAAAATGACGGTTTTCTAAAATGAGACCAAATAAATGTGTGTAGAGGTCAGGGGTGGCAGATTTAGCTAAAGATTTTAGTTTTGCTAAATGTTCGCCCAGCCTGGCTCGTATATTTCATTCACCTGAATATACAATCCTGCACAGAAAGCCTAGAGGCAGAAAAGTCATTTAGACTTCCACATCCATAAAAATTTGCTCAATTAATACACTCTTTCATGAGACTGCTGGATCTTCACCCCCTATTACAGCTCCTTCATTCTTCCTCTGGTAGCAGGGAATGAATGTAGAACTGCCTTGATGGTGCAGCCAAGGGAAGGCATCCAGGGCTGGGAGGGATGGGGAGGCAGAGCCATCTGTGATCATGCTGGACACCAGATTCCCATCACTGCCTTCCTCAGCTGATAAGTGGAGAGGAAACATAAAGAAAAGGCTCATGGGTTGAGATAAGGGCAGAGAGAGGCAATTCATTAATTACTGTCATGGGCAAAACACTCCCTAAGACTCCAAGTGAGGAAATGAACTTAATTTATTACCAATCATATTAGAGTAAGGTAATGAGAAATAAAACCAACTCTTAAAGATGCCAAAATGCCTTCCCCTCACCCTTTGCTTCAACTTCACTCCTGATTTCTCTCTCTCCTGTCTCAGGGGGATGAGGAATGGGGGCTGTGGGCAGTTCATCACTCATTGTTTTTGCCTGAGATTGAAGGGGCAGTAACCTCCCTGTATTGCTGTCTGGGCTGTAGAATCACCAAAATGCCACAGACAAACTCCAGCATCAACATCAACAGGATTCACCAGGCAGGAGACTTCTGAAGCAATGTAGGATTTTCTCTCTTTTAGGTTTTGGGAATGACTCAAATGAAGATATACCAGGACAGGAATCCTGGAGGGCAGGAGGGCAAGTACCAAAAGGAAACTGAGAAGGGGCACTCTGTGCCTGTGGAAGTTTCAATCTGCAGAATTTAGAAAAAGCCTGAGTTTTCCCACCTACAGTTTGCAGTTTTTGGTTGCCTGGGGCTGCAACACAGCTCAAACCCAGCCTGCTTTTAGCAAGGCTCAAGACTAGAGAGGACGTGTCCTATGGCCATCCACCCTGCTGACCACTCTGCCTTGCCGCAAACATTCTTGAGCAAGAAAGCTTAAACAACAGAGCTAAGCCAAACTGGAAAAGGCCATGATGATTTAGTGTTGTCACAGCTGAAGTGAGAGGACTAAGAAATGCCAGAACATTTAAAAAGATTCATGCAGATGATCATTTCAGCACAGAAATAACATCCCCCTTCTGTCCAGTCCTAATTATAGGAAGACTGCATCAGGGAACTGTGACCTGCAGTGACCATGACCAGCAAGGGTCAGCAATTAACAGTGCAGCTGTTAATTGTGGTAGACATCATTTTCAGATCCATTTCTTAGGTTTGCATTCCCTGCAGGAAAGCTGCACAGCTTAGCAGTTTAACTCCCTGCATCTGCTTTGGACGAAGAAGCATCAGGTCTAGGACAGGGTTTGACTCAGCCTTCTTAGGGATCAAAATAACCTCTTGCAATGTTAGGAGAAATGTATAAACTGAGCCCTTGCTCATGGTTATGCTGGTCCTCCTCACACTGTTAAGCACTATCACCCAAAACAGGGGAAACATATTTTGGACCTTGCTTATCACTATTTTTTTTTAAAGAAACAACTCTTAAAACTTTATCCAGGTGGGTACTTTCATCAACTGCTTTACTTGGAGTACTCAGGGCTCCCGTGTTCCTCCAAAGTCACATTTGCTATTTATTTTACTGGTACTGGGTTGAAAAGCCTCCTGTCACTAAGTTGTTACACTCCTGTTGCACGCGTGTCCGTGCTGGCGTTCGTAATTGTCCCGTGTCTCAGATGTACTCCATCCATTTAAACCTCCCAGCCCCTGTTTCTTGTCTTACCTGCTGTGCAGAGAGAGTGGAGACAGGGAGGGTGGAGGTGATGACAGTGGGGTTTTTTATCTGTAAATCTCGGGGGGGATAAGGTTGCATGGTTTGCAATTAGACAAGCGGGTACTGTGGCAGAGGACATCATTTCCTTCAGCAGGTTATCATTTTGAAAAAATCAGGGACCTTTTAATATACAGTATATCTTGCAGAATCTGTCATGGCTTTCTCTTAGCCAGCTTAAAAGACTGAGCTTAATGGCCTTTAACTCTTCTGACAAAAACAAGGCTTTAGGCTGGGCTTGTTTATCCCTTTTCTCATACCCACCTTGCAGCCGTGCTGGAAACACCTCTCAGGGTCTAACACAGAGTCTCTAAAGCAGCTCCTGCTGTCACAGCTCAGGCTGGGATCGGGTGGGTTCTCACAGCAGCTCAGCCAGCTCCAGCATGACATCAAACCAGCTTGGCCAGCACATCAAGGGAGGTGATTTTGCCCCTCTGCTCCGTTCAGGTGAGACCCCACCTGCAGTGCTCCCTCCAGCTCTGGGGTCACCAGCACCCCAGGGAGGAGTCCAGAGGAGGTCACCAGATGGAGGATGGAGCAGCTCTGCTGTGAGAAAAGGCTGGGAGAATTGGGATTGTTCAGCCTGGAGAAGAGAATGCTTTGGGGTGACCTAATTGTGGCCTTCCAGGACCTGAAGGGAGCACACAAGAAAGATGTAGAGAGACTATTTACAAGCCTGGGGTGGGAATGGCTTCCCTCTGCCAGAGGGCAGGGTTAGATAGGATATTGGAAAGGAATTCTTCCCTGTCAAGGTGGTGAGGCCCTGGCACAGGTTGCCCAAAGAAGCTGTGGCTGCCCCATCCCTGGAAATGTCCAGGGCCAGGTTGGATGGAGCTCCAAACAACCTGGTCTGGTGAAATGTGTCCCTGCCCATGGCAGGGGGGTGGAAAGAGATGACCTTAATGTCCCTTCAAACCCAGACCTTTATATGATTCTGTGTATCAGGGCTAAGGCTCCAGTTTTGGCAGCATTATCTGTGTTATATCATGTGATGTAATCAAGCACTAGGTTAATGAACTTTATCATTTATTATAAAAGAAACACAATTACATTTATGAAAGGACCATTTATTTTTTTCTTTGCAGTTGTGCAAAAGGAGAAGCTCCAGCTCTAAATCTGTGTTTCTAAAAAGTATGGCAAGAAGTTCAGGACTTCTTGGAAAGGAGATGCTTTGAAAAGGCAGTGCTTGTAAAACCCTCAGTATTTTCATACCAGAGCTACAGGATGGACTGGAGCCATGGAGCTGGGCATGGACCACTGCTTAGACCATTGCACTATTTGGTTTCTTTTCTTATCATCCTCCCAAGTGCACAATTATTTTTCTCAGTTGTATTTCTAGCATTTCTACAGCTCTCATTGCAACGGAAAAACAATATTCAAGAACTGTTTGTTACAACCCAGTGATGAGAAGAAACCTACTCAGTGTGAAAACGTTACTTCCATGCTCTCTGTGCAAGTATTTTGTGCACCACTGATCAGGAAGCTTTCTGATAATTAGGCTTGGACTAGATGACCTTTAAAGGTCCTTCCAAGCCATTCTATGATTCTATGAACCAAAACTATGTGTTATCAGAAGCTTTTTTCCCTAACAGATGTGGGCATTTTATTTTCTAAGATTTTTTTTTTAATGAAGAAATTCCAGCACAGGAATTATTCACTTTATTCAAATTCTTCAGAGTAAATTAGAATTAAGACTCTGTGTTTAGATACAATTTTTATTTTTGATCAGCAAGCCCAGTAGATTGATTTTTTTTTTTTTTTTTTTTAGCTATGGGAGATAAGCTGTTCATTTTTAATGCCTTGCCATAAATACAGAAGCAACAGGATGGCTCCTCCAAGCTATTATTTGGTGAGGTTGTGCCCTTTGCTCAACAAAAAATCCCTGGCATAGTCAAGCTTTTTCCAGCAGTGAGGGTTTTAGTCATGCAGACCTATAACATTGCAATGCCAGCAAAAAAGTTTTATCTTAATTTCCTGGTGCCAGCTCTACGATATGACAAGAGTTATAAAGGATCATTTATCTTGTCAGAGAGAAGGGACCATCAGCATCAGACCCCAGAGACTGATCTTCAAGGTCTGCCTGAAAAATTATGTGCCTTAAAAGAGCCTGATCCCAAACCAGCAATCACAGAGCAATACCCATATATTAGTCATCTGAGCTGCACTGGATGGAAAACTGGGATGATAACCAGAAGGGCTTTAAAACTCTGTGGAATTTCAGCTGGTGTCTTCTACCATCGAGCTGTAACTTTCCTTTGGAGTCGCTGTTGTCTTATTTCTGAGCATGATTTAAGGAGAGACAGTTAAAAGAGGTAGAAAAAAAGAGGCTAAAATAAAAATATTTATTTACAAAACTTTGTTTTCAACACATTTCCTCTCCCTAAATTATGATGCTTTAAAATACTTCTAATGTTCTTTAGTAGTAAAAAAAAAAAAAGATATTTTCTGTGGATTCTTCCCTTCAACTGGCCAATCTTTTTTTTGAGGGATGGCATGAAGAAGGCAGAATAGAATCTCTCACTTTCTGCCCTGCTCAGCAGGCTCAAACTATAAAAGGAAAATGTGGGAAAAAAGCTATTTGTCATTATTATGGGCAAATGGCAAAAATGTAGAATTTAGTGCCATGGACTGGCTAAAGAGCTCTAAATTAACATCTTTTTACTTACAAGAGGGATTTTAGTTGTTTCTCTGGACACACTTCAGCGAATTTGTTGCTAGAAAATATTAGGGAAGGAATATTAAAATAATTTAATATGCTTGAACTCTGGTACCTTTACACACAATTTAGACCCCTGAATCTACCTCTGTGTGTCCTTTTTACCATTCTGGGACACCTCAAAATGTCTCTTGATGATGTTTCTGCAGGGAGATGTTTCTGCATTTCTACTTGTCCTGCACCCTGGATTCCAGCCCTACCTGGAGGTGTCTGCAGCAACCTTGGCAACATTATTTACTATGTGCTGAATTATTGGTGTTTAATATGATTTATTGGTTGTCTGGATTAAGACTTCACCATGTTCTCTCATTCCACTGAATGCTCTACAAGAAGTTCCTGTAAATACTTAAATTCTCTTCTAATTATCTCCCTTCGTGGAGAATTTCTCTTAACAGCACCCAGGGGTAAATTTTTCTCTTATATTCACTTATATATATAAATTTCTTGTGCCTCTGTGTTGGGATAAGTGCCCTTTAGGTGTTAAGTCTCTATTATATCCACTTAAGGTGCTTTTATGTGTTCATGCTTCCAGGAGATGGGAGTTTATTGGGAAAAATATTCCCTCCCCTCCCTTTAATTCTATGCAAAATTTTTGTGATCAAGACCAGAAGCTAAATATAATTTAAATCAGCCTAAATGACTTGAGGGCCTCCACTTGGCTGGGCCAGACAAATTCCCAGAGCATATGAACAGGGGAACTTCGGGCCTTGAACTTTTGGCTGCAGTATTATTTTCAGACCAAGCGAACCGTTCCCGACCGCTTCCGAAATCGAGGCTGCAAAAGTAGGAACTACTTGTACGTGGCCAGGACAGAACAATTGATTCCAATTGTCAGGACTTAACTCATGTTTCAGGATTGCTTTGATATTTTTTTCGTTCTCGGTAATTTAATCCTTTTGCAGGTCTCTCTCGTTGGATTGAGAGAATTGTATTCCTCTACCCCTCTTTTTAACCTCCTCCCTCCCCCTTTTTTTTACATGGGAGATATAATTTATACCTGTTTCAGTGAATTTGCCGCAATAAAGAATCCATTTCTTTCAAGGTTGTTTTTTTTTTTTCTTTAAATCTCCTCAAAGAGTGAAAGTAGCATTTGCTGAAATTAAGGTACATTTTGCCAGAAATGTGATGCTAATCCTCTTAGTTTTAATGGTTTTGAAATGGTTTGTATAAGAAGGTAAACAGAGTAGTTGATTAATAGGAAGGAAGTCAATTGGCCATGTTGCAAGTGTTATACGCTCTACTGTACAATAGTTCTTTATTTCTGCAGAGTGAAGCACAGACTGGTCTCCTTTTTAGAGTTCTTAGCTGAAAACTGATATATCTTCTCATACTGTACAATTCAGAAGAGTTTGATTCCAGCACCAGAAAAAGCAAGCAGTGCACTTTTGAAATAGAAGTCAAACAAATACCACTGATAAGACATTGACGTGACACCAGTTATCTTCCCTTTTTATTGAAAATAGGCAGATATAATGAGGTGCTTCACATTTTAAAGTCTTAAATCTTAGAAAGCTCCAGGCCTAGATGGTTTTGATTTGGGCTTATTAAACTTGCAGTGCGGGAAGGGAGGGAGGGAGGGAGGGAGGGGAGATGGAGTGGCTCGCTCAGCCCTGTTGTTTAACCTTTCATTGGCCAAAGAGATTTTCACCTGCGATTTATTAGAAGGGTTGTCCGTTCCTGAATTGCTTCCCAGCGTTTCCTATCTGAGCTCGGATGCCAAGAGCTGCTCAAGCCCCAGCAGGCCCCCCTCCCCATCAATAATTCACCTGCAGGTCTCCCAGAGCCCGGGTGCTGTTTGCATGTAAAGCGAGAGGAGCCAGCACTCACCTGAATTCTTTTGTGTGGCACAATAGCGAACCTCTCCCTGTCACGAGCCATGAGGCCCAACACCCCCGCCAATTGTAGTCCGTCAATTAACACTTAAGAGTTAAGTGCTGCAACAAAAGCGTGAAGTGGTTGATGGTCTGAGCAACAAGAGGCAACAGGTAACCCAAGAGCTTCGAGGGAAGACTGTGGTGGCTGCGGCTACAAAGGACGGCTGGGGCAGAATTTCAGGGTGTAAATAGGGAAGAAGATGAAATGAATTTGAGAAGTAACAGAGGAATAATTAGAAGTCGAAGCTGCTACAGCTGCGGGGAAGGAGTTTCCCAGGTGTTTCCCAAGGCTCAGAGGGAGCATGGTATGGGCAACAGCAGAACTGCCATCAACCTCTTCTAAGGAGATCCTTTACAAGTAAAATGCAGTGAAATATCACAGTGTAACTTAATATTGATGTAGGGATGTCTGAGTGCAATCATGAGGCAACCTGGTCCAGTGGAAGGTGTTCCTGCTCATGGCAGGGGTTGGAACTACATGGACTTTATGGTCCCTTCCAACCCAAACCATTCTGTGGCCCTGACTAGAAAGGTTCCTTCTCTAACTCTGAATACACTTCCTAGCTGAAGAAATTAATCAAAATTATCTAATTTGAAATGGTGACCTAAATAAAAGTTTGTGGAAACAAGTACTCTCTCCTTTTTGGGGTCTAATGACAGACAAAAATGAGTCAAGAAACAAGAACATTAAGAATAAAACCTCAGAATTAACACAGTGATTCTGAGTTTCATGTCAGGTTCAGGCATGACACATAAATGTCTTCACATGTGTTCTTTCAGCAGGTAAACTAAAACTCTGATAATTTTTGATTGGAAATTAGACAAAAAATAGACGTAGTGTTATGTTTAGGGTGGGACAAGGCATGAGGAAACTCAGAATAAAGTGCAGCTCCTTTGCATAAGTAGCTCTGAGTGATGGAAGGCTCTCCAGAAGCAGTTTGACCTGCTGGGTTTGTGTGATGTCTATCACTTCTGCATCCCACAAGTACATTCCCTTTTGGCTTTGAGTAAAGAACAGTTTCAACAAAGCATTAATTTATGACTCCATCTCATCTTGCAAATCGCAGCTCTCATTTAGTGAACCCCATGCAAGGTATAAATAATTAACTCTCCTTCTTCATATTAAGCCACAAGTAACAGAATTATCTAAGAGCCTCTGAGAGCTATATTTGCCTCCCAATAAATAACTTGTTATTGACTCAGCATTAGAACATAATGGCTGTACAAATTTATTGTGTGGGAGAACACTCATAGAAATAGTGGGAAAACTGCTATTCTCCTTCTGCATTGATCCTGGTAAAATAGCAGAATTTCTACAGGAATACAGCTAAACACAACACAGTCAGTGCAGAATATGTGCTAACAAACACATTTGTGCCCTGAAATCTGACTATTGCCTCTTCCAACATTTTAAAATCTTCCAAGTCGGACACACTTCCATCTCAATTGCAGTCGTGTCACTTAAGAACAATTTCATTAGATTAAATGGTCTGGTAGTCAAAGCAATTGTAATCAATAGCTGTAACTCCAGGAAAATAGCTGGATGCAGAATTTCAGTCTTCTCTGTCCTGCTCTTTGACTGACTTCAGAAGTGCTATAAAGCCAAAGAAATATTTTGAAGGATCTCCAAGCCTTACATTTCTACAAAGCCATCAAACCTCATCTTTAAAAGCAAAGAGAAGGCTCTTTTAGCCTGGGCTAGAGTTTAATGTCTCAGGCTATGACTGATACAGAGAAATGGATAAAGACCATCCTGTCTGTGTGGCTACACTCTGCTTAGCTGTAATTTCCTTGCTTGCATCACCACAGCAGCCTCCCAGTGCAGCAAAACACAGTATCGAAAAATCACAGTACCAAAAAATCCCACACATCGACTCATTTTTGCCCCACAGGGCAGGATGTTGCTTCTTTTTCTTCCTGCTCTTCCTCCAGCCCAAACCAAGGTACTGCAGACATTGTTTCATGGTTGCCACCTACAATTCTTCTCTGCCACCCCTGAATATTTGAGACTCTAATTCCACAATAATAAATCGTAGAATCATAGAACATTAAGGTTGAAAAAGACCTCTGAGACCAAGCCTAACTATCCTCCCAGCACCACCACCACCTTCACCACTAAACCTGGTGCCCAAGTGCCAAATCCACACGTTTTTTGAACACTCACAATGATGGGGACTCCATCACTTCCCTGAGCAGTGTGTTTTAATGTTTGACAACCCTTTCTGTGAAGAAATTTTACCTAATATTTAATCTAAACCTCCCCTGGAACAAATTAAGGACTTTTCCTCAATATTCCCTTCTCCTTGTTACGTTGCAGATCCGCTGAATACATCACATCAATTTCAGTTTCAGCCTCTCCTCCTGCTCTTTAAGGGTCTGAAATACAACGTGGAACTTCTTCTGTCTCAACATATGCAGGTGTTTGCCCTTCACTTGACATCTTTCAGCCGTGCTGGAGCCTGAATGACTAAGCAGTGATCCATGTAAACACCATGTCATCTGGAGTCTGCTGGGATCCCTTTTACACAGGAGGCGAAAAAGATAATCCTTTCCCTTCTTCCTTTCTTTCTTTCTTTCCCCTGCAAGATAAATCACTCTATTTGTACTGTCTGGAAAATTAAAAAGCTTTTATTTAGTGCAGCTATTTCAGAGCGAGCACCTTTATGAAATGCAGAGGCACTCGGGAATGGCAGAAGCGTACATTCAAATGAGCGTGGATATTCTCAACACCACTTCTTGTATTATGGCTCTTGCCTTGCAGTCTCCAAGCTGATGGATTTATATTTTTCATGATGTCTCCAGCAGGTGACAGGGCATATGCTGGCAGTTTTCCTTAATACCTGGGAATGTAAGAAAAAGGCCTTTTATTTAACACGCACGTATCTTGTCATTCTTTTTCCGGGTGAAAGTGGCAGTAGATCAAGTTCCCTCCCTGCTTTTCAAAGCTCATGCAGGGGTTTCTCGGAGTGTAACCAAGCTCAGATCTGAATGCCACACACTCACAACGATGGAACCCATGCAGCACAGAAAGAAATGAAAATCTGAACATCTAAGAACTTTTGACGATGCTTGTGGTCCCAATCCCATCTATTCCTTACCTGCTCCTGGAAAATGGAGTGTGATTTTGGCCATACCACTTCTACCTTTTCCCTGTTCCTGTGAAGGTTTGGAGCCTGCCTGGGTAAGACGCTGTTTTAGGGTGTTCAGATGTGAAGAATTACCCAAATTTCTGCTTCCTGGCTGCTGCTGATCCTGAGACTGAAATGCAGCTGATCCCACACACCCCTTTCTGCTGCTAACTGAGCTCCAGCCTCTGAAACTTGAATTGTTGCAATGCAACTATTTTAAAACCTCTCTTTACCCTTCATCACTCATCAAAGGCATATTTCCTCGGACCTGTGTGTGATTTAGAGGTGGTGTTGAGTCACAAAGTTTGCAGCAGGATACAGGCTGACCAGGATACAGTAAAACCTGGAGTCAAGCCCCTTGCAACCATTTCTGTCTGAGACTATTTTGGGTTTGTAGATATTAATTGTATTTTTTGCTAATCTAGATCTACAGAAATTAATAGCACCTCTTTCTGATTTACACATGTGTAACTCATGTGTAACTCATTCATGTGTAACTCAATCTTTAGACTTTCACATTTTACCTTTCCAGGCTCTAGAGCATCTTCTTGCAAGGTTCCTGTTATTAGACCTTTAAAGGCAAATTGTACTTAGATTACTGCTGTTATCAGTGAACAGTGGAAGCTGCAAGTGGGATTGTTTTGTATAGGATGAAGCCAGGATAAATGAAACTTTAATCCTAATCTGCTCAGAGATTCTCTGTAAGTCTTTCACTTCTATCAGTTTCTGTGAAAAGTGCAGATAAATAAAATAAGACTGTGTGAATTCCATCTGCTAGTCCTTTCCTTGGAAATGGAATTTAACCTACACTAGAACTAAGATTTTAAAAGATGATCCCGCCTTAAGAACTAAATTCATTAAAGCTACTAACTAAATTTTCTGGACTGGCACAAGTGATGTGCAGAACTACAGTGAAGGTGTTCCAAATCCCCTCATCTCATATTAAATCAAATAACAGCCTGGTCCAATGCTTGGTAGGTCTAAATGTGGCTCTACCTGGTCTCTTTATAGGGTTGGAAGAACTGTATGTCCCTGCTTAGTTTTTACTACTACTTTTTATTACATATTTTAGTTTTTATAAAAGATTTCAGCCTAATAAGTACTGTCATTCAAGGAATGTGGCTGGGTCAGTGGACTAGGTGACAGCTAGAAGACTTGGGTCCTACTTTCTCCGCTGCAGGACTTCAGGTGACCCATTTTCTGCTCCTGCCTTGACCATCCCCTGAGCAGCAGCAGCCAGGGTGGCTCGAGCTCCTGCCCCCCGTGCTGATGTTGTGGCTGGGATCTCTTGCAGCTCCAACCCAGCAGGGCTGTCACTGACTCTATCAATTAAAGCCTTCGCTGCTGGATAATTCTGCTGAGTGCTGGGAGAGGCTTGTTCTCACTGGGGTGTAACAAGAGTAATTATAATAATGACTCTCCCATTCCTCACCACCGTAGCTTCTCTTAGCAACAGGCCTGAGCACCACCAGAAACGTGATCGAGGTTGAAAGAACCTTCTCTTTGATGCAAAGGAGTTTTTGTTGCTGTTTTGGTTAGGGAGGGCAAGCAGGGGAGCCTGTCAATGCAGTCAGCTAATGACAAACAGGGGATAAAGCTCCACGGGGATTAGCAAAGCCTGAATGCAAGTCAAGTGGTCTGATTCTGTAATTTCAACCAAGTAGCAAAGCAACCTACAGGCTTTTTAGTGTTTAGGTGGCCACAAAAAAAGCTTTGCTGTCATCTCTGAAACACTTTCTCAATAAGAAATTTCCTGGAACACCAAGGTCTTATTTCTTGTGGGAGGTTAAGTCATTGCATTATCTCCTCAGGTGAAAATTCATTATGTTCATACTCTATGTGTGTTGAACAGCCTCTTCCTGTACAACAGGCTGCCCATCTCTCCCTTAGGCAGTAACAGCATTAAGTGGTGTTCAGTGCTACTTATCTTGCTCACCTGCCAATTAGCTATAAACTGTAAGAAGCATTGTACCCAAAAAGAGAAAAAAAAGCAGCAAGCTGGATCAGTTTCAAGTTTAATTAGTCCAAAAGAATTCAATATATTATTGCCTCAAACAAAGGAAAAAAAAAAATCTGAACCTTTAATCCTCTTTGAAGATGCTTCTTACTGATATATCCCATCACATATTTTTAACACTGGTGACAGTACTTAGAGAAATCATATCCTATGTTCTGTTAAGCCAGGAAATGCATTGGATTCTCCTGCTACAATTTTCCCAGCAGCTTAGGAAATGCAACCTCTTTACCCCTTGTAAACCATCCCGTAGATGGCACTTGGTGAAATGCTACGTGATAAACGGAATAGCTGTAAATTAATTTAATGTGCTTGCATCTCTATTGTGTAATGTATTTTACCTTGTATACATGAATTTCTTATTCAGGCATTGCCTTTTTTTTTCTAGGGGTGTTGAGGTCCTTAAAGGATTTCTACTCTGCTGTCTGTGCCTGGTGACTGAGGTTAAACCTGACCCCTGGGAGGGAGCACAGGTGAGATTCACCCCTGCTCTCCTAAAGTTCAGATGGGGATGGATCTGGATGCTGGAGGGTGCACAGGGATGTGACCTTACCTGAGTGCAATAAGCCAAAGCTCAGGGGATCAAGGGCTCTTACCCCCCTCCCCACTAATATACACTCTTAGTAGAAATAATGACATAAAATCTGATTTTCAACCAAAGAACCATGAAGGGATTTTTCTCTACAAGATTTCTTTGGCAGATTTCAAAAGAGCCCTCCAAGTATCTTCCAAGTTTGGATTAATTATTATTATTTTGTTTTCCTGCACAAGTACACCCATTTTATTTTGCTTTCCCTGTGAATCAGTTCAGGTACTAATCTGGGAGCTACAGAGACTGGAGTTTGCTGCACATTATTAAAAAGCTGTCATGCTTCCTCTGTGCTTTTCCCATAATTGCAAAAGTGCTGACCCTGTTTTATTTTAAAACTGAGCTGGTTCTTTGTGATCATCAGATTTACAAAACAAACCTGTTTTCAACATAAACTACGTCAGGAGTAAATTTTCTTACTGGACAACATAATTTCATGTTTTCTTCTTAATTTATACTTTTTTTTTAAAAAAAAAAAAAGCTGAATTATTAAAACTTATATTCCTCAGTAGTTTTATTCTCAAAAAAAAAATCTAGCCATTAAAAATAAAAGTTGTTATTTTAAGCTTTAAATTGTGATATTTGGAAATGTATCATGTTATGCAATCCATTCGTTCCTTTTACTAGGCAGTGGCACACAGTGCAGCGTAATGTTGCATCAGTTTGGACAAGGACACACCCACAGTAATTTTACCTTTTCCTGAGTGTTCATTTCTTGATTTCTGAGTATTACAAACACATTCAGAGCTGCGTTTAAGTTCCTAAAACTGCTCAGGGATCCTGATTTAACCCTTCTCAGAGATGTACTTGTGGAATGAAAACCAGCCAAAAAATAAACCTGCACTTTTGCACCGGTTTGAGCCTAAATGCAAAACGCCAAGAGGATTTAATATTAACCTTCAGTGGCTGGTTCACTCGGATGGCTTTGATAAACCAGAGATTAGAGCTGCAGACCACAGTCCCCTTCCCAAGGACGTGTGGCCCTGGCTGGTGAGAGCAGCCAGTTCACACGGGGATGGTCAGTCGCTGATGACGGTGCAGAAATTGGGATCGGAGGTAAAAGGAAAGTGCTGAAAACTGACTATTCGGACACTGTTCCGTGGATTAAGGCAGCCCTCTAGAGACAGGACAGAGCACTGCGACAGCACGGAGAGGCTGCGGGGGAGGGCTGAGCTCGGGGGCAATAAACAGTTTGTTTCAGCATTTTTTTTTCGTTTGTTTGTGAGGTTGGGGGCTTTTTTTTTCCTTTTTAATTTTTTTTTTTTTTTTTTTTTTTTTTTTTTTTTTTTTAATTTTT
>JAWWES010000169.1:32517434-32528726 GCA_035583135.1 Lophotriccus pileatus
GTGGCTGCCCCATCCCTGGAAGTGTCCAAGGCCAGGTTGGACGGGGCTTGGAGCAACCTGGGCTAGTGGAAGATGTCACTTCCAACCCCAACCATCCTGTGATTCTCTGAAATCTTAATTTCACAATTATTGCCTTTTATAGCACTCCCCACACTCGAATATACTGGCAAACATAAAGTCCAGGAGGAAGGGAGATACAGGATCCTGAGAACAGGACACCTGGGGTAATGCTGGGAATGAATCCTCCAGAGCACGTGGAAACACACAGGAATGCCAAATTATGACAGTGAACTCTGGGTTAGATGCTTGAAATACACACCAGTTCATATCTGGATTAAAATTTGCACTTGAAGAGATTCCTGTGGGATATTGGCATCTGAGCAGCTCTTAGGGCTGGAATGCATTCCAGCAACGGGCACATCCTCCTCACACCAGCTGGAACTTGCCCATCTTTTCTCATACCCCTACAGCTTCTGTACCCCAGAGCTTTACAAACCATCTGGTCAGCCCTCAAAAATCCAGAGCTTCTGGCAAGGAAGGGAAGTTGGAGATAGAGAGCCTCTGTGGGATCTCTCTCTCGAGTTCCCATCTGCCACAGCTGCTACGTGAGATTTCCCCATCTGGCTCCAGTTACTTCAGGTGGGCTCCCTGCCCTGTGGGCTGGTGATGTGTGACCCTGAGAAGGCAAGCTGGCACCGAGAAAACAGGCAAGTGTCATATCTGGAGCTTAGATTTAGCTTTCAATTTCAGCAGTTTTCAGGTGAAGTGTCATTTATGATGTGTAAGACTCGGCCCATCTTGGCTTCTCTTCCCTGCCCCAAAGAAGAGCAATCCATTTGTTTGATTTCACAATAAAACACAAAGTCACTTGATCTTGTATGTTTGCATGTTGTCTTCAAGGTGTGTTTTGAAGGAAAATGCATTCCTCTGTTTAGAAAGTGTATATTATTGAACAAAAATAGAACAGTATCAAAAATACACAGTGACTCCCATATAATACCTCTTGCTTAAACCAGGTATTTGATAAACCAACCAGTTTACTGGGAGAATCACATGAATCTTCATTTTAGTGTGAACTGATGCTGGGTATTCCACCCCATAGAGCCTTGGGTTTTGTTTTGGGTTTTTTTGTTTGTTTTTTTTTTCTGGGATGGAGAAAAATGATTCTATAATCAGTTGTAGAGTTTGTTTGTTGTTTCTTCACGTAATTTTCTTCGTATATTTTTCTTCCTGTCTAACGGTCACAAGGCATTAAACTTCCAAAAGGAAGTATCAAATCAAAGGAGTATCAAATCAGTGGGTCTGCTCCACTGTGATGAGCATTAGCTGGCGTTTTTACAGAGCCATAAAATAATTTAGGTTGGAAAAGACCTCTGAGATCACTGAGTCTAATTAAATCAGAGCACTGAGTGCCACGGCCACTCATTTCCTGAACCCCTCCATGGATGGGGGGCACTCCTGGGAATTTCGTGAGTCTTCAGACAGAATTCGTAACTGGGTGTTTCACAACCCTCAAGATTAATACCTTCCTTTATATTTGACCAGTGGAAATCTCTTCTGTCACAGTTTGGTGAGACAAACCTGGTCCCTCGGGCATCCTGACGGTGAAATACAACGGCAGCAGCCAGAGGATGGCTGAAGTGAAGTATCCTCAGAAAGGTTCAGCTGGCTGGGGAAGTTCTCAGCACACTGGAGTGTGATTTATGACCTCTCTAAGGAGCATCTGGTGAAACCAAGAGGCAAGTTTAAACCAAAAAAAACCGAAAAAAAACCCAAAAAGGGATACTCTTTCATGTGGGTGGTCATGTTGGGACCACGTCCCCAAAGCACTTGGGCAAACTCATTGAAGAAAAAACCATTTGGTCACTTAAATATATAATCTCTAGAACTGATTCAAGAAGTCTCTAAGTCACCAGGCGAGTGATGACTCTGAAACCTTTCAATTTAAGATGTCCTAATCTCCCTTAAGCATCTGCTGTGAGTCTCTACTGTGGAAGGAGTAATAATATCAATAAACTTCCCCCTGATGGAGCACAGATGTTCATTTATTTGTTCACATTCAACGAGGAAGGCCAGAAATATTCAGCATCACATAGAAACAGGCCCTGTCATCCCAGCACTTCACACAGAGCAAGTTCAGCAAGATGTGCAAGCCCCAGTGGGTGCTCATGACGTGATTTTTTGGCAAGCACTTGTACAGCTGTCATTGCATCTTGAGGAATTCTCACTGTAGATCCTTAACATGCAGGTTATGTGTATTTAAATCAATGATTTCACTGAGGTTGGGATGCCTTTTGGTCACACCTCATAAGAGTGTTAACACAAAAGCTGCACAAACCTCCTTTCCAAAGCCTCTTTTTCTGCTGCCAGCCTTTGATATTTTCCTACCTGCCTGCTGATTTTTCATATTGACACCTAAAATACAAGTTATCTGTGAAATTACAGTTATTGCAGCATCTTTCTCCTGTGGGCAGGGAGACTGAGCAACTGGCAACCTGAAATAACCACCTGGTGTAATTCGGTTGGGCCTCTGTGATGCAGTTGTTTTCACCTCCCTGACCCTGTGCTAGCATGATAAGCATAATCATTTTCTCCCCTGTACTGTATTTGGGCCATATGCTGGGATTTGATCCAACAGTCTCCATTTGCTAAGGATAAGAAATGGCTTTAATGCCTCACACCGACAGGTGAATCCCATCAATTTTTGCCTGTTTCATTTCTTCCAATAACCCAACCAATTGGCTTGAGCAAGCAATTCAGCAAAAAAAAAAATAAATGTAATAGAGGTCCCTCTTTTGAGAAAGGTACTTCTGTCCAATTGCTTTCATCTTGAGAATACAGCTATGAGGTCTGTTTCAAGGGATGTCCTTCAGCAGGCAGCATGAATTGCAAAATCAGTCACACAAATGGCCTCCCATATATAAAAATAACCAATATATCAACAGGGCTGAAGCCAAGCAGCAGTTAAAATAACTACTAGATCAGTAGCACTAAACTTGCAACAGACAGATGCATCTGAAAAGGGAAAGTGCAGGGCATTTTTGGTTTGATTTATATTATTGCTTCTTTTTTTTTTTATTCAAGATATGAAACATTCTGAAAAGTACATGCTAAAATTGAAGATATTGTTGTAGCAAAATGAAATAGAGTGTAAGTGTAAAATTGATTGGGGAATATTCATTCCTGTCTCTAATGAGAAGGGGTGCAGTGGCTGAGAAAAAAATTGGGATTATCTTTGTGGTGGAAGAGCCTTCCTGGATGGGTGCTGCAGTCCCTGCTTGTGCTCTGTGGGGTTTTGTGTCTTCATTGCTGCTGCTTTAGGGGAGAGCCTTCCCCTGTTAGTGCAGGCATGAGACAGCAACTCCCCTTTGGGCTGAGCTGCATTTATTCATAAGAATGTTTCTGAAGTTTTCAAGGTGTTTATTTGGAGAGTTCAAACAGGAGGATGGAGGAGTCCAAGGCAGTGAGGCAACAAGGTAACCTGCCCAAGTAAAAGAAGGGATGTGAACCTCCAGCTTTTTCTGAAATCCTACTGCAGAACTTCCTATATCAGCATGTTCTTTCCCTTTACAGGGAGACAACGTGGCTTTCTTCCAGTGCAAACACTTTTTCCAAGGGTCATCCAAGTTCACAGAATCAGAGAATGGTTTGGGTGGGAAGGGACCTTCAAGATCATCTCATTCCACCCCCTGCCATGGGCAGAGACACCTTCCACTATTCCCAGCGTGCTCCAAGTCCTGTCCAACCTGGCCTTGGACACTTCCAGGGTAAAGGCCAATTATATGAACCACATGTGATATGATATAAGATGAGCATAACCCTGTCTGCACACAAGTAATGGGATTTAATGACAGCATAGTTAATGAATGATGCATTTGATCTGCCTTAGAAGACAGACTGAAATCTCACACTGCTGGAAGTCATCAGCAAAATTCATGCTGACTTCAGTGAGGCCAGGGTTGTACCTGTAATCCATGATGGATTATTCAAAAAATGCAAACATATTGTCTCAGCTAAAGACAATTGCTTTATAAGTTGTTGCTACCTGGATAAAGCTCAGAGGGAACAGACACCCTCTTACATAAAATGCACGTGCAAGTGAATGCAATTCTGGCTACAAAAACATTTGAGAAAGTTCAGACATAACATGTCTTCAAAGCCTGAAGTGTTTGAGCTGCATCCAAAGTTCAGTATAAATTGATATTGACTCAATAGATACAGTAGATTTCATTCTAATGATTTAAACTGAGTGTGGAAGCTTCTTCCTGAACTACTAACAACACGTGGCAGAGCCCTGGGTTGATTCACTGCTTTGGGAGAGCTGAAGATGAATTTTCTGTGGCCTTTAATATTAATTTGAGCATGTTTTCTGCTGTGCTGGCAGCTGCCAGGCTTACAGGAGAGCTGGTGATCCACTTTGTCAGATGGTTTTCAAGGGGTGAAAGCAGGTGCACCAGGCTCCACAGAGGGTGCTTGGAGACCCCACAGGCACCTGTAAGAGCAGAAACATGCTTTCAGGGTTTTGACAGCTTTAATTGTGTGAAATACACCAGCAGTGTTTACTTGGTAGTTAGTAATGTTTACTTGGCAATTGGTAATGTTTAATAAGTTATGTTGGTAAAGAGGGTGTCTTTTTAGACTCTTGAAAACAGGCTTTGAAGATCCTGTGCTGCACTGCTGAACATGGAGTCACGGAATTATAGAATAATTTATAAAGGAAAAGACCAAGAAGAAAAATAATCATTGAGCCCAGATGTTCCCGGCACTGTCAAGGCCACCAACTAAAGCAAGAGCCACTGTTACAAACCTGTTAAATCCCTCCAGGGATGGTGACTCCACCACTGCCCTGGGGCTGGACAACCCCTTCAGCGAAGGAATTTTCCCTAATATTCAAAATAAACATCTTATTGTCACATTTTAAGGCCGTTGTCCTCCTGCTTGTTCCCTGGGAGCAGATCCCGACCCTCCCCCCGTGTCCCGTGTCCCGTGTCCCTCCCGCCGCCGCCACGCGAGGGCGCCCTCGTGCCGCGGACCGGCCGCGCTCCCCCCACTCCGCATCCCGGGCCCGCATCCCGGGAAAATCGGGATGGAATCACCTCCCAGACCCGCCAGCCGGCCAGAGACGAGGTCGCTCGTGTTTTCCCATACCAGGGAACGACCGCCGCGGCGTTTTTGCGGCTGCTCGTGGAACAGCTTGGTTTTTGGGTGCATCAATGCGAGGGAAGATGCCCTAAAACGTAATGGCTCTAAAATGTAATTGAACTATGTTGGCATCCTCTCCTCGTGATCCTTTGCCGTATGTCTTGACACTGGCCAAAATCCCGTGTCCAGGAGGTCCTGCTGAGTGTCCACACGTTGCTTTCAGCCAAATCGAGCCCCAGCTCTGCCCAGAGCAATCCAGAGGCTTAAACACATTTCAGGGAAAAATTGCTTTTTCTCCTGAAAGATTTTATCCTGCGTGTAGAAGCCCAAAGGCTGCTTCCCACTGCTGTTACAGGCTGCTGCCTTTATGAGCTGTGTGCACTGCTGAGGAAAGATGCCTCAGAGTAGGTTAAAATTAAAACCAGGAGTGTTCTCTGCAGTGCTGTTCCGAGCTCCCAGGGCATACTGGGGGTGAAGAGGCGGCACTGGAGTGGTTAAATCATGGTTAAGTGCATAAATGGACTTGGCAGTGCTGGATTAGTGTTGGGCTTGATGATTTTAGAGGTCTTTTCCATCCTGTGTTTCCATGATAAACGCTTTTGAGAGTTTGGGAATATTCGTGCTTCCTTTGAAAGAGTGGGGGAGTGAGGACCCACCAAATCACATCCAAGGCTCTCCCTGTCTGTGGGCACAGGAGGTGTCATGTGGTAGCACAACCTCCACATCACCCATGCCCTGGTAAAAATATGCCCTGAGATCAACCAGAACAGCCAGGACAGGTGTGGAAAAAATGTGTTCCCAATGAGAGGAGGAGAATGTCAAAGAAGACTTCATGAAGGATGTCAAAGTCACCAGCACAGGTTTGCACCCTGGCTTTGGAGCTGCTGAACCATCTCCAAGGGCTGGTAGGGGTATTCCCAAAATGCTGGGTCTGTTTTTCACCTTTCCTTGCTGTGGATCTGAAGAGCAGGTCGGCACAGTCATGGTGGGGAAGGTCTGTCGTGAGGTCTGAGGCTGTTTCAGTCGGCAGGAGCCAAGGAAGGTCAGGCTTCAGTCAATAAACAACATTCTTCCTCTGCTCTGAAGTGTTGTGTCCCAGTCAAACTCCTGCTCTGAACTTCTGTGATCCCTGATCGAGCTTCTAACACTGTTTTTCCCAAAATGTCACTCTTCATTCCCAAGTTTTATGCAGGACACACGTACCCACTGTATAATGTATTTGCAGAACTCTTGGAATTGCAGACACTTCAAGAATTCATTTTAAATAAAATGGGATTTGAAAATTATCCCAATTATACCTATTTTTAATGTCTTTTATACTTCACTTCACCATAAATTCCTAAAAAATCATGGCAACTGCTCTCATTTTGTGGATGATTTACAGCAATTCACCCTACAGCGAGTGCTGTGTTTCTGGGGTTACAGTCTCTTGGTTTTTTGCCTGCTCTTTATTGCTCCTGTGCAGTTATTTCTTTGGTGCAGGAGGTTAATTGAAAGAGATATAACCATATGAATGTTCCTGTGATTGCTTGTGATGCCTAAAGTATGCTGAGGGGGATTTCTCAGCATTAGGGAATTCTCCAGCAAATTCCAGCAGAAATGAAGAGCAGAGAACTTAAATATTTTAGAACTGAGTGGCTGAGACCATAAATATACACCCATGGAAAAAGTCAGAGAGCTGGGAAATACCAGGAATGTACAGCTAAAATTACCTTGATCCCACATTTAGTGGCAGACTGAAGGCTTTCCTTGGGAATTCAGCACTTGATGATAACACTTCCCCCCCAACTCCCCAGAAATCCCAAACCTTTTCTTGTTTACTCACAAAATTCAAGCCATACCTCATTTGTCCACTCCTTGATTCTCCTAGTTTGGGCTAAGTGTTTCAAAATGAAAAAAACCCCAAACCCAACATTCAATCCTAAAAAAAAGGCATGGCATTTTTGTTTTTCTGTGATAGCAATATGTGTGTGTGGTTTTTCTTTCCCCAGAAATAGTGGACCAAAGCAACTGAGCATCCACCTCCATTACCCATACAGGCTGTCAGTGAAACCCACTGTAGCTCAGAGGATCTTTCACATCTTTCCCTTAAGCAGTTATTTGTATCAAACAGTTTCCTGATTAAATAATTTGCCACTACTTTGTATATTTTTATTTTTCTTAATTGGGTCAGCTGTTCAAGTTAACAACGTGCTGTCAAGATCAGCTGGAAGATTTGGGGCACGTTTTAGGCACCCCTTGTCCCCTGGCTGTACAAATGTGTCCCCACCTCAGCAGGTGAAATGGCTGTAAAGGGTTTCTGAAAATAAGGAACATCCAGAACAATGCCTGAAACACCAATTAAAGTCTCTTCTTGCAGGTGACACGTGAAAAAAAAATGACTGTTTTTCACAAAACCCAGGATTTTGAGATCCAGCAAAGGTGTGCTGAGCTAAGAAGAGAAACCGTGCCCGTTCCCTTCTCCAGTGCGATATTTGCCATGGACACACGAAATCCACATCAAACAGGATAGATGCCTTCATGTATTAACCTCCTGTGTTTCTCTGCACTCAACAGTGACAGGTGATGGTTAGAGCAGCTTTGCAGCCCCAAAACTGATGTGCTGAGAGGTGAGTCTCGCCCGTCACCGCGACTTACAGGTTTTACCTCTGGAAGCAAGATTTGTTTTCTCGGACGTGTCCTCCCCGATTTCACATTTGCTGAAAGAAGAGTGATTAGAGCAATGAGTTCTGGCACCTCTGTTAGTTAAAAGAATGTCAATTGATCCAGACAGTCATAGGCTGATTATTACCCCTGTTATTAATTATTACTCTGTATCTTTTCCAAATCTCCTCGGACATTTGCAAGCACTCTGTGCTATTTTGGCTGTTCAGCAGCAGCAGGAATGATGTTGCTGGGGATAGTGCAAGATCCTCTCTGGTCCTGGCAGTCTCTGAGTTGCAGCCCTTGCTGTGTCCCCTCTGAGGGCTGTCACAGGGGCTGTGTGGCTTCAACACACTCTCAACCCTGACACATGGATTGTGATCCCACCTCATGCTTGTGTTGGCCAGTTTCCAGCCCTGGGAAGCTGTCCCTGAATCCAGCTGCCTACATGTCCCATGTGGACTCTAATTTTGCTTTTCTCTGCAGGTAAATGGTGCGTAGGAAGCAGCCCCCAGTATGTGGGAATAACAGAGAATTTCCCTTAGTCACAGAACCGTAGAATGGCCTGGGTTGGAAGGGACCTCAGAGATCACCCAGTTCTAACACCCTGCCACGAGGCTGTCCCAGCTTCGTTTCCAAAACTGTACAGACGAATGGTGGAAAACAAAAAGAGAACAAGGCTTGTCCAGGTCTTCCCAGAAAAACAGCTGGAGAGACAGGAATGGAGTCCTGAGGCAGAAAACTTGCTTGTGTGACCAACTGTGGAGGAGGAACCTCACACCAGTGGAGGCCTGAGCCAGAAAATAAATGTAACATTAAGCCTTTGATAATATATATAATAATAAATATAACATCAAGCCTTTGATTATCAGAGATGAAATGCAAACTGTGTGCAGGCCAATGCTCATTTATATTGCCCAGCACCCTGATTTTGATGCTTTGGAAGAGGCAACATTGACAGAGATGACAAACTGCATTTCCAGAAACAGCACAGGTGGTGCTTTTATGGGCATGGAACAACAAATTGAAAAGCTGAAAATTAAGGGTAATAATAATAATAATAATAATAATAATAACAATGCTTATGGATATTAAAGGCCAAGAGGTTTCTCTGGGTGTGACTCAAAGCCTGAGGAAATCCAGGTCAATATTTCAGCATGGCACTAAGGGAAGTTTTTTGTCCTACAGGCATCTCGTTGATGTGTGCTGAGGTGTGCAATTCCCAAGGTAAACCTGGAATAAGTGGTTAAAAAAACATTAAATACGTAAAACACAATATGTTTTGATCAAAACTGCCTCTAAGCAAATGCTAAAAAGTTGAGCTGACAGTCTGAATGTTCTTATTTTCTGGAGGGTAAGCTGCAATAAGCAAGCTGCTGAAATTAAACACAATAATCTCATGATTTTAACAAGTTTTTAAATCAAAAAGGTACACAAGTTTCCTGCAGCTGAATTAATATTAAAAAAAAAAACAAAGTGGCAGAACACGTTGGATGAGGCACCAGATCTAACGAGAGGATTAATTGTGTTAGAAAGCAATATTGGGGGAAAAAATCCCATAGTTTATAAGGAATAGAAAAACAAAACAATAATCAGAAAAATGTCTGCCTGCTGCATGTCATTAAGGAAGGGCATAAAATGAGAAGTGACAGAAGTAAATTTTTTTTTTAAAGGCTTTGGGAAAGATTTTAATACAAACAAGAAAAGCTTGTTATGGTAGGTAACTGTGAAAAGGAGAGAAGCTGGATTATTGTGCAGAAAGGTTATTTTAGAGCTTGGAGATAATCCATGTAAGGCCCAAACTTAATAGAAGTTCTCCTCTATTTTTTTTTTTTTAGAGATGAAGACAACAAGCAAAGTAGGAAAAAAAATAAATTAATAAAGTGCACAAGGGTATGAAAATGGAAATTACTTCTTCAAACTGCTGCATAAATGTAAATTGTCTGAAACAATTTGCATCAGGGAAAATGGAAGCAACTGGCCACAAGATATGACATCTGACACCATTATTTCTGAGGAATGTATCAAATTACAGACTGACAACTGCAGCAGAAAACAGCAAATAGCATAAAATAAGGAAAGGTTGGATGGGGTTTGGAGCAACCTGGGATGGTGGAAGGTGTTCGTGCCCATGGCAGGGGGTGGAATAGAATGGTCTTTAAGGTTCCTTTCAACCCAAACCATTCTGTGATTTTATGATTCAATGAAAGGGGAAGAAGCAGTGAACTTTACTTTTCCATTAATACCTCTGAGGAAAAACAAGTCTGCTCTCACGTTAACATAACGACACGAGGGCATAATGCTTGAAATGAAGAAGCAAAACACATTAGTAAGACTGTAATATGCTGTGTCATTGCGTGGGCTGGATGTTGCAGTCCATGAGGACAACAGAAGACCTTTGCAGATGGCACCATTCCTATAAATTTTCACCCCAAAAATCAGTGGATAGTTTCTTTACACAGCCAAAAGTCTCAATTGTTCACAATTTTTATTGATGTCCATGTATGAAGCAATTTTGGAGTCCAGCAGATCTCTCTTGCACTCAGCATATGTCCTGTCCTGGAAATATTCATGAGTTAGGATTGCAGTCAAGTGCACAAATACACGGAAAAGCCTTCATGGAGATCCTCTGAGTGAGGCTGCTGGCAGCACGGATGAGCGAGATCCAGATGCCACAAAGCCCTTAATAAAAGAGATAAAACCAGCAGCAGCTCCTGCCAGTATCAACCACGTGGCAATTTTCAGCTGATCTTTCTCACCCTCACTGTAACTGTAGGGGAAGGGAAGATGGAAGTCAAGGAGTCGTGGAGTGAGCTATTACTCGTCGTGGCCATTGTAAATGATTTCCCCAGAGGCTGTAATTTCTTTGAGGAAAGTGCTCGTTCTATCTCATGTCACACACTAATCATGCCAGTAATTTACTCTGGAGGTATCTACACTTCCATGGTTTGCTTTTGGCCACTCAGTGTCCCCTTGGAGACCGCTGAGCCTGCCCAGGTCCTGCTGAGCTAGAGCAGCTCAGGATTTGCGGGATGGAACTTGGGGGTATCAACTTCTCTCCTGTGGTCAGTGACAGCACCTGAAGGAATAGCATAAAGCTTTGCTGGGGGAGGTTTTTGTTGGATATGAGGGATGGGTTCTTCCCCCAGAGGGTGGATGGGCACTGAACAGGCTCCACAGGGAAGGGGTCACGGCCCCAAGGCTGGCAGAGATGATAGAAGAGTTTGGACAACACTCTCAGGCACACAGTGGGATTGTTGGGGCATCTGTACAGGGCCAGGAGCTGGACTGGATGGTCCTTGTGGGTCCCTTCCAACTCAGGGTATCCCATGATTTTATGAACTTCTTTAAGAGGACAGTCCTCTGATGGATGGAAGGCGTTACGGTCTCGATTTTGGTTTTGGCACCCAAGGATCAACTTTCCCCAGCAAGTCTTTCCAAGAAAAATCCTCAAGTGCCTCTTGCACATTTTTCAGGAAGCTGAGGGGAACCAGGTGACTCACCTGG
>JAWWES010000169.1:32531569-32555214 GCA_035583135.1 Lophotriccus pileatus
ACTTCCAGGGATGGGGCAGCCACAGCTTCTCTGGGCAACCTGTGCCAGGGCCTCCCCACCCTCCCAGGGAACAATTTGTTTCCCAGCATCTAATCTAACCCTATTCTCTTTCAGTGTGAAGCCATTCCCCCTTGTCCTGTCACTCCATGCTCTTGCAAAAAGCCTCTCTCCAGTTTTTTAGCACCTTTAGGTACTGGAAGGCTGCACAGCTTGTTTAGTGTTTTCTTTTTCCTTTTAATTTTTAATCTTTTCATCTCTTTCCTGTTTTGATTTTTGTCTTGCTGTTGGGAAAGGCAGTAGCAGGATAAAATCAAAAGTAAGTGCTTGTGGTCATTTGAACTCTCCTCACACTTCAAATACAAGGGCAGCAAGAAAACAACCTTGTATTGCCACAGACACTGCTGAGAGAGAGGGAGCAGAAAACTCTCTTGGAAGTTGGAAGGCAAAGTTTTTAAGCTCTTCTATTTCTCTTTGTGCTGGAGAGGAAAGGTCCTTCAACAAAATGATGCCAAGAGTGGTGCAGTTTGTGCCACTTATGGACCTCTGTGCTCCTCACCCTCTTCTACAGCAACATGAAATTAAACTCTTCTCATGGTAGCAGTATTAGAGTGAGCTGTGGTGATTACAGAACTGGGAGAAAACGAATTCCAGCCCTCAAACTATAACCTTTATGTGTGTCTTTCTTACAGGGGAATCTGGAAGAGTAAAAAGCCCAGCAAAGAATATGTAATTCTTATTTCCATCACAACTTTTGATCTGAGTTTTGTTGGGGAGTGTCACAGGGTTTTTACATTTTTAATTGCTCCTTGGAGAAAAGTTTTCAGCTCCTCAAGAAGTCCTCTTGACTGACAAAATAGCTTTGCATTTATCTTATGAAAATCAATAACTAAATAAGGAAGAGTTTTCTTCCTTTTGTTGGTGACAAAAGCAGCTTTACCTTCCAGAAGCAAAGCATTTCAACCTGCATTGGTTGTGTAACACTGGGAAACACATGAGGATGTTACTGTTAAAAATCATTAACCATTTGACAGTGTATATTTTGTATTTCCTATAAGAGCAAAAAATGTTTTTTGAACCTGAGTTAATCTTGCTTATCATTTTTCTTCCTAAAACTGGGAATAAAAGCAGGTCATATTCTTAAAATCGCAAGAATCGCAATGCTCCAATTTCAGTGTCTTTAGAACAATTATATTCTGATGCAGTCCTACTGGAAATATTTATTCCTTTAAATGAGGACAGTGTTGAGACCCTTTTTTAATTCATGTTGCTATTTTGTCAATGGCAATCCAAAATATTTCCACCATATAAGGAGGGGTTTCTGTACACCAAGATGCATAAATGGGCATGAAAATTCAAAGAGCAAGCAAGTGGTAGGACTGGGAGTAGGTTTCCATCCCTCTGGGCCAAATATTCTTCTGCTCAGGCCAAAAAAGCAACACCCCCTCCAAAAAAAAGCAGTGCATCACCCACTAGCACTAGTCAAAATTAATTTTAAATTATGTATTTGGGAGAAAAGAATAACCAGGTATATGCAAACAGCTCAGGCTAATTTAAATAGAATTAATTAATCTACCTCCAAAAAATACAAATCATCATCTTACTATTTTTTTTTCTCAAAGCTTTTAATGACTTTTCAAGAGGAAGAATTCCAGAAGAGCAATCCATAGCTGCAGCTGCCTAAAACATGAAGAAAATAATTTATTTCTATATGCCTCTGACATTTTTCTTGGGCAAGAAAGATATTTAAGCTTCACAGCACAAATATCATGGCTGTAGGATCTACATATTTCTTTGAGAGACTCATTGTGTGTTTGACTCTGTGAGACGAAGCAGAAGAACCAGGACAGTCTTTTTGGCCCACCCTTTATGTGTATTTGGGAGTTTTTTTTTTAGGGCAGTGGTTTGTCTGCCTTCAAGTCTAAAAATTCCCCTACTACCAAGATAGTTTTCCTGCTTTAAGTTTCCAGCTTAAAGGATATGAGGAATCCATCCACACTTGGTGGTGTAGGCAAGGATGAAAGGGTAAGCCGAATGCAAACAACTCTCTTTTTTGTCTGGGGCCATTTTTGACTGGCTACAAACTTATGGAATCAGATGATCACATTGTGCTGTACAGATAAATCAGAAATGTGAGTACTAGAAGCGTTTTCAGCCTGGATCTGTGTGGGTTTCTCTGCACTGTCCTTGCAAGAGTCTTTACTCCTAGGAATAAGGTCGTGGTGGTTCCATGGAAAGGAAAAGCAGAGATGTGATGTTCTGCAATATCCATGAAGGAGCAGAGGGGTCCATGTGTTAAAGCCAGCACTCCAGACCATGCCAGATCCCTGGAATGCTGGTCTGTACGTGCCACAGCTCCTCTGGAGTCGAACATAAAGGACCAGAGCTGCCGTGAGTTGTGCAAATCACAGCTTACTGCTCTTCCAGGCTTGGAACAAGGAAGACACTGAGAATATCACTTGTTCCCCAGAAGTCTGCATGACATATGGATGAGCTGGGCTCTCATCCAGAGAGTTTGAAGTGGGAATCTCCAGCCAAAAGAGGGCTGGAGGGCAGTGGCTCCTCTAATTTAACAAAGGCGCTGCACAAATGCATGGCCCAGACCCCATTTGGTGACGTGGAACAACTCACAGACCACTCGCTGCTGCTGTGGGGATGTCAGTGCCTGTGACCCCACATTCCTGGGCTCACAGGTGCATTCCTGGACCACAGTCAGGATGGTTATTGCCTCCTGTCTCCCTCTGAGCTGCACTGGCCCAGTTGGGAACTGAAAACACAAGGCAGAGTCCCTTGTGGGACAGAGCAGTGAGTGCCTAAAACTTCAGCATCTTCTGGGGGCTCCTGACAATAATTCCTTAGTGAGAAACCCAATTGTACTTGTTGTTTTTACTTCCCTGCCACCTTTGCCCCCAGTGAGCCTTCAGAAACATTTTCTGGGGAACTAGCCAGGAAATTACATGGTGATACAAGGGTTTATCAGTTTCTGTTTTCTAAAAATAGTCACATCAATAAAAAAAAATCACTTGCACAGATATTCATGAAGGCTCTTTAGGAGGAATTACAAAGCTGGGAGGAAAATGTCAGCTTTATTCAGGTAAGCAGCTACAGATGTTCTTACAGGCTGCACACAGCTGGCATTGTGCTTGTGTGGATATTTAGATGTATAAATGCCTGTGTATACATAAAGAGAAACAAATGTTCCAGTGGCAGTTCTCAAACACACTGAGGACCAGTGTGTGTCCAAAATGTCCTCATGAAATGGAAAGCAAGGCTGGTGAGAAGCAAGAGCAGTAGATCTTGCTCAAGTTCCTGAATACAGTACCAAGGGCTCCTATTTCTGATCACTGATATGGCAAAGCATTTTTATTTTTCTGGCCAGGTTTTCCTCAAAAATCTTCATCTCTGCCCCTGAATAGATTGCAAACTCTTCTGAGCCAGGAATCTCTCAAAATTGGCAATACCTACCATGATTTCAGCCATTCCTCTGCTAAAATCAGTACCTCCTGAGATACCATTCCTCAGGTTTTTGGGAATCCAAACTGGGGAGATATTTCTTCCTTTGGAAAGGCTGTTGGCCTGAAGCTGTAAGGAATGGTGTATCCAGCAGCATGGCTTCTGCTGTCATGGGTATGTTGATGACAAAGTGTTGTCCTAATCAGAAATAAAATGACTTGATTGCAGCCACTGTCCACCAGCACGTGCACCCCTGGGATGTGTGAGTTGTGCCAGGAATATGAGGAAAATCTGGGGAAGATTCTTCTGAGAAAATGTGTCTTCTGGACTCACAGACACGTGTCAGAAGTCCTGGAGGACCCCCAGATTCCTGGGACCCTGGAGGATACAACAGTGTCTACAGGGGTATAAATAAGGAAGGTGTTTTATCCCAGAAACCCAGACAAATTAATACAAATAATTTACAGCAGCGATGAAAAAATATAGATATAAGATAAAGCCCCATTCCAAATCCAAATCACTCTCCCAAACCGAAGACCAACCACAGGCAAAACTAATGACTAGAAACTAGAAACATCATGAGACTAAGGGAATAAAATACATTTTGGCTAGAACAATATAAAGTTACTGACAAGACAATGGCATGCAAGCCTCTGGAGGTGTCATGCTGTCTTCTTTGATTAAAAGCTTGAACAGAAGCGTAAGTATTAATTTAGAAAAACTGTTTGTATCTGCTGTCTCTCTGGAATATTATTAATTGGGGTGTGCAAAATCAGGTCTTCAGAGCTCTTGCAAATTATTGCAAGGAGTGACTCTTTGCACAGAAGGATAAAGCAAGGATTTCAGAGGATTTGGGAGAGGTAATTAAGTTCTGTTACTTGCAAGTGTATTTGTTTACAGGAAGAACTTCGCTGCAGAAATGGACACAGTTACTTTTCTTTGTTTTTCTAACACATATTTTCCTAAGGGATGACTAGAAAGATTAATTAATCTAATTAGTCCTAAGGAAGAAAACAGCTCACTAGTGTAAGAGACCTGAAAATCTGAACTAGCTGTCTGGGATCCTCAGGCTCTATGGCTTTAGCATCAATAGTGACACCCCATCTGAAGGCAGGAGGTAGCTGAAAAAAATTGTTATTTGCAACAGTTTCTTTCTTTCAGCTGGCTGTGGAGGTAAATTCCACCTTTAAATGAGTTCAGCTAAGACACACACACACCTCTCTGATCTTTCCTTTAGTTCTGACATGGAATCCATGATGAGAGGTTTATTCTGGGGTCTTTGGTGGCATGGAAAAGTTGTTATACATTTATCCCTCCTTTCAGACTTTGAAATTGATCTCCACCATTCCTTTTCTACCTTTTTTCATTTTAATCCAAAACCATCCTTCACACGTGTATTGGCACTTCTAAGAGGCACAAATCTGGGCTCAAGGACAGAAAGAAAGCCTCAAAAATATTGGATGGCTATGTTGTGGAGCTAGAGAGGTGAAAAAGAGGTGAAAGAAAGAATTTGAAAACTGCAGTTTCTACCTCAGTTTCTACCTCAATTTGCCTGGTGTTGCATCAAGAGACTGGCCCTGGGCAGACAAGAATTGCCACCATTTAGAGGAACTTCTTAACTGTCAATAAAACAAGATTTCCCACAGCAAAACCACAAGGCTTGATGAAAAAGAATAATCTTTATTTTGCCCCTTTCTTTTCCCTCTTTGGATAAGCAGCAACAGTGTAAACACCAATTTTTTACAGTCTGTTTCTTAAAAGAGTGGCATCACATTTAAACTCACAGCCAGGGACATTTGGGTAGCATATAAGATTTTTATTTTTAATATAAAACTTTTAATCCTTCTTAGGAAGAGAGTAGCTTTGCCAGTATAAGAAAATGTAGGGGTCAGCTTTAGCCCTGATGTCCATCATCTTCCATTCCAGCCCAGAGAGCTGATTCATGGACTGTAATCCTCCCTCCTCCTCCTCCTTCTTTGGGTGGGGAGGCCCTGGCACAGGTTGCCCAGAGGAGCTGTGGCTCCCCCCATCCCTGGAAGTGTCCAAGACCAGGTTGGACAGGGCTTGGAGCAATCTGGGCTAGTGGAAGGTGTCCCTGCCCATGGCAGGGGGTGGAACGAGATGGGCTTTAAGGTTCTTTCCAACACAAACCATTCTGTGATTTTTCATAAGTCAGGTCTTAACAGGAGCTACTTAAATGTTAAGTTGATTAAAACACCAGGCTAGAAATCAAAAAAAATTGCCAAAGAAATCAGAATGCTTTGGAAAAAAAATGGGGTCGTGGTGTTGTCTAAGCACAATTAAATTATTCCCTAATTTTCACAGGAGCCTCTCAGTGGAGGCTTAAACCTGTCAAGCTCTGCAAACCCATCAGAGTGATGGTATTTCCCTGTGAATAAGGGTTAAAAGATTGAGACCCTGAATGTGGAGCTGATGCTGAGCAGAAAGGCAGTGGATGGAGGCATGATGTATGCTCAACTTCTAGCTAAAGTCATTACACTGAAAGTAAAGTAGCTCAGGGAGCGCCCATTGCCCAAATCCAATTTTCATACCAATGTGTTGCTGAGAGTGTGAATCACTGAAAATTTGCCAATCCAAAGCTAATAGTCAGAAAAGCCTTTCCAGTAAAAGTGGAAACAGCCTTTCAGTTAGCAGTGCTGCACTTCCAATAAAGCACAGGTGGAATAAATCCTACATAATTCCAATAAATATAACAGAACACCAAGAAAACATACATAGCTGTAAGACTGGGGGCAAGAGGAATTGCATCTGAAAGGTGAGCACATGGAAAGAAACCCTTCCTGAATGCTTCCTCTCCACCTGAGTTAGAATTAAATCTTGGTGGGAAGAAAGTCAACCAGTAGAAAAGGGAAAGGTGGGAGTTCTGTGGAACCACAGATCCTAGCAAAGCCTAAAGTTTGTCTTCTAAAGTTACTTTTCCCACACCACAATTTCACTTCCCACCATATATGACATATTCACTGGCCTCGTTTCCTGCCAGATTCACTCCCATATCTCTTTCTGTCTGCCCCCAGGTGAGATGATCTGGCTACCCTTCCCCTCCTCTGCCTCTCCAGCCTTTGGTGGAGATTCTGCAGAGCTCAGAACCTTTGATATTGATCAGTGACTCACCTTCTCAGTGTGATGGATCAATGTGTGTGTGAATCCCCAATCTCTTGCTTTGCCCCACAAGAGAAGGCAGTTTGCTGGCACCATCTGGAAGCTGAGCAAGTCCCTCAGCCCCAACCAGAGTCTTTGCTACAATCTATAAACAATGCTGCAAAACCAATGTTTGGTGCCTTTTTGAATTAATCCCTGTAAGTGAAGGTCAGCTGTGATCATAGAAACGTTTTGGTTAGAAAAGCCTTCCATTCCCCCAGCGCTGCCCTGGACAGCCTGTTCCAACACCTGACAACCCTTTCCATGAAGAAATTTTTCCCCAATATCCAAACTAATTTCCCCTTGTACAACTTGAGCCTGTTTCCTCTCATCCTGTCCCTTGTTTTCTGGGAGCAGAGCTCAACCCACAGCTCCCCCCTCCTGTCAGGGAGTTGCAGAGCCAGAAGATCCCCCCTGATCCTCCTTTTCTCCAGGCTGAGCCCCCCCAGCTCTCTCAGCTGCTCCTCATCCGACTTGTGCTCCAGACCCTTCACTTTGTCTTGCACAAAAAATTCCAGCAACAAATGAACAATATATTAGTGAATAAGAAAAAAAAAATATAAAAGAGTTTAAATTAAAAACAAACAAACAAACAGTGGGCTGTGTAAGCCCTTGAGATCCCTTCTAGAACTATAACTTTACGTTGCATGAGGAGTAATTGTTTGAGATCATATTTGAGATTTCACTTGTAGATCAGGAGTGGAAGGATTGATCTAGGAATAGGACTTGAACTGGGAATACAGTTATAAAATGGGCATTATCTTATTATTGAAAAAAAGCAAAACATCGTGAAAGATAAATTCATTAAAATTCTGATTAAACCCCGGGGATACATATATATAAAAAAAGGCTTTGATGTGATTCAAACCTATAAATGTGAGTGAATGTTTCTAGTTTTGCATATGCTTATTTCTTTGGCCAATTCAGGTGGGAATTCCAGAAAAGAGGAGTTGATTCCATGTGGATGCTCCAGCACAGAGGCAGCCTGGCACTACCCATCATGGCATTTGACTGAGTTGTTCTCAGTCACCATATCTGTTCAAAGGGAGAGTTTGTTTGGAAAACTTTATTTGGGAATCAAGGAGTTCAATGTGAAAGGAAGCCTTATTTCTATCAGCCCAGTTTGATTGCTGAGAGTGGATTGGGTGCCTTATGAAATGGGGAAAATAATTTCTGCCTCAAGAAATATGCATGTTAACTGGATATTGCTTTGAATATTTCAATATTCTGGCTGACACATCTGCTCCAAGTAACTGCAAACTTCTCTTTAATATGGTAGTCGGTAATCTGGCAGCTGATGGAGAGAGACTGATGAAGATTATTTTGAAACATGATTTAAATAGCACCCTGGGATTTAAAAGCCCCCAAATAGTCTCAGTTCACGTGGTTTTGTTTCCAAGCAGACATAAAGTGTTGGTGACTGGCCAGACCTGTGTGCTGGCCCCAGACTTGGGGTGGGGGGCACTGGATGCTTTTCTCCCCGTGCTGTCAGGGGGAAATGGAAGCTCTGCAGGCCCCAGCAGCTCACATGTGCTGCCACCAGATTTACACAGATGTGATTGTCTGCAATCCTGTAAACATTTCTTTTGAGGATGCCCCAGAAAGAAAATCTAGTTCACTCCCTCCAGGCTACGCAGAGCTAACTGGGATGGAAAAGAGTAAGCAAATAAGTGGAAAACAGCCAGCAGTGGCGAGAGAGGGGCTGGCATCCCCAGAAAGCAGAGTGTGAGGCAAAGAAGGCTTTCCTGAAGCTGCCAGAGCAGAGGGCGGCCAGCTGAGCTTGTTAAATCCACATTTTCTGATGAACAAATATCGTGCCTGTCGTTTGAAGAGTTTTTCCAAGGGAATTCTCTCTTCCCCCACCACCGGGGGCTGAAATGCCCTTAAAGCCAAGTCCTGCTGCTCAGGAAGGGTGTCCCAGGGCTGTGCAGCTTTTCCTTCCTTCCTTCCCCACTAAATCAAACCCTCTAATTTGAGAGGACATGATTTCAGTGTTGGTAGGGCTGGGTATCCTCTGCAGTGTGCACTCGAGCATCCAGCCTTTCTGCTACAGTTTGAATCACTTCATGATACTTCTATTATTAGCAATACCTGACCACAGCAAGCAGAGCACATCCTTTTAGTGGAATTGTTTTTGCCCTTAATCTGTTGGTTTATTTATTTGAGAACACTCTGGCTGAAGGAGCTTATTAAATAATAATGCTGGGATACAATCCTGAAACAGCTGGCAGAGTGTGTTCTTAAAAGCCTGTCAGCATCACCACACTGGCATACACTCAGCAATCTAATGGATCTGAAAAATATCACCATGTGTGCTTTTAGAGGGGATTTATTCCCAGTTTGGTGGGTTTCACTTTCTTCTTCCTAGATTTGCTTATGATCTTGCTCACCACAGCAGACCTGTCTTATTTGACTGCTGCACAAAGAAATTAATAGTGGATTTCTGTGGCCTCCCCAAACAGCCAAAAAGAAGGTGCAAAGAGATAAAAGGGCTCATGTGTGAGGGGAAAACAAGTTGTGTGCTGTATGAGAAGAGTTCCAGGGCACAGAGATCTGTCCCTGCCCTGACTGAGGGACTCGTGCAGCTTCACCACTCTCACACTGCTCTGCTTCCACGATTATCAGGGGGGCTGGCATTGCCTTGGTAACTGAGCAAGAGGCTTCTTCTTGCAAAAATTACCATGTTTATTCTTTTGTCAGCACAATTTCAAACTGTGGGAGCGATTTGGGCGCCCAAATGAAGTGCTTGTGCTATTTCAGTCCTTCTGGACTCTCTCTGCTGTCACCTGAGCTGTCACCCAACGCCACCACAACCCTGAAGAAGGTCTCAGTCACCCTGAGGGGTGAGAATAGCACTAGATGCCTATGTTTGAGTAAGTAAATATTATCTGGCAGCCTTGTTTGCACACAAGAACAACTGGAACAGAGCAAAAGTGTGAGAAAATAAGCTAAGCAACGCTGAGCCTTTCTTAGGATAGGCATGGAAGTCAACAGCTTTAGCAATCTGCAATTAGGAGGCTTTTCCCCTTGCTCTGAAGCTCTGGCAGGCAGGCTGAGAGATCCTCTGGTTTGGGGGATTTCCTGATGCTTATGGCCTTTTCCCTGTGCTGTCTTTGCATGACAGCTCAGCCCTCTGAGTACTTTTCCTTAATAAACTTAGTGATAAGAGTAATTTCTCCACCTTAAACAGAGATAAGGGAGAATCAAGGCAAGAAGATGCTGCCTTCAACATTGAAGATCTTTGCTTTCTCTGAACCACAGCACTTGCTGCCTCTTTCAAGGGCTGGGTTATAACACCTGTGGCTCAGACACATCATCCCTTTCTGCCCCAAGGTGGTCTCTCTGCAGGAAACGAAATTGTTGTTGCCTGTGGCATTTTCACAGCAGCAGTGCCCACTTCTCCATCAGCATCTGGGAGCTCAGGAGCAGCACCTGCTCAGCTCACCACTGCCACAACTGGACCAACCCCAAATCACAAGCGCCCTGCAAGTGTAAAAATTCCATCAGCACTCCCTTTGCCTGGGATGGGATTTTTATGGCAGCTTCAGTGGAATCAGACAGCCTAAATCCACTACATTTTGGTGGGATTTGTGTGTCTGATTCCTGTCAGCTCCTTTGACAGTCTTCCCCTCTGTTCCTACCGCAGCCAGCTCTCAGCAGCAATAAGCCTTTCATCTATCTTGGCAATTACCACACTGTTAGCACCATTTTCCATAAAACCTCATCCCGCATCAAGCTCCTGACAGATAACGGTAATACAATACTTCATAACTTTTTGTGTACCTTATGACACTTGCAGCCAAGATAAAATCATTCACAGCTCATTTTGGGCAATCTCCCCCTTCTGTAGCACAATATAATAAAGTTATTACAGGGGGGCTTTAAAGAGGGAGTGTGTCTGTTTAAAATGATGTTTGTAAACAAGGAGAACACATAAACGAAAGAAGCTTTGTGCAGAAATTTCTAGCCTGGAAGATTTAAAGCCACATCTCTTGGAGGTTACTAACACACCTCTCCAAAAATCTCTCCCATATCCCCTCAGCTGCCTGGCTGCCAGGGTGGTTTTGCCAGAGTTCTCCTCATGAAGGATGACCAGGGTTGTTGTTTTATATTTTCACCTGTACATAGGGGTTGTATTCTCACAAAGTCATCACGGGATGATGAAATCATATCACACTCTGAGTTGTTTTCATGGCTTTTGTTGGGATATTATCTGGATTTCAAAGTCAAACAAGCCTGATGTAGTTGATCTTGCACACTGAAGTCTGTGGCTTGACACAAGTATGAGCTGCAAATCATGGCCTTTGTCTCCTTTTTTTTTTTCCTCTATGAATCCTTGAAGAACCAGGACAGCAACCAAGGGCTTTGTAAGCCACCTCTGTGGTCTGAGGCCAAAAGGGCTTTTCCATCCTTTGTGTGAGTTAGACCATTCTGGAATACAGTTTCATGGAATCATATCACACCACAGAACCACAGAATGGCTTGGGTTGGAAGGGACCTTAAGGACCATCTTCTTCCACTCCCCTCTCCATGGGCAGGGACACTTTCCTCTAGATTTCTCCATTTTTGTGCTCTCACTCCATAACCTGGTCTGTCACAAGAACATGGAGCTCATGAACACCAAGTGGGATGACTTTGGAAGGGGTCAAATGCCTGTGCCTGGCTAAAGCCAACATTACCCACAGCTGGTGGCTCTGACACGTCTCCCCTCAGCCTCCTAACCAAAATGCAGAGCTTGCCTCTGTGTGGCAGGGCTGGAGGCTGGGTCTGCCCCGCGGAGGGTGCTGGGGACTGGGTTTGACCCTACCCAGGGCCAGACAGGGTGACATCCAGCCCTGCTTCCCACCCACCATGGGCAAAAGGCTGCAGGGTTTGCAGAGCTGGCAGAAGAGCCTGCAGCCTGTTAACTTCGAGGTGTGCTCACAGCCCTGCTCTGCATTAGCAATTAACACTCCTCCCTCCTGGAGGAGAGCTAACGATTCCTTTGTAGGGGCTGACATTTTCCAATCTCCAGAAGTTGTTCCCCGTGGGCAGAATGCCAAGAACTGTTAGATTGCCTCCCTGAAGTGACTTGTCACTGAAAGAGCAACCAGGGCATCAGGCAGCCAAGAGATTTACCACTTACAAATACCACGTCTCCCCTCCCATTTCCATATCCAAAGCCATCTGGATCAATCCAGATCCCTCTGGCTTGCTCTATCCCTAGTTGTCCCATGACACCATCCCTATTGCACATGTTTTCAGCCACAGGCAGCAGCTAATAAATAAAAAAAGGTATTTTCACCCAGTACTTCATAAACTTACACTACAAACAGAGGACTTGTTTTGCTTGTATTGAGTGATCTTATTTGATGGCACGTAATACTTGTCCCTTGTTGTGTTACAGGAGCTGAGTGGAGCACAGTGTTTTCCCAACACCTTCCCACTTCTTGGGAATAACCTGCAGGCAGTTACAAAGATGCTGACCTCCAGAGTCTTTCAGACACATCCTTTAAAAGGGGCTTCATCAGGTTTCCATGTTTTACACTGTGGGAACTGAGGTCAAAAATAGGACTTTGCTCTTCTGAGAGTGGAAGGATGTAAAAGTTTCCTTCTGTGGGAGTCATAGAATATCCTCAGCTGAAAAGGACACAAGATGATCATCAAGTCCAACTCCTGGCCCTGCATAGGACACCCCAAGAATCCCACCATGTTCCCTGCCATGGGAAAGAAGAGAACGAGGGAAGAAGGGCCAAAAGCACTAATTTCTGCACTTTGGGCAGTCTGGTGCCTTCCTTTGGGGACACTCCCTCCTGGGCATCACTTCTCTGGTGGCAGCTCCCTGGAGTCTGTGATTAATCATGACGCCCATGCCTGGTGGCTGGTGCACAGTTTGAGCACATCTCTTCATCATTTTTCTGGGAATTCTGGAATTTTTGAATTCTCCTGAATTCATGTTCTGAGAAAATCCTGGTTTTACTGGGAAATGGTGCATTCCTGGAGTCTTTGAGAAATGTCACATTTATGGCTCATTTAATCTGCATTTCTGTATTTGGAGCAATATTATATTAGGTAGACTGTTATTGTCATTCCAGATACACACAGTATTTTTGTATCTGTGCCCAGTTACTACATCTCATATGATGCTGCACCAAGATCCTTGCCTTCCTTATCTTTAAGGGCAGGAACTTTAAAAACAATAAATGTGGGTATAGCAGACCACAGGAAGCAAATTCAGTCTGCCCCTGCATTCTATTTAAATTCATTTTATTACCAGGGAGCAAGAGGTTACTGCTATTTAGAACATGATGCTGGGACTGTTCAGATTTCTTGGTACAGACATTCATCCAGTTACGTTTATTTAATGTGCTAAATGACCTTTTAAAAGTGCTTCTGGATGTCATGTAGAATATCAGCAACACGTTTTAGAACAGCAACAGTGCAAGTTCTTTTTCTTTGTTGCTTTTGCTAAAATAACACGCTTGTAAGTATTTATTCCAACAGCTCTTTGGATCAGATACAATATCTGGGGTTTTTTTAAAAAAAGAAGATATAACAACCTTCAGTCCTTCCAACCCATCTCAGGTGTTAGCAGAAATAAAGGACTAGTTGGGGGTTAATCTGTATTTTCACTTATTTGCCTAAATTTTTCCTGTCCATAGCTGAAGTGACCTAGATATTAGTCCTATTCTTCCACAATTGGCTTCCAGAGCTGAAAAATACCTGGAGAGTATAGACAGAACACCAAACCCTAGGGGTGTTTGAGTTACACTGGATGGAAAAGCTTTAACATAATAATGCCTCAGAATATGGAAGCAAAGAAAGACATGGGGGATAGACAGACAAAATAAAGCAAAAAGTAAATTGCACCGGGCAGTGCCCCAAGGTGTCAGTTGAGATTTTTGCATTCCTTTTGATTTTTTTTCCCTTTTTAAGTAAAAGCTCTTTTTAAATATATTTTCTTTAAATCCAAACAGGACACTGTTCTTTGTGAGAGCTCATTTTAAGGAAGGGGGAAAAGACAAGAAGAATGGAAAACCTCGAGTGAGAGAAGCTGAGACGTAAGACCAAAAATAAAACCAGTGAAATCTGATCCTGAACGGAGCCCAACAGAAAGATGGAAAGAGACTATTTAGCAGGGCCTGGAGTGACAGGACAAGGGGAAATGGCTTCAAACTGAGAGAGCAGATTCAGATTAGATATTGCTAAGAAATTTGTTACTGTGAGGATGAGGAGGCACAGGTTGCCCAAAGAAACTGTGGCTGCCCCATCCCTGGAAGTGTCCAAGGCTAGGTTGGATGGGGCTTGGAGCAACCTGGGCTAGGGAAAGGTGTCCCTGCCCATGGCAGGGGGTTGGAACAAGATAATCTTTAAGGTTCCATTCAACTCAAACTGTTCCGTGATTTTATGACCAAAACAATCAGTGGGATGTTTTCCACGGGTTTGAGGGAAATGGACAAGGTTCGTCCTGTCAATAAGCCCAGGGTGCTGCACAGTGAGAGGCATCAAGCCTTACAGTATCCTGAAAGTCTGTTTTTTTCCTTCCATCCACTCTTTTTTTTTGCAGTGAAAAATGACTGTGACACTTCAGATATACTGGCACATTTCACCAAATACTTAGTGGTTGGTGAAGATTGTAGTGCTCTGTAGTGGAGCATCCACATGAGAGGGGAGCACTCACAAATACTGTTCCTCGGTATCTACAAAAGCTGAGAATATTTTAAGCACATTTACTCTTCACACTGATTAATCCTTCAACACAGATTGTTGGGTAACACTGACAATTAGTTACTTCAACCCTGGTTTATTTCCTTCAATTTACACAGTTAAATATAGATACAAAGTTTGATAATTACACTCCAGTTGGGAGATGTACTGTAAACAAATGAGATACAGTGTCTAAAATGATTAGTAAATCTGCATAAAGCTTTCTTTAAATGCAAAATCTATTTTTCATTGCTGTGTAATTATTCATTAAAAGCCATCTGTTAAGAGTCAAGTTAATGGAATATGAAAAAGCGTAGGATAACAACCAAAGTTAACTCATTTCAAAAGAATTTTCTTGAAAGGGTTCTCTGGAAATAAATACATTTGATTAGAGCCAGTGAAACTTGTCACACAAATCTGAGAGGAAGAGAGGATAATGTTTGCTGAGGGTTTCGTTGCGTAAATAAAGACATTCCCATTTCCAAATACCATTTTCATGTTGGTTTTTGAGAAACAAACATAACATTTTACCCAAGATCTCCTAAAGCACCGTGATATTTAAGCTCTTTGGAAGTTTATGGGAAGGCAAAACTCACCACTTCGTTTCTGCCTGAAAGTTTCCCCAGAATTTCTCTGTCAGTTACTTCTCATCTGAATTTTAAATGTGATATTAATTAGATTTAACACATTTGACTGCTTCCATACGGAATAAGACCACAGTGAGGCTTGACAGACCACAGAGGTGCTGCCATTTGAAATTCTCCCGTTAACTGAAGAGGTAGGATGATGCAAAGGCACTGAGGAATTCTTATGTGTACATTTGAACACTCATTAAATAGCAGAACCCTTTAGGTAAGGATGTGAGGGCACTGAAAGCTTCTAGTTCTGGTTATTCAGTGGAATTGCAGCAAAACTGGAAAGGACCTGGATCCCCTGCAGGGGCTCATTCTCAGGCTCTGCAGTCACCTGTCCACTGCTGATCCAGCATCTGTGTCAGCCAGTGCCACTTTCTTCAGGAAAACTGTGAGGTTGGGACAAATAGAATTAAAAAAATTATAGAATGGTTTGGGTCAAAAGGGACCTTAAGAACATCTTCTTCCATCCCCCTGCCATAGGCAGGGACACCTTCCACTCTCCCAGGTTGCTCCAAGCCCTGTCCAACCTGGCCTTGGACACTTCCAGGGATGGGGCAGCCACAGCTTCTCTGGGCAACCTGTGCCAGGGCCTCCCCACCCTCACTGTAAAAGAATTCTTCCTAATATCAAATCTAAATCGACTCTCCTTCAGCTTAAACCCACCACCCCTTGTCCTGTCGCAGCAGGCCCTGCTGAAATGTTTGTCCCCAATTTGTCAAACTAAAAAGCCTGCCACAGTTCATCCAGCTGCCTTTTTTTCAGCCTGCCTGCCAGTTAAGCAGCAAGGGTCGTCACACAGAAACATTTTTTCAGAGATCTGATATTATTCCCTACTGCCAATTAGGTTTAGCATAAGCAGTTTTTTTTCCCTGCGTGGAAAAGCCTGATGTTTTTCTTCCTAAAGCCCAGCTGAGAAGTCAGAGCAAGCTGAGTGATTTGCAGAATGGAAAGCGGAAAGCAGCGTGGGTGTGGCAAAACATTTGTTTTCAGCCTTTCAGACTGGAAGAAAAAGGTTTGGATGGGCCCAGGTCAGAGTGTTTCATTTGGATTCATTAAGCTGAATCAAAGCCCTGGATTGAAGTCTGGCTGAACACAAGATGCCCACAACATCTGCGTGGTGTTTCCCCACACCCACGATGGTTCAGGGACACCAAGATGATTTCAATGTGGTTACTGGTCTTCAAGTCTAGGTGATAAAACATATTTTACTCTTCCAAGAATCTTGTTATGGTGGCCACAAGGAAAAGGTGGAGCTGCAGGAAAAGAGATGAGTTTTTTTGCACTGTTGATAAGAGAAGAGATAGTGGTTTTTAGACCACTCTTTTCACTAAGTCTGTATTAGAGTGGAGAGGATGTTTAGGACTTCTACCTGATTTTGAGTCATTTGTCATTTGGATTTCTAAGTCTGTTTTATTCTACAGAACTGGAAAACTCTCCTTGCAAGTCTGTTTTGCACAAACCACTTGGGTGTGCATCAGCCCTTATCCAAAATGCTCTTTGAAATATAACTCTCACTGATTTCTAATGGAAGATCATGCCTACACAGTTTATTAAATATTGAGTTATTACTTTGGCTACAGAGTATCTCCAGGCTGATGATTTTCTGATAAGAAGCTGAATAAAATATGTATTTATAATTAAACTAACTAAATTAACTCCAAAGCTTGTAACATATCTTATCTCCTGCAGTCTTCTTATTGTATTTAGAACAACAAGGGCCACACAAATGTAGAACCCTTTCTGTTAAAGAAATAATTGCTGTTTAGGAAGCTTGTTCATGTTTATGAACAGAAACCAATTTTTAAAGGACTAGAATGCCACAGAAATCCATGACTGTATATAATTCAGGCTGTTGGGACAATAAATAAACTGAAAGCAGGAGAGCACAACTGCTCCCTTTCTGAAATGTGGTAAACCCTATTGTACAGAAGATAAGAACAATATATTTTGCTTTGAGCATTTCTTAGGAGTGGGAGATCAAACTATCAAAAGGGGTCTCAGTCCAGCCTTCAAATTTAGCTTGGTTTTACTTTCATATCCCTGAAAGCTAAGCTCAGCTAAGACACAGACCATCTTAATGAGTTCCATTTTTGCTGTCTTTTTGAGGGACATGGTTGATGACTGGCTGGTTGTCCCAGCTCCAAAGGAATGAATTTCTCCTCTGCTCCAGATTCAAAAGAAAGATCACCTGGGGCTGAACAACCTCACAGAGATGTTTGTGTATTTGGGCAGCAAAATACACCAGGAAGAAACCATCCTGTACTAATATGTGAGCTCACTGGGACTTCTGCAATCAGGCTGGTCTTGACTTGTGGCTTAATGTGCTTTAAAATAGGCTGGAAAGATTAACATCGACCTCAGAAGGTTGTGGTGGTCCAGTGGTCAGGGTGCTTTAATTAGACTTTGTACAGGGTTGACCATAATAACAGGACATTCTTTTGAGCAGGTACAACATACAGTAGTACCCAAAAGATGTGATATGAGACACATACTCATAACTTTCCCTTGCAAAAAGGAAAGATGGAGGGATATTCACAGACACGTGTTGAAGTTTTTCAATTATCAACAACTACAGTAAAAATTGATTGAGGAACACCCTTTAGGCTAGCAGACACTTTCCTGGGAAAGATGTTTTGGGAGATGGTGAAGGCTTTAAATCAGGCACTTACTGGGCTTGGTTGTCACTCATACTTTAATACCATCAAGAGACAAGAGTGGTGCAGGAGTCCAGTGCAGAGAAAGGTCTCCATGACAGGGGAAAGTGTGATAACCTGTTCATGTTTTGGGCTTTCACAACTCAGTGCCTCTACACACATCAGCAGATCTTTGGTGTGGCTTCTACCTCATTTCCCTTTAAAGCAGATTAGTTGATATGCTTTATAGCTTTACATGCTACAGTTCCTGGTCCATCACATCATAGAACAGAACATCACTGCAGTTCCCTGCAGAGCTGGTTATTCCCCATGCTGGTTTATCCACTTTAGGGTGACTGAGATCATGTATTCCTTGGTGTCCTGAATAACTGACTGTCAGCTAACTGTTGGGTTTACTTTTTCATTTTATTTGATGTAAATATACCAAATGTTAGAGTTTCACTTCTTGACTCATGGTCTGCCAGATTGGGAAGTAACTCACAAGTGGTCTTTCCCAAATAATGCAGGAAGACAACTAAAGCCAACTATTTTTACCTCTTTGGGAAGTTTTTCCCTGTTAGTTGAAAAGCTTAATGAGGGTTAATTAAAAGCTCTCCCAGTCTTTCCACCAGTCTTTACATAAGTCTTTCTACTAACAGAGGATAGAAGTGACATGAATGAGAAATAATCCTGATTGCAGCAGAAAGAATGACCTAAAATATTTGAAACCAGTAGAATTGTGTCTTGACACCTCCTGCCCATGCTGCAAATAACAGGAAGACCCACAAGCAATAGCCTTTTTTATCTAATCTTGCCAGAATTGCTCAAGAAACATCTTTTGGGGGATTAACTGTTCCCGACCAGTTGCTTCAGTGTATCAGCTCAGAAAGCCTTTTTTCCTTATCGTGTTTTTCTTACCTATGAGGTTTTTCTTCAGACAAAAAAAAAGAAAAAAGCAACCTTAACCCATAAACTGCAGCTTTTCAGATCTTATTAAGAAACACCACGTTCTGCTCGTGCCTTTTATCATGTTGTGTTGAGGGAAAAAGCGATGCTGCCACTCTCATCTGGGAGCTGAATGCTCGGGGCAGACACACTCAGCAAACCTGGGAGCAGCAGTTTTAGACAAAACAGAGCACTGTTCTTGTCAAAAGGAAAAAAAAAAGCCAACCAACCCTTTTTAATACACATTCAGTAAATCACTGAAGGAGAAATTAATAATCCTTTAAAGCAGCTTCTTCTGGTAGGGACAGCAGAAGATAAATAGGGTGGTTTCTGCTGCTGCAGAGCCTGGTTGCAGTCAGAAGAGATCCCAAGTGGCCCAAGCACACAGTTAGAACATATTTTGCCAGGATGGCTGGAAGTCTGAGCAGGTTGTTGTTTTTGTAAGGTATGTCACTGTTCTCCCTTCCTGCTTTTCAAAGTCCATATCCATCTACACTCTCAGCTGCTCACACAAACCCAGTCCTTCTTGGAATTCATGCTCCTTTCATACCCACATAAGCAAAATCCTCCTCCTAATTTGTCTTTCAGCTAATATGATACACCTGATTCGCTGAAATTATATATTCTATGTGATTCTGAAAATCAGATTATCAGAAAATGCCTCCTTGGGTCTCTACATGCAAAGTGTAGCATCTTGTAGCGGGGCAATAACAGAGTTAAGGAAATGAGACATAACACTGTGTTACCAGAGTCCATTAGAAGATTTACAGCTCTGTTTGGATAATGTATTGCCTCTAAGAATTTTTACTGCAGGTCCTGTGCTTTTTTTTTCACCCACACTGTATTACAGCTCTCTGGTGAAAGTCATCTAACACAGTGCCTAACAAAGTCACACAGCAAACAATCCTGTCCTTTGGTGCACAAGGGTGACATCCTGGAATATTCAGGGATATTTTCTGTGTCTCTGTCTGTATCCATGTCTACCTGTGGATCTGAAGTAATTTACCAAGGAATATTACAGCAGCAAGGGTTATTCTCATGCTCAGGAAAGAGAGAAGTATAAGAAGAAGGAATAAGATGACAAACCCAGTTTTCCTGCTATCAGCTCAGGAATGGAGGAGAGAGGTTATTTTTCTGCTTCCTCACCGTGGGATCTCTGTGGATAACGGGGAGCCAGCTGAGGCTGAGCCTCCAGTCTCTTGTAGGGTGGTGACAGGACTGCAGCCCCTACACCTGTGTGATCTGAGGAAGAAACAGGCAGAAAATCCTTGCTGCTACAGGCAGAGACATCGTCCCCACCAGGGAGATGGTTTCCACACTGCTACAGCCCCTCTGCCACCACAGATCAGGCCATTTTATTAAATGCTGGAAAAAATCACACAAACCCTTTGCTCAGATTTGTCGTGGGCTAAACCCCCACGGGATCCACGCCGAGGCAAAACAGCCTTTGAAGAGCACACATGCAAAACCCAGAGCTCTTCTCCGAGACACTGTCAGTGCCTGTTTGTGTTTGCAGCGCTATAAACCTGTGCCATCACTTTCGTTACAGGCAAATGTTTTCAGTGATGCATGTCTTGTCAGAAAAAATCATTTTAAAGCCGGGCTTTGGCGGTGCAGTCCTCACCCTGTGAGGCTTATAAATTAAAAAAAAAAATAAAATCCCAAACCATGCTTTAAAATAAAAATAGTCGATTTTAGCTGATTCAGGGCTCGGTGGATAAATATATGAGTTTTTATCTTACTTTGGGATCCCTGGGAATATAGGGCTTGGATGTCCCTGCTGCTAAGGGAGATGGGCTGTCTCTAGAATGACAGTTTCAGTTTATTAGACCAAGCAAGCTGTTTGTTGATAATGCCCCCGAGTTTGCTTCAGCATTCCTTTATCATCTCCTCCAGTTGCAACAACCCATCAAGTCTTTTTAAGGCAGTTTTTTACTTCTCCATAAGATGGACAAATTCTTATTTCCTCCTGGAAATCATGCCAGACACCACATTGAATTCATGAGCAGAAATTTTCCAGCCTGTTGTAATCAAAGCTTTGGGTTTTCTGCCCTTTCAGTTGCCTTGCCATCTCTGAGTTATGTACAGGGAACTCACACAGCTGGAAGTGAGGTTGGTATCACCCTTTTCTGGCTGAATTATGGTAGATGCAACTAAGCAGGCAGGTGGGGTGCCTGCAGTGTGGCAGCAAACTGCAAGCTGTGACATCTAGGATGGCTTCAAGCACCTTCTTTGCTCTTGGAATGCCCCACTAGGACAGTGTGGGCATGGAAGTTGCACCCAGAGCGTGGCCAAGGTGCCTTGAGCCATGGCAAGTTCCCCCCAGGCCAAGGGCAGCAGTTCAGCTGGCAGCTGGAGACCCTCCTGCACGGTGTTGAGTGAAGCTCTCACAAAGGAGAGGGTGTTTTATAAAATATATTCAATACTACGAGCAACCCAGGGGGTGCAGGGTGGAGAAAAATCGTCTGAAACTCCTCAGAGTTTTCTGTAAGTGCCTGTGGGCAAGAAGAAATTATATATTTTGTTAGAGAAACAATATCCTTCACTGCACATGAAGGTTGCCCAGAGAGGTGGTGGGTGCTCCATCCCTGGAAACATTCAAGGTCAGGTTGGATGGTTCATCTATCACCTCTAGTGGAAGGTGTCCCTGCCCATGGCAGTGGGAGTTGGATTAGATGACCTCTGAAGGGCCCTTCCAACCCAAACCATCCTGTGATTCTATGATCTGAAAGGTGTCACTGCCACTTGGATCTCTACCCTGCCAGCGTGTGTTAGAGCTTTTCCTGGGGAGCAGACATAGAGTTTATATTAATTGGATTGAACTTTTTATTCTGTGTGTGTGCTCTCATACAGAACTCACTGCAATCCTCTTCCCTTCCCTCAAGATAACACCAAGGGAAAGACAGGCTGTCAGATGCTGAAGAGATTTGCTGAGAAAACAGAAGGAAAGCTGCAGAGAGTTTTAAGTTTGGGTTGTTTCCCTCCACTAATGAGGAAGAAAGGTTAGAAGGTTTGCAAGAAAGATTAGAAGAAAACAAATTCAAAATCCACTGTGACCTTACACAGCTGGTTTCAAAAAGGGGGAGAAGCCAATGTAGAGAGGGGAGAAATCAGGATAGCTGGAAATCCAGAGTGACAAAATTGTTTGCAAATGAGGAAATATTGCAAAGGATATGTATTAAGACAAGTTCAATTTCTCTGCATTTAGAACCACTTTTTTAAGACAATGTTTCCATTTAAAAAAATTTAACTAGAAGAAGAGAAGAAGCTTCAGCACTGTTTAGGTGTGGGGCTGCATGGACACTGTGGATGGAGATGCTCCTCCTGCCTGCCGTGCTTCCTCGCCTCCCAGGCCCACAGGTAGAGGAGGAACAATTCCTTGGAGCAAATTGAATTGGACTGATTTAAAATGGAAATAAAATAAACCTTTTGTTAGCAATAATTAACATTTTTTCTTTCACATAACAGAAAACATCAGCATTTTGTCGGGAAAGTAATAACCCATTTGGAGTTTCCTGTCCAAATCCTTAAGGGATTCAGCTTTCCCACAAATAACAAAAGTGAGGACTTTCTGTGATAACTGAATTCATCTAAAACTTGTGCTGAAGAGGGGAAGATCCTCCACACAGTGAAAAGCAATCAGTCAGCAAGTCCTTTAATTTTTCTTTCTTTATAGCTACCTGATCAATGAGCTACTCATGAATGCAGAGGAAATTCTTACATGAACACTGTTAAAGCATTATCATTTCCACAGCTTGCCAAGAGAATGCAGGTGTTCCTGGAGCCCTGAGTAATAACAACCCTGGGCTCCTGGGTCTGGATGACAGGTATTCCTGACAAAAGGAAGCAATCTTTCTGCGTGGGAGATAATTGCAGGTGATGTTTATTATGCCTTGGGTTGATAAAAATCAAATAATGATTAAGGACACAGAAAAAAACTTCATCACTTTCCTTTTTTTTTTCCTGCCTTATAATTAGATTTTTAGCTAGAGTCTCAGCTATCAGGTGAAATTTAATATAAGAAAAGTCAAAAATGTTCCAGAATATTATGGTATAAAGGATACAACAGATCACTTCAGGCTCTCTGTCCTCATTTGCTCCTTTCACAAATCTCATATCTTCTTGTGTGCTTGCTTTTTTTCTTTTCTCATGATTTCTCAGAACCATTATCAGAAAAGTATTTTTAAAAAGAGAAATGGATTAACCAGTAGACATGGAAATAGTCTATATGAATGTAAATTAAATTCACTTTTTCCATGGAAAGAAAACTCACTTGAGACAGACCAGAAGTCCTCGGTAAAAATAAAGCGAAGGTATCCCTGTTGTTCCAGCTAATAATTGCTCAGTACTGCTATTAACTGGATAGTTTTCCAAATTGTTCCATCAGAAGATGGCTGGTCTTGGACACCAGTTTGGCTCTGTCTCTCTGTATGAGTTTTACATAAGTTCTCTTTCATTATAAGTAACTCACACTCAGAGCTCTGACTGAGAACACAGCCACTACTTGCTATTTCATTGTCTGGGGTTATTTTAGACATTTACTGCATTGGAGAAAGAAATTAAAGGGGATGACAAGGCAGAGTTACAGTTGACTGAAAGGCTGTGACTTTTTTAGAAGAGTTTTATCCAAATATTCTGTGCTACGGGAGAGATGAGGGATGTTGCTGAGCTATTGAACACAGACTGCTGTGGCAGCTAAAACCTGGCAAAATATGAAACTGCATCAAAACCAGACCTCAGAACTCTTTTGGTTTGAGCTACTTAATGAAAGGAAAACTAACCCTGGTGGATTTTTCCCATGTTCATAGAAGCAGAGTGGCAGTGTGGGATTTTATGTTAACTTAAAGATAAGGAAGTCAGGGTTTTTTTTTTATTTTTCTTCTTGTTTTGTTTTCATTCCTCCCTGCTGTAGGCTTCCTGCTTCACTTCAAGATGAGCAGGAAAACAAGATCTTCTAATTATATTAATGTTTTTCCATGGGTATAACCCTGAGAGGACTCAGACCATCCTTCATTTTCAAGGCTAAGACACACCTACAAAGGCAGTGTGGATGGCTCCATCCTGTCTTGGGTCATGATTAGAATTAGATCAAAAGAAAAAAGAGGCTTAAATCTCTTCATTAAATGATTCATTTTTT
>JAWWES010000169.1:32557804-32585312 GCA_035583135.1 Lophotriccus pileatus
CCCCTTGTAGGCACACATCAGTTTGCTCTCAGCTGATGGCAACGTGGAGGGGAAAACATGAAAGCAACTCAGAGCAGTAATAACAGTTCTCAAAATCCAGGTAATATTTGATTGATGTGTTTTCATGTGGGTAGCATCAGAATAATTCTGCATCTTGCAAACAATGATGACATGAACTACTCTTTCCCAATTTTGCAAAGGCGATTCTCTTTCAGCTGGTGCCAGAGGCACACTAGATAGTCAGGGTGATGAGATACTGGCACAGGTTGCCCAGAGAATTTGAGGCTCCCTCATCCCTGGAAGTGTTCAAGGTCACGTTGGACAGGGCTTGGTGCAATCTGGGCTAGCAAAAGGTGTCCCTGCCCATTGCAAGGGGATGGAACAATGTTCCTTAAGGTCTCTTCCAACCCAAACCATCTATGATCCCAGGATAATATTTCAACAGTTCCTGGAGGCTGGAAATCAGCCTTTCTAGAAATACCTTCTGGGGTTTGGGTCAGAAAGGGTGTTGGGGAGTGCTGAATATTTCTAAGCTCTGCAGACTGTCTGCAAGAAGATGAATGGTGAAAGAGCTGATGGAAAAATTTAATTTCCAGCTCTGAAAGTAATGATATTATTCCACAGGCTGCAATATTATGGACATATTAATTTAATTCTAATTTAAATGTGATGAATTTTTGTGTGGTTTTTTTTTTATTTGAGCTCTTCAAGATCTTTCAGTGTTAATTTTCAGATTAGTTACTCTTTTATTCATTAGCTTTAAGAAAGAGGAGAGGAGTAAAAATAGATTGAGAACAACAACAAAAAAAGCAGAAACCTAAACTATAAGTCTCTTAGGTCTTTACAAGTTGAAATATAAATTTTCTTTGTTAATAAATATATTTTTTGCGAGAAATGGCAGTGAACTTAAAATCTATTGACCAAACTCTATTTTGAACCCTCCTTTCTGTCTTTTTAGGTAAACCAAATAAAGCATGTACATCCACGCACTCTCTCCTTTAAAAGGATGCTGTTCTGACATAGTTCCACAGGCAGATGAAATGTGACTCAATATCTGCATCACTGATGGTGCTGATACGGAGTGGTTCTAAAATATAAATAGTGAACCAAACCCCATGCTGGAATATGTCACAACTTCCTGCATTCGCAGGAATAACACAGAGAGACCAAGTCACTCTCCTGTTGGCACCGAGTGACTGAGCTTGCTCATCCACTAATCCCAGAAGGAAGCTCTTACCTGGCTCCAAAACAGCCCAGGGAAAGGGAGAGCTGAGCCTTCCACCTACAGACACATCTACCCACAAACCTCCCTGACTAAAGGTTCCCATGGTTTTCTGCAGCTCCTGGCTTGATTTGATTTCCTTAGCTGCCCTAAGAGTCCTTAAATATCCATCCATTAGGCAGAAGTGCCAGGAGCATCAGCCATGTGCCTCCGGACCTGATGTTTCTTTAATTCCATGAAGCAAAGTAGCAGTGACAGCCTAGCATGAATAATTCACCAGGAGGACTCTGGTGAGCAGCTGCTGGAGCTGTTGTGGCACTCCCAGCACAAGGGCTGCGTGGTGAAGCACTGGAGGGTTTCTCTCCCCACTTCCCCAAAGTGGTGGCTCCTGAGGAACCATCTGGCTGGCCCCAGTTAGCCACAGTGTACCTGCAGCATTCCCTGGGTGGCACACACAGAGTAAGGAGCCAGGCAAGAACCACAGAATCATGGAATGTTAAGGGGTTGGAAGGGACCTTAAAGGTCATCCAGTCCCAACTCCCCTGCCATGGGCAGGAACACCTCTCACTAGACCAGGTTGCTCAAGGCCTTATCCAAGTCAGCTTTGAGCCCTGCCACTGGGTGACACCAGTTATTTGGGGCTAGGAAGAGGAAGGGGCTGAAATAAAATGATCTTTGGTCACTGAAGGTTACAGAGAAGGTGCAAAGGTTGCATCTGCACCACCTGACTAGTTGGGCCCTGAGATGGACGGAGCTGTGGCTTCTCTCTCCACCAGGGTTTTGAACAGTACTGGGCTGAAGACAGACCAAAGTGGACTCACATGAGCCCTCAAAGAACTTCCTTGGACTCGATGGTTTAAGACGTCTTTTCCAACCTCAGCAATGCTGTGATTTTATCCTATGATTCTATCCCATGATTCCATCCCCCAGGGGAGGGTGAGTGCCTGTGTAGTGCTTAGTTGCCAGCTGGGCTTAACCCTCGACATATGCACGGCACATTCTTTCCTCCTGATCTGTATCAAATGAAGCTATTTGATGGGTCCATCCTGCCCCCTTAGGTGTTCATGATAAAAACACCCAGAGGCATTCAGTAAACATCCTCTGCTGCAGGGATTACCAACAGGGGAATCACTTATGTAGATTAATTGGGCCTTCAAGAGTTGGAAATACATACAGAAAATCAAATCAGTCACAAAGAGAAAACTTCAGCTTTCTCCTGAAATCTAGAAAGCTTGGTGATGATGATAATGATGATTATTATTATTTCATTAAATCATAGAATCATAAAGGTTGGAAAACACCTCTAGGTTGATGCAGATTTAAGTTCTTATCAGTTTTGACATTTTCCCTGTAAACACTGTGAGTTTAACCTTACTGATAACAATGTTTGCTTTACCTGAGAAACTTGTACAACACAGAACAGCTTGATATGAGAATGGAATGAAATAGAATAGAATGTAGAAAAGCCTGCTCTGGGGCACAGGACACACACTTCATTCATTTAGGTCAGTTACTGAAGTATACATCAAACTTGCTGCTTTAATTTGGTTTTCCCATACCAGTGTGAAAGGTAGTAGCACCTTAATAAAATCTGGAGGAAAAGGGGGGTAGGTGGAGAGAGAGGAGATATCAGGTCTTGGAAAAAGGAGTTCAGAGACCACACCAAAGGGTATTCTGAGTCTCCTCTTGCCTGTCCTGCAGCTGTCCACTCTCGTGTGCTTTCTCACTCCCTGGCAAAGAGACCCAGCAGAGCCAGTTCACAGTTCTGCCAGCCTCTCTTGCCCTTCAAGGTATGTCCACCAACAATCTTTGTCCTGAAGCAAAGCCTTCATCTTCTCCCTCATCTCCTTAGCCTACCTCTTCTAAGAGGGTAAAGACCCATCTTATTTAAAGAGGGTGTCGCCTTTAGGCTTTTCTCATAGAACCACAAATGTAGGAAAAGACCTCTAAGATCATCAAGTCCAGCCATCAAATCAGCAGCACCACCATGTTCACCACTAAACTATGTCCTCAAGTGCCACATCCACACATTTTTTGAACATTTCCAGGGATGGTGACTCCACAGCTTCAAGTAGCTTTGGTTCACTGTTTCAGGAGAGGAGGTGGACACTGTAGTCCTGCACATCATCCACAAGGCATGAGGACATGTACTTGTGTTCTGGAGACAGGGAGCTCACAGGGCTGACAAACTGACCTGGGCTCTGCACCCTGAGCTGCTCCTTCCCTGATGAGTGTGTGTGTGTGTAGGAGCTGTGAACCCACACTGTCCTGGGGAGTCTCAGCTGTCTTTTACAACTCTATTAAGTCCTTTAAAGCCTGGTTTAAGAAAACAGAACAAATCTGAAGTGAAAGAAAAAGGGCTTTCCTACAGCCTGCAGAGCCCTGACTGTGCAGGGTGACAGCTCCTGAGCCATGCTCCCGAGTGGCTGCAGGGAACAGCTGCTGTACACAGAGTCACAGGGCTCTGGCAGGGCTTCAGGCACAGAGGGAAAATCTGCCTGAGCAGAGAGCTCTCACACACGGGCACAAGCACTTACCAAGCCCCAATAACTGTGCTGCAGGGTATCTTTTGCCTCCTTATTGTGCAGGGGTTAAAGCTTGGCTGCCTTGATGAGAAAGCTGTCCTGATTGCTCGCAAACGCTCAGCATTCCCAGTTAAAACTGATTTAAAGAGACAGGAAAGGCAATCAAGAAACAGCTCCCGCTCCATCCTTTAAAGCAAACTTAATTTTAACACCTAATTATGTGCAATACAGGCTCATTCCTATTTCCTTTGCCAAGCTGCTTCTTGGTTTTGAAGAAGTGGTGCTCACCCTCGCAGGGAGAGAGGCTTTGATTAGGAGAAAGCAAAAACTGTTGAAGAGGAGAAAAGCCCGACTGAATAGCGGTACCTGCAGCACGATGCTGCCACTCACCTGCTCTGTCACCTTGGGCATGTGGCAGGGGCACCTGGGCTTTGATTTCCTTGCTTTTAAGGGAGATGGGAAGGCGATCACTTTCCTCCCACACATCATGCTTGGAGACACAGGACTGCAAAGTGCTAAAGTAAAGCAGGAAAACTATTCTGGTTGCCTAATGACAGCTCCAGAGAAGCAGCAGAATATATCCATTTTTCCACATCTCTTTAAGCCCAGCTAATGAAGAGAAAAGAAAGCCCCTGCTCTGGCTGAGAGCAAGCAGCAACGCTGCAAGTGATGCACAGAAATGTAGGAAACACGCTGGAGTGCAGGAATTCGGTTACAGGGCTGTTTGCAAATTAATGGCTAAATCAATTATATGAAAGCATTGGGATTTCTCTTGAGGAAAGTCTGGTCACAGTCGCGAGGGGAAGGGGAGGGGTTGTGGAGCAGGGATGACATAATCACGTTTGCGAATCACCAGCAGTGTGCATGCTTTAATCCATTAATGGGGTTTTTATCTGTGATCATAAAAAGCAGGTTACATTCAGCCTGGGAGGGAGTGAGGGTTGGAGGAGACGGGGAGGGGAGAGAAAGAGAGAGAGAGAGAGAGAGATAGAAAGCAAGGGGAGAAAGAGAGCACAGTTCACTCGGTGAATTGCTTGCAAGCTTGGGGCTGATAATTAGGGATCTCAGGAGAGCAGTTTCTCAGACTAACGTGCTCTCCTTCAAATGGACTGAATGGAGACGGTGGTTCAGTCCTGCTGATATTTTTTAAGCCCTCCTCGCAGTTTGATGGGCATTCCCAGAGCTTTTGTGCACGTCGCGGAGAGCGTTGACGTGGAAAGGAGCAGCGAGGAGGGGGAGGTTGGAGGAAAAAACTGCAGCTCCTCTAAAAACACGGAGGGCATGCAAGGGAGCAAGCAGGCTGGGGAGGAGGGCGAGGTGGGCGCACCTCGCACCATGTTCCCCCGGTGCCGGCGCGGCGCAGTTTCGGGGATGTCTCTCCTGTGACTGGACGCACCATGAGCATCTGGGAGCTGATCCTGGCTTTCGTGGTGGTGGTGCTGATGCTCGTGGCCCTGCTGGCCAACGTGCTGGTGCTGCTGTGCTTCCTGTACAGCGCCGACATCCGCAAGCAGGTCCCAGGATTGTTCATCCTCAACCTCACCTTCTGCAACCTGTTGATGGCTGTTTCCAGCATGCCCCTGACCTTGGCCGGGATCATTTACAAGAGCCAGCCAGGAGGAGATCACATCTGCCACGCTGTGGGCTTCCTGGAGACTTTTCTCACCACGAATTCCATGCTGAGCATGGCAGCTCTGAGCATTGACAGGTGGATTGCTGTGGTCTTCCCTCTAAGTTATCACTCCAAAATGAGGTACAGAGATGCTGCTCTCATACTGAGCTACACGTGGTTGCACTCGGTGTCGTTCCCGATAGTGGCAGCTTCTCTCTCCTGGGTGGGTTTCCATCACCTCTATGCCTCCTGCACCCTGTACAACAAGAGACCAGAGGATAGGACACAGTTTATGATTTTCACTGGGGTCTTTCACGCCCTCAGCTTCCTCCTCTCTCTTATAATCCTGTGTTTCACATATCTAAAAGTACTGAAGGTGGCACGGTTTCACTGTAAGAGGATTGACGTGATCACTATGCAGACCCTGGTGCTGCTTGTGGACATCCACCCCAGGTAAGGTGCCTGCGTGCTCAGCAAGTGGGACTGTTCACGGCAGAAGAAGCGAGGAGGGGGTTCAGTGTTATGTTAAAACAGTCTGATCTGTATCAGACCAAGGGATGGGGTTTCTATTCTGCATGTTTCTTTTTACTCGGGTTCATTTCTCTGATTATAGGACTCATTTTCTGTTAGGCTTAAAGACTTGTTTCGGGAGGGAGGGCAAAGAAAGGGGCGGTTTTAGCTGAGATTGCACTTCCCTTTGAGACAGTGATCAGATCCCTGCCCTTTGTCTCTGAATGTGGATTTAGTGGTCGATGGGTTTGCATTTTTGGCACTGTCAGCCCAAAACATTGCTGGACCCCTGAGGGAGGAGGCTGCACCTGTCCCTTCAGCTGGAGTTTGGAAAGGAAGCTGGGCTCTGCCTGCAGCATCTTTGCTCAGCAGTTTCCCTGTTGTTTTGCTCTCTCTAACTTTATCATTCCTGAAGGCGGAATCCTAAGGGAATAACATCTGCAAAGTGCGTGCGCTTGAATGCCTGTATTTAAATTTAAGGGAGGCAGAATTCAGCAGCAGTGTTAATATGCCAAAAAAGGGATGTATAAAGCCCATTTCAGATGAGAGGCTTTAGGCAAGCCCCTCGTGCCGAGACACAGGAGGAGAAAAGCCTCCAGGGGTTGGAAGGATAGTGGGCTTGAAGGCAAGCACTGAACGGGAAGGAATGTGTGCTGGGATGCTGAGCAAAAAGTCACATCAGGGATTATGTTATAAATCTTGCATGAATAGGCAATGTATGGATCTGGAAGGGACACAGGTTTGGTGTCTGAAATGGGGGGAGAAGTCTGCCTGGAAGACAGGAAAGCAGAGAGGGCAGTCCCGTGCCTGACATCCCATCTGACCTCCCTTGCTCCCCTGTGCCCCACGAGCTGGAGGCAAACACCATCTCTCTCCATTTGCAGCCAGCCAGGAGCAGAGCTGCAGGGCTCAGGGCACATGTGGCTGTCCTCAAAAACAGGTCAAGTTTTGGGGATTCCTGAGGCTAAGACAAATAAGTCTGAAAGGATCAGGATGGGACAGCACACTGTTGGAAGAACAGAAGCATTTGCTCAAAATTCTCCAGTTAAGCTCTTTGAGCTGTCTCTTGACCAGGAATGCAGAGCAGAACTCTGGGCAAGACTTGCTGCTGTTCTTGAGAAATACAGGTATAAATCTTCCCTTATTCCAAGTCAAATTGAGGAAAAAACACCCTCCTGTCCTGTGTGCTGTCTGGTTGATGAACTGTGCCTCAACTGTCTCAGTTCCTGCACCAAGAGATGTGGTGGTTACTCCCAGGACAGTGCCATAAACCCTCTGGGGCTGTTTGAAAGAGCATTTGTTTTGCCTAATGCTTCAAGTATGTCTGGACTGCACAGCAAAGTTTAGAAAAAGGGCAAAAGTCTCAATGTTATTTTTATGGCCTAGGTTAATTTGAGGCTCTTGATCTCACTGAGGAATGGATTCAGTGGATCTGTGGGAATGATGCTTCCTTTTTACAGAGGAGACAGAGTGGTACAGGCACTTTGCTGTGAGTGATCTGTACCAACAACTCTTACCTCTCACATCAGGTTATTCTAATGCCTCTCTCTAAGAAAGGAAAGTTTGAGCTTGTTTTCTAGATCACAGAATTGGTGGCTGATTTGACCTATGGAGGTCAAATTTGACCTTAACCGGCAGCTCCTGCTGCTGAAAGGGCCAGCTCTCAGGTCACCTTCCCTCCTGTGAGAGCTGCACAGGGGCTGCAGCTCTCCTGGAGCAGTCAGTGATGCTCATAAAGCTCTGACACAACAAAGGTATCATGTCCCTTATATTGGTGTGCATATACAGGCAATTTCAGTGTGAACCTGACACTGCAGACAAGGACGCCGGGAGAACTCACATGAGAGAACAAAGTTTGCAATCCCAGCTTAGGCTATCCTGACTCCTCCAGCTCTTTCCAGGGTCTAGTTTCAACACTGAGAAATGTGTACAGACAATTTTCTGCTTCCTATGACTCAGAATCCACCCTCAAGGGGGGTCTAGTGACAGGCAGTATGACAGATGGCTTTATTACCTGTGACTTAGAAAGACACAAGCGACCTCCTGAAGATCATTCAAGACGAGTACAAAGGAAACCTCTAAATACCATACAAATTCATGTGAATGTTTAGGGCACATGTCCTTTCAAGTTAGCTTAGGGATTTCCAGTGGATCCTGTTTTTCCTTGGCTTTGTTCTTAAGACCAGAATATCTTAGGAATTGTGAGAGATTTGGGCAAAACTTCACTTAAGTGTTTAATCCATGTATTTCTTTGCTCAAATTATCTACACAATCTTTTTGGTGTATCCAGTTCTATACATCTTAAGGTCCAGTATCTCATAAACTTTATTTAAAATACCAAACCTTCAAGGGGATATAGCTTAGATTTTCCAGGATATTAAAATCTTTAAATGAAAGCTTAGCCAATAATCCCATTCTGTTACTGGTGTCACCACTGGAACTTGCATATGTGTTCTTATCTTAGTGCATGGAAGTGTGTGCAAGAACAAAGTACTTGTCTGTACACTGTCTATATGAAGGAATGAGATAAAATACCTACATCTGTGCTGTGGTATTTATTGGCTACATCTGGAAAGGCTGAACAAAAGAAATTGGTTTTAACTGTATCAGGACAGTCATGTGTGTGAGCTACAGGAATCAGAGACAGCTTCGTATGTGCCAGTAAGGAAAAGATGTAACTGGGGAAACTGTTAGGGACAAAAAATGCACACCCTCTCCACCCTTAGAACACCCTGATTGAACCTGCTTAGGAGAAACACTTTCCCATATTGCTGTGGCCTTGGGATGCTATGAATTTAATAACACAGGTCTTAAGTGAAGCTGTTGAACATCTAAGATAACCTGCCTGAACCTAAAAATACTCCAAGTTCCCCATCTCTTGCAAAATTGAAAGCAATTTTCCCTTGAAAAGGTGGATTTTCCTTTTCTTCTCAGCTGTCATTTCTAGCTGCAAATAACTCAGACACAGAACATGCAATGCTTTTAGATGTGGCATGTTCTTTGAGAGAAAGACGATTTGTCATTTCAAGGAGAACAAACTTTTCCTCCAGTATTTATTTCATCATGTCATGATAACTGTTCTGGGGACTGGCAACGTAGGACCAAATATAGAATGGAACAAAGGAAGCACATTTTGTTTTACACAGTGGAAAGGCAGCAAAAGAACTCATTGCCAGAGAGATCACCAATGCACACTGGGATCCTCAGGACATAACATGTGTTTAGATGATGATAAAACATTTGCAGATACAGCAAATAATGTGAGTGTATGGCCCTAAGCCTCAGTTACAAACACATGAGAGTGTGGAGCCTGAGAGTGAGTCATCAATTACAAATTTACAACAAAAAAAAAAGAGAGAGGCCAATGTCAAGCAGTTTTAAAATATTCTATATATATATAGATACAGGACGTGGTCCAGCCCGTTCTGTTTGCCTGAATTGCGTCATCACGAAATCTGTGCAATGAGTCAACACGTGGCATTATGGGCATAGAGAGGGTTCAGGGTGGCAGCCTGGCTTTGGTTTTGCCCTTCCTAAAGGGATTTATTCAGGTACAGATGGCCCTGGCACTCTGGGACATACAAACCATCCAACCTACCTGCCTCGTCCCCTTCCCTCACAAAGCACAGCGAGCACAGGAGTCACTCAAGCAGGTAAAGGAACAGGATGAGATTTCACATTAATATCTCTTTTGACAAGAAAATGTGCTGATTTCAAAGGAGATTTTTTTTTGCAGTGAAAGCAAGGCCTCAGCCCCATGGCCCCATCACCTTGCTGGCACACCAAGGGAATTAGCAGCTCTCTGGTGGCCTGCTGAGAGCACTGACAGGAAACTCAGAGGACAAGCTCTAGTCTGAGGAAGAAACACAGGGTGGGACTAATCTGTGTCTGTTTAGCTGGAAACAGGGCTGGTTTTGAGGTGAGAAGTGAGGATAGCACAGGGCTGTGGATTTATTATACAACTCCCAGCTTTGCAAAACCTTCAGCACGGCAGCTGTGCAGAGCTGCACAGGCTGATGGAATATTTACGGGCACACAGTTCATAGCCATAGGATACAGTGATTGCTCCAATGCTGGAGCAATCTGGAAGTCCAGAGCATGTGTTTTCCCGTTATGATTTTGTTGTGGTTTATTGCTTATCTTGCTGGGAAGTTCCTCCTCCCTAAGGCAATGGTGTTGGAATTGCTGTTTCCAGGGAAGTAGCATGCTGCCCATCCCACAGTGGATATTTTCCAAATCTCTCAATATCATGAGGCAAACTCTGGTCTGCAAGCGCTGCTTAGAGTAATTCAAAAAGGATCTGCAAACTGACTTCAAGGCTGAATCCCACCGACTTGACTATAGATCAGTTGATACAATGGGGGGCTATGCACATAAATACACGATCCTGTATTTCTCAGTAACAGTTTTTGGAGGGTAAGATGGTCAGACAATGCATTAATACTTGATATTGTCCCACATAAACGTGGTGCACCTGGGATCAGTTTATGTGATTGTAACAGATCCTGGAAGGACTGTTTTCCATCATTCCATAAGTGAAGCCATTAAAGCCTGTTACCTGATATTATGCTTCATGTTCTTGTCTGTGTTGAATGTCACACAGCGTGAGAGAGCGTTGTCTGGAAGAACAAAAGAGGCGGAGGCAGCGAGCGACAAAGAAAATAAGTACCTTTATTGGTACCTTCATACTTTGTTTTGCACCTTATGTCATTACAAGGTAAGTGTGAACCTATGCCCTGGAAAAGACTCCCGAGGTGCAGTTGTAACTCAGAGAAGTGGGGCCCTCTGAGCCACAAGATTGTTCTGTGTCCTGTGAAAATTCCACGCGCTGTTTCCACTCCTGTAACAGGGATTGCATTTACTGAGCTAACAAACGATGTAAAACCTCACAGCACTTACCCAGTTCAATCCTGATGCAGGATTCGGATCAGAGTCAGCTCAGGCAGCCCAGTCAGTGTGCTGGTAGCATGGGAGTGATTTAGGAAGTCTGTCCAAACGATTTTGCAGACTATTTTTGGGGTCAAGTAGTCCCCTACTGCCTAGATTGCCTCCCTGGTTCAGGGGAAGACACTTGCCTGAATGGGTCAGACTGTAAAAATGTGGTCAACAAGATCCAGCTGAGGTAAGAACAGAGTTCCCAGACTTAAACCACAGTTTTGTCTGACTGGATAGAGTTTATTAGTCATAAACACCAAATATCAAAACTGTGCTGGCTCATAACAGAAAAAAATTGCTTGTGATTTATGGTCAGATGTCTATCTATCTACTAGCTTATCTTTGGAAATGGCTCCTGTGGGAAACACTAAATTACTCCTATGAAATATAAAATATTAGAAAGTGAGTATATCCAGAAAAATGTTATCTAGCTGTTGAAGGAAATTTACAGCTTGCATTCCTTATTAAAAGACACTGGAAAAACTGAGATGCTGCTATGCAGAACAGAGAAAGAAAAAAGTATTTTTAAAATGTCTCCTATTCCAATACTATTAAGTAGAAATTAGTGGGGCTGACTTCAATCAAACTCAGATCCAACATAAAAAAAAATCACTGAAAAAGCTGGAATAAGGGTCAGTACAAGTGGACATGGAGCAAACCCCGAGTTCTTCCATTTCCATATAATATCCTGATTTTCTAGAATTAGAAAATAAAAATAATTTACTAGAAGCACCTTTGCTTTCAGTTAGTGATCACAAGACACCATCCCAAGCCAAAGCCACACAGTTAAACGGTACAAGAGGATCTGTCATTATAGACATTTAGCCTTATATCTCAAGCTATAAGACATTAAACTATTTATCTCATTGCAAATGGTTAATTTTTATGTTGAGTGTCTGATCTTAATGAAAATCATCACAGTCACACAATAGCTGGTGGCTCAATCCCAAGAGCTCTAATCAGAACTGTCACAAGTATTTCTGTGCTCCTCCACAGGCACCTCAGCCCAGCATTCAGGCACCACCTCCCCACCTCCTCCTCACCCTGTGGTGTCCCAAGTTGTGTCCCAGTGGCCTTAAGACACAGAAGAGGGGTTAGAAAAATCCTCCTCCCTTTAGTCCACACAAGATCCATAAAAAAGAGTGATGATGAGAAGAGTCACGAAGGCGCGCCCTGGGTTGCTCAGCCTCTCGTTTGGTCAGTCAGCTCTAATCAGCAATATACTTAAATTAAACATGCTCTTAAATACTTCCTGAATTGGAGGCTGAAAGCAGCAAATCACAAGGCTTTGCTATAACAACATCTTTCTGTTTCAACACTGAAAATAAATAGGTGTCACTAGAAGTTCCATGAACCAGTGAAGGAGTTGTGTCTATAATCCCAGACAGAAAAATGCCTCTCTGGATAAACCAGAGTTTTTCAGACCACATTAAGGTAAAAATCAGATTAGGCTCTTCTTTTATGAAGAAAACACCATCCAAAATTAGTTCAATAGATGACCTTGAGTAGTATCTGTATCTATCATTAGAATCTGATTCTTCTTGATTCAGTGTTTCCGCTCCATCAGTATGACAGATGTTTTACCCCATATTATGTATTTCTAAGCATAGCTTGTTTCTTGGTTCTTCTATGAGTACACATCTCTTCTTTTGCTATATTTAACATCATGCAATTAAATAACATTGTTCCAAACCTCTTTTCTCCAAGGCTCTTTTTCATAAAGAAAAATGAAGATAAGTTTCTAATATCCATTTCAAACTCCAGGCATTTCATACTGAAATACAGAACTTTGTTCATGTAAGTTAATAAGTCCTGTCAATGTGCCAGGAAATTGGCCTTAAATTAAAAATCCTGAAGTAATATCAGACAGAAGTTCATAGACCCAAGCCCTCAGGTTAGGTAGGAGGATGATGGAACAGGCAGAAGAAGATTAAAATTCTCTTGTATCATCTCTGGGGGACAAGGGGTAAATAAACTCTGTTTTTAAACTGATTGCTTGCCCTCTGCATATGCAGATCCTGCCTGGGAGACAAGAATTCCTCTGCAACTTGTATTCTTGCCTATTTGTGCATATAAATGCATGACTTTCTCGTCCAGTCATAAGTTGACATATTTGAAGTGTCCTTCTGGCCTCCGTCCAGGTGATGTGAGGCGGAGATATTTGGCTCCCATGTGGAAAAATGGGAGCTTTTGGGATGAGCCAGACAATCCTGTTTGCTGTCCTTATACCCCTGTGCTGCTGGCACATGGTTCCTGCAGCTCTGGGGAACAGCAGAGACGAGAATAGAGAACAGAAAAGAGATTATTAAAACAGGGCTTTTTCATTAGCAAGTCGGCACAGGAAAGATTCAGTCCACCAGGCAATAAAGTGAAAATAAGTTCAAATGAACATCCAGATAAAACTGATCATAGAATCATAGGATGTTTTGGGTTGGAAGGGACCTCAAAGGCCATCTCATTCCACCCCCTGCCATGGGCAGGCACACCTTCCACTGGACCAGGTTGCTTCAAGCCCTGTCCATCCTGGCCTTGAACACTCCAGGGATGATCAGCTTATTCGAATTATTAACACCAAAATAAAAAACAATGTATAATTCTGGTATTACAGGACATGTAAGGGGGAAAAAAAATCAGAATTAGGCACAAACAGAAATGTTACCTCAAAAAGTTCATACAAATTCTTGGGGAAGGCATTGGATTTCTTCTTGTAAGAGCTCCATCATCTACCAGCTCCAGCCTGCAGTGCCAGTTTTCTTTCACACCTGAACTGCAAGACATTTTAACTTGTTTGAGGCTCTGGTCTATTCAGGCTTGTCTCCATAACTCAGTTAAAGCCCCAGGTTTAAGCAATGCACGACAGATATTGCCATTTATTCAGCCTTCCAGCTGGGTGTACACATGTTAAGTAAATATATATTAGTGTAGTGATTAACTGCATATGTAAATAAAGGATTTCCAGTATTATGTGCAGAGAGATCAAGGTCATACTCCTTAACATCCCGTTCTCATTTGTTTACTGAAAGTGAAATAAAATAATTGGATAACCACGTGACATGACACACTCTACAGAACTGAAGTTTCTAAAATACGAACAAGGTATCATAGCAAAAGAGCTTATAGCTTTGAAATAAAAGGGTTTTGAAGACCAAACAGTAGAAGAGTGGCTTATGAAAGCAAGACAGGGAATTATGTAGCTGATGCTGTAAAATTTAATTTACAGGTAGCACTGAAATATTAATATTCCTTCACTGAAAATGTCTTCTTTTTGGCTGAAACATTCCATGAAAACTGAAGCTGTGCATATAATTTCCCTCATAAATGAGAAACAAAGCCTTTCAAAGGCAATAAAGTATGTGATATGCCTTGAAAGGCTGACATTTAATTGTACATGAAATGGAAACGCATAGCTTGGGGTTTGGCTGCATTTCTGTGTTTGCTGTTTGATAACTGCAAATGTAATTTACTATAAAAAATAACACATGAGAATTGAAAAATGTGTAAATGTCAAGGAAGCTTACAGAATTCAATCAAAGAAATTATTTCAGGTTTTTTTAATAGAAGCGTAGGCTTTTCATTTGATCAGTCAATGAAGGTAAAATTAGCAAGTCTAGGCTTGCAACCCTGAAGTGTCTATTTGATGTGCTTTAAATGGAGATTGTTAATGTCTCATGGAACTGATTGACAGAGCCTCAGACACATTTTGCTTATTCAAGGCGTCCACTGAATTTAATTAAATGTAATCAAATTCACATCTGTAAAGCACTCAGTAAAAACAAATCATCCAGATGAAATTCAACACGATGAAATTCCAAATGCGAGGTGTAGGCATCAAATAAGTGGAGTGGAGAGCAACAAGAAGGATGGATCATGGTAGATTACAATGTACATATGACTCAGGAGCTGACTAATTTCCAAACTGTCAATTCTGATTTTAGAACACGTTAATTTGGGTGTCATAAGCTCCGTTTTATTAAACAGGAGAGAATACACCAGATGAGACCACCCAGCAGCTGGAGCTGATGATAATTTTATCTCAGTCCTCCTTCTACTGTGTAAGAAAAGTAATGGCCAAGAGTTAGAAGGGGGGGTTGAAATAATAACATTTGTTTAGTTGAGATGAAGGGAGAGAGGAATGGGCATTTTAATGGAACATAACCTGGTCACCTGAAATGTCTCACACATCTGTGAGCCAATGAGCATTTTGGCTGTCCCCACACCAAAAAGTGGTGGAATTGCTGAAAAACACACAAAACTGTGCTCATGTTAGAATTTCCAATCCCAGGACAGCAGCAAAACCCCCAGCACTGGCTGCAGACCCGTGGTGCTGAGCCCAGAACACATATCTAGGAAGAGACCGAGTTTTGGCCACAGAGCTTTGCAGCCTGGGCAAACTAGAACAGAGAGAGACAGAAGCTCATAGTGCTGTAACAAATTAAGGCTCCTTAGTCCCACTTTCATGCTCAAATGACTGGACTGTGCCATCTGGACTGTGCATTATTTTAAACAACACAACGTAGTGAAAGTTTATGGAATGAGAATAAAATGACTGAGGGAAAAAAAAAATCCTCATCTCTAAACTGCTTGAAGTGCCAGCATTACTGTTTGCTGCTGCAGGAACCATGCTTCAGAATGCTCCTTGGAAATGGTGCTTTGTCTGAAGAAACATGAGTAGCTGAAGTATTTTCCAGGCAGTTTTAAGAACATCTGCTGCTGAAGGCAGTTTCAGCAAGCATCTTATTTGCTCTGGCCTGATGGGGCTCTCTGGCAGCACATGTGGCTGTTTGTCCTCTATGAAAATCAATAGTTTCTAGCAGCTATAGAGGTATATTGAATAGAACTGCCCTTTGGTGTTGCTCAAAGACATGGGAGTTATCAATATTTCACTGTCAGAAATACCCCCCCTGAGTACACAGTGCTAGTTTAGGTGTGAGGAGTATACGAAGCTCTTCCCTCCCCTAACAATTTAAAAGTTTTGTCTTGCTGGATTTATTGCAAATGTATATGTTTGGCCTTTAAACTGACCAGTTATTAAATTCAGGATATAATATGCCATCTCCTGATGATGGATTTTCCTTCCTTGTGTGCTTCTGCAACTCAGGCAAACTGTTTAAAAGCACTGAACTCTCTCTAGGAGTTGGACAGAAAGCTGGATAGCACTAGTGAGTGGCTTCCCAGATGACCTAAAGGGGAGCTAGAACCACAAATTCAGGCTAGATGCTGGATTTTTAGACTGATAATGGTAGAGAATTAAAACTTCCATAAGGCCAAGCAACAGCACTTTGGCCAACAGACCTCAAGTTTACATTTGCAGTCTTAAAAATGCATAAGAGGAGGACAACACTCATGTTTTCATGAGTATGGCCTCCTTTTCTTTTGCTTTGCTGTAATTGCCCAGGAATAACTGGAGGGGTTTGTGGGTGGGTTAAGGTCTTTCAGGTGCTCTGGGTTTTTAATAGGAATGTTCACTCTTTCTAACTCCCTCTTTTCACAGACTTGTTGAATTATCCTCTGTGGTCCACATCAATTCCCACTGGGGAATCATTTCCAAGTGCTTGGCTTACAGCAAAGCTGTTTCAGACCCTTTTGTGTACTCTTTGCTCCGGCATCAGTACAAGAAGACGTGGAAGGACATCATAAACAAGATCCTCAAGAGGAGCTCCATCAACTCCTCTGCCCTCGCGAGCGAATCGCACAACCCAAATGTATCGCAGCTGAACGAGTGAGGAGCCTGGTATGGGACCTAAAAGACATCAAACACGATACATGTGGAACAAAACTCAATGGCCTATCCCTAGTAGCTCTCCTCAGCTGCCCAGGTTTTGGGAGGCAGTCGTGGACAAGGTCAGTGCCAGCCCGTGTCCCTCCAGTCGCCCTCGTTAACATCTTAGGGAGTCAGGCTGCTTTGGACCTCCTGCCCCTGACTGGAAGAGCACTATTGATCTGTGGTCCTGCAGGCTTCACAAATACAAATCTCCCATTGATTTCCATCAGCAGTTGCATCCATAGGTAAAAAAAGCTAGTCCTCAGCAGAAGGGCTCATGAATGTAATGGGAGCAAACTCGTGCCGTCGTAAGGTTATTCTGAAAAGCTGCACAGGGGGAATCTGTGCTGTGTCTTTCACTGGTTGCAGGTAAAGCTCCCCCTGATGTAGCTGCCAACATGGTTTTACAAAACCCAGCCTAGTTGCTTGGAGAGGTTGTGTACAGAAAAAAAAAACTTAATGGAAAAAGCTTAAAAAAAAATAAAAAACTTTATCTAAATATTAGTCCAGTGCCCAACACAGCTTTCATGTATGTACTTTTTGAAACAATCCTGTAGAATTGAAGGAAAAACCACTTTTAAAGTACACTTTACTTTAAAGGGTGGATTCAGCCATGAATCTAAATTTTAAAGGAATTTACACAAAATCCCACTAATTTTTTCCCCGTTAGATTTCAGAAAAATTCATATGGCAGACAGACTGGGAAGGTCAGGATGCCTCCTGCCTAATTCCATATATCTGAGCTATAAAGAACTGAATTTTGCCCAAATCTGCAGAACTGGGCCCTGTGCCCAGGAGAAAAAAATAACAAAAAAACCCACTCCTTTTCTGAGGAGTTATTAATCATGATTTTTTTTCCTACTTAAAGGAAAGGTGAGGTTAAATCTGAGTTTAATTTCCAGAGCAAGTGGAGGAAAAGTAATAGGCCCCCACTCCACCACAGAAGTGGAGCCAGTAATCTAGATCCACATCTGAACACATCTGAACACATAATCTGGATCCACATCTCCGGAGGTTTCAAAATCTCAGGAGGTTTCAGTCCAAATCTTTACAGCTTTAGGTTGCAATTATGCATAGGAACATTATTAACATTTCCCAGTTCTTCAGATGCATGTGCCCAGACTTAGAATAGCCTTGGTTAGTTAGGCTTCATGCACGCAGTGGCAGCTTAAATAACAGCTGGCTGTGTTACCACCTACCCTTCCTTATATTCCCACTGTCAATCCCATACTGAGACAACACAGCCAGGATCGTATTGAGAAAATAAGAGCTCAAGTAGTAAAAATGTGGGATTATTTTTTAGTTACCACCTCCTGTCATCCAAGAAAAGCACTTGATATGTTGCAAAAAACACCCACTGTTGAGTTTTCTGGCCTCTGATTGAAAACCCAGACAGGGAATTCAGTGAGGGCCTTCAACCCAAAGCCAGTGAATGTGGGATAACATCTCTGTTATCAGTCTGGAGAGCCTTGACTTAACCCTTGCCCTGGCATGGGCTACAGCTGCAAGGAACCATGTTAATCTATAAATTTACTGCTCTGTAAATGGAAGAATTTATATGATGAAGAACATAAGCAACCATGTAAATAAAAATTTTTAGCTTAATTACTATTCAGCTATAAAAATACCATAATTACAATAAAATCTCCACACTATTATAATCACAGAATTTAAGTCCTTACAACACTGCAAGCAAATTAGCCCTCAGTCAGATTAAATAGTCTACCTCATCTTGATCTTTTTGTTTCCTAGGCTTAACATAATTTTCTCAGGTGCAATAGATAAAGACACCCAGCTTAATACTTGTTTCTCAAGAAATTCAAGTCATTTTGATGACTGGAGTGTATCAGAACACAGGAGTTTAAAAAAAAAAGGATAAAAATGTCTATATTATTAATTCATTATATCTTTTACTAAGACCACTTTTACTAAACTGCCCCAGGATGATTGTCAAAGTCCACAACTGTTGTTAACTTATACAAGGGGCTGTTGCCAAAGTCAATGGGAGGTTTGTATGTTGGTAAGGTTAGCTCCAGAAGGATTTAAAATTTCAGATTCAAAAAGAGTAAGATAATCTCTTAGTAAAAAAAAAAAAAAATCACAACTAGTCTACATTTAGGATGTCTGTCAAAAGACAGAGAAAAATACAGCATTGGACTTGTCTCATTATGCTTGTGTATCAAAGTCAGTCACTGGTTGATTTACGTGTCACCATGAGCAATAAATCTCTCCCCTTGTATATGTTTAAAAATTTGTCTTTCTTTCATGGTGCCTTTCTTCTGCAATTAATCTTGTACCAGAGAACAGACATAATTTCCCCTTCCTCGCCTCAGCTCTCCGACACACTGTCGTGTTTCCACCAATCTGAAGCAAGCGGGAGTTGTAAATGCTGGTGCTTGACAAACTGCCTCAGTGCACAGAGCAAAAGTAATGCCCTAACATTTCCTGATGACATGATTTTATAAGATACTAGAAACGTGATACTGTGGCTTGTGAAGTGCTAGATGTGCAGCTGAATTCTTACAGGCAACTGGCAAAACTTTCCAAAATGTGCGCCCAAGTGATGAATGTAGATATGAGTAACTGTCTGCTGAGTATTATATGTACTATACAACACTTTGACTCGAGTGAGTTAGAACAACGATGGTAAATGTTATGCACAGTATTTATTACCTCTGCTCACGAGGCAGAGCTGCTCTCTTGTCAAACACACGTGTGTGTGCGGGGGGGGGGAGGGGTGGGAGAAGGGGAATTTCCGTTTGTTATTTAAATATTTTTGAAAAAGTTTGTAAAGTATGGCTGCAATGTGTGCCCAAAATCTGGAACTGCATGTGCAAAAACTGGGCAGCTGCTTAGGCAATATGCAGTTTTCTGTTTGTTGGCATCCGTGTCCCATATGCAATATCTACTCCTCACATGCATGTTCAATTAACGTTTTCTTCATATCTTGTAAATTTGGCAGGCAGAACACTGGCAGATGAGTAAGAGAATGTAGTCCACTATGTCATTTTGTGGATTCTGAGCTTTTCCTTTTGTTTATTTTACAGTAATTGATATCATTTCAGAGCCCTAACTGTCAACTAGGATCACGGTCTACGTGATGGTTTTGATCCAGTTTGAATGTGAAGATCTGGGTAATTGCATTTGGCAAAAAACTACAACAGACTGATAATTATCAAATAATTAATAAGTACCACGTTCTCTCCTGACATAAATCAACATAATAGTTGGTTTCACCTGAGGGTTTGGTCCCATTAAATGAATATAAGTTTGCTTCAGGTCAACAGTAAAATCTTCCCGGAAAGTATTTTTTAAAACACCTTGAAGAGGTTGCAAAAGTGAGGAAGAGATAGATGTGAGTGGGAGGCTGAGGGTCAAGTAGGTTGGGAACTACAAACTCTCAGACATTCACTCATCCCAAAGAGAAAGGCGAAAATTCTGTCAGAGCTCAGTAGCTGCCATAGAGTGGGCTGAGCCTGCAAGAGCAGCACAGACTCCACAGGGAGATCCTTGCTGGCTTGGGAAGACTCTACTGATATTCAGATGAGTTTGTGGAAACTACTCACACCGTTTGAAAGACCAGAGGCAGTCTAATGCCTGAAGTTCAGGAGATTCAGGTCGATTGCAGAAAGTAAATTTTTCTGGACCTGCATGCCTGAGGTTTCACAGTTCCCTTATGTTTCTTAATCCCAAATTGAAAAAGGCTCTGAAGGCTCTGCATATCTTGCCCCATGCATTTTTACACATACAGTGAATACCCTTTGGAACAACCCTTTGGAAATTGCTTGCTTTTCACTACTCTTAGAGCTGCCTTCTCCCCACGTTCAGTGTTCTTGTCACTAAAGAAAGCTCAAAAGCAGAGACTTGTTACTTTGCCCTAAAATCACAAAATACTCCAGCACAGAAAGCTCAGTTAAGTCCTGATCCCATGGTCACTCTGTGTTTGCTCTGCTGGATAGTGAGGGCTGAGCACAGGCTTATGTGTTTGAAGAATCAGGGATTATACCTTTGCAACCTTCCCAAAGCTGAATAAATGAGAACAATAACATTGTAGCCTTAAACATTTTTTTTTAATTTGCTTTTTATTCTTTCAGCATTCAATATATCAAAAATTTTTGAGGGGTGAAGCTTCTTAAGGAAAACCACCCTGCTCCAAAAGGCAGCTGTCCCTGTTGGGGGGTATAAAAGTTTACATGGAGAAAAGAGCTGCTGCAGTCTTTGTCAAATGTCTACTTCTTACCTGTAGTTCTGGTGTGTATTGTGTAAATATGTATTTAAGATTGTTGGGTTTCTAAGCAAATAATGCTGATCTAAAGAACCAGAGAGGTTGCTATAGTTTATCACAAATGTCTATATTTATAAGAAGGATGATTTGCCCTACAGACTGTAAGTGCACTTCAGAAATGTGTGTGCCAAGAACAAAATGCATCAGGTGTGTGACAGCATGAATGGGTGGCAACTGTGTAGTGAAATACCTTTTTTTTTGATCAAGAAATGCTATTGCACATGGTTTCATTACTGAACCCCAGAATGGTTTGGGCTGGAAGGGACCTTAAAGACCATCTCATTCCACCCCCTGCCATGGACAGGGACGCCTTCCACTATCCCAGGTTGCTCCAGGCCCCATCCAACCTGGCCTTGGACACTTCCAGGGATGGGGCAACCTGTGCTAGGGCCTTCCCACCCTCGAAGGGAAGAACTTATTTCCTCATATCCAATCTAACCCTGCCCTCTGTCAGTTTGCAGCCATTCCCCCTTGTCCTGTCCCTCCATGCTGTTCTAGAAAGTCCCTCTCCATCTTCCTTGTTGCAGTCACTGTAGTTGTACAATTAGAGCTTTAAAGCAAACTTTTCTTAAAAACTCATACAAAGAGCAAAAAAAAAAAAAATCAAAACACCTCCATCCTCTTGGATTTTGGATCCAGCAGGAGTTCCTAAGGAAACAGAAAAGCAATGCTTTTGAATGGAATGCCAGAGCATCCCAGTGAGATATTAGTGGGAATGCAGCAGGGTCCAGGTGCAAAGCTGGCTGCAGATTTCCTCTTGCTGCCTGTCTCAGGAGGTTCTGTTCAGTCCTTTTTCACTTGCACTGCTTTGAGCTCTTGAACAAAAATTTTCGAAAGCCCTGTTGAATATCAGAGAGTTTTACATTCCCTTCTGATTATGAAATCCTTATGTAAAGACAGGAAAAATTCTCCTTCTCCTTCTTTGCTGATGGGATCAAAAAGCAACAGAGAAAAAAAGTAAAGAAAGAAACCTCATTAATTGAATGATTTCTGTTAGGAAAAAAAATCAGTTAAATACTCACTGTTCTTAGGGTCACACAGCAAACCTGTGACAAGGCTGGGGACAAATTCTCTGTGCTCTGCCATCCAGCCCAGCCTCATTCAAGTAAAACAAAGCCACCTGCATCAGCCAGAGTGAAGAATGGTTCTTTTTATAGCAGAAACCACAGGGCTTCCCAGATAGACATTTGAAAACTCTTATCACAGATTGCCTTGGAAAATAGAAATAGATAACTAAGAGGTGCCTTGATTTACCTTTATTTATACACAGGGCATTTTTCTAAACCTCAGATTTTTTTTTTTTCACAGTGTTTTTATTTTCTTAAGATTATTTTAGGATAAAAATTCATGTTTTTGGCAATCACTAATCATTCCCTTCTGAATTCTTGCAGGAATGTAATGTATTACCAGTCCTTCCAGATACAGTTGGACATAAACATTTGCCCCTACTTTAGATTATTAGATGACTACTTGCTCTAAAAACAAGATGTTAGGAGCTGGTTTTACAACTCCTTGCTGCAAGGACAAGTGGGGTTGCTTGGCTGAGTAAGGACCATTCATATCATGAGAGGTATAAAAGGTCCAGCCTGTGTATTTAAAGTATTTTGTTTCGAAAATATTGAAAATAGTTGGTTTCCTATTTCTAAAAGCACCTAGCCAGCCTGAAGGAAGATAGTTAGGAAATAACATTAATAATACCTGCTGTAGATAGGGCATGTTTTGATTATACGATTATAAATACCATTATAATTTATTGCGTTTGATTTTTTTTGGTATAACAGTGGGATGTAATTGCAGGGGATATTTATTTAGGGGGAAATGGTAATATAAATTAAACCTTTCTAAATTGCATGGATAAAGGGAGGCACAGACCTCTTGGTAATGACAACATGCTCAAGAGTGCCATGAGTTACTGTGGATTTTAGGGTCCCAGATAAGCTAAACTGTAATATCTCCTAAAAGATATTTCAGAGATTCATTCATCTGAAGGCAGACACATAAAATTCTCTGTGTCTGCAGTTTAAAGGAATATATAATAAAATAAATAAAATAAAATAAAATAAAATAAAATAAAATAAAATAAAATAAAATAAATGTTACTCCCAAGTTCAAATTTTGAATAAAGGGGCCTGTGCTGTCTATTCTGTTTACAAATGGCTTGTGCTCTGTGAATACATATCAAGTGTTGTAATATATTTTTATTATATAGAGTTAATGGTTCATACAAAGTGACATATATAAATAAATGCATACTGTAAATGTATATTGTGATTTTGTTGATTCTACTGTTAATGAAATGTGATTATGATAAAATGAATTGGTGTGAGCTATTTTTTCATATAAAATCAATGTTTTAAAAAGTCTGCTTCACTTCATTGTTGCAAAAGTCGAGCCTGGCGTGTCACTGAAATGATGAGACCTGATCAATCCCTCCCATTTTTGGAAATCAGCTACAAAGTCAATTTCCATCTAACCCTGCCCTCACTGAAATCAGCAACATCATCTCCAAGTGTTCCCTGGATCTCTAGACAGAGACTTGAGTTGAAGATTAAATTCCACTCCAGTGCACAGATGAGGCCTCTTAAGGGCTCTTCTGCATCCCATACAGGTGTTAAATCTCTGCTGTAGCAGAAGAGATCCCAGAAGAGCTCAAAATTCTCAGACATCAAATAATTTCTGATTTAGCCATCACAATTACTTTGTGCTGTATTTTTTTGTTCTCCTTTCCCCCTGTTATTTTAAATAGCTCAGGATAGTTATAACTATATATCTACTTTCCCCATCTTTCTCTGTGCATGCCCTCCCCTCCTTGCTGGGCACACACACACACACAAATTAACCCTGGTCTCTCCAGATTAACACCCTGCTCTCAGAAAGCCTGACAAGGCTGGATGAAGTAAATCATTTCTTCATGTTCAGCCTGTAGCCACTTTCAATTTGCACTGTGATCAAGGCACAAACGAGGCTCCAAATGCAAAGCTTTCAGTGTTGTCTTTGAAAGAAGAAGCTGAAGAACATGCTGGCTCTGCAAACCCTCAGTGCTACAATAATGTTCCCACATGGGGGGAAGGCATTTCCCGAAATCACAGCCCCGTCCTGGGCTCCAGGCTCAAACAAACAGTGAGAGCAAACCTGCTAACACGATGTGAGAGATTCTGGGAGGCTGTTCCCCCGGAATCTGTGGGAGGTTTTATTTTGCTCTGGTCTCCATTACAACTTCTTTTTTTCCTTCCCTCCCTCAGGAAGGACCTAAATATTGCCTTTCACAGTACAAAGGCAAAGGCAAAGGAATATTAATTCCTGGAAAGTTCTGCCTGGAGATTTAGCGGAGACAGAATAATTATCCTGGAAAATGTAGGGAATCGTAATTTCATAGGACTCTCCCATCCACATGGTTATATAACTTTCTTCTTTTGCCAGCATCGTGCTAGAACCAAGTTAAAAGCTTCATGCCAACTTCTGCCACCCTGACTTTGGAAGAAAACAAGCTGCCAAGCCAGTAACACAGTGAACATGTTCCCAGCATGGCAAGGCACCTCAAATAATATGGGTTGTTGGAATGAGATGAGCTTTCAGCTCCCTTTCTGTAAGGGAAAAGGCAGCCCAACCCATTTTGTGATTCTGCAGTATCAGAATAATTAACTCAAATTATTCATGGTAGTGTCCAACTCAGAGTATTCCCAATGCATTTATTGACAGAAAGGTTCTAATGAAAGATAAAATTAAAGAAAACAAACCAAACACAAATATCTGGCAGCAAATAAGCGGCTGTTCGTTTTTAGTGTTGTGACAACAGAAAGAAAAAGCATTCCAGAGGAAGAGAAGATCAAACAGCTACTCTTCAATACAGGAAAAGTGCTTTTGGAAGAAGATGGAGCTCTGGAGATGCTTTTCCAGTTAAGTAAGAGAAAGCAAGCAGCAGCTCTAGCCATTCCTGCCCTGCCCACACCCTCCCTGAGCCATGTGCAGCACTGGAGACCCCACCCCTTTTTTTTCCTTAATTAAACAAATCCAGATCATTGCAGGACAGTATTTTCCAAGCAATTACTTTACTAATCTTTAAGCCCAGTATCTGAATATGCATATGCTGAACCACTATATTTGATAATTAGGATCAATTAACTTTGGTTGTTGTTTTGAACATACACAGAGGCTTTAGCAGAAAAAAAAAAACCACCAAGAGAAAACACTGCATGCTATTCTGAGCTTAGGCAGTCTAAACTGTCCAGCTGAGATTGGTCAGAGCTAATGCTATTTTCTGCTTGCCTTTGGGATTTGCTAAGGAGTTTTACCACTTAAAATTGCAAAAATTCCTATTCGTGTTTCTTTTTCTTTTCAGCACTTCCTGTAAGTGCTTTAGAGAATCCATTTCCAAGACGACAAGTCATGTTCTGACATCTTTCCTGATGGTTTCATTATGTGCAACTGCCTTAATTTAAAAATTAATACAGCATCTTTGCTGTCCAGGTATTACATTTAATTTCCATTTTACTAACTGCAACTACATAACATTTTGCTATATCTGCCTATATGACATGCCACTTTTGCTTTCATTAGTTTGCAAGCTTCTTAAACTGTAAAATAAATTATTATGCACCTTTTCTACAGAGCAGTAATTGCTGTTGCTGTGTATTAAATATCCTGCCTCTCAAGATGCATGTGGACAAACAATGTTGGCCTGATTTATTCTGTTCTAACTCTGTTTCTGACATAGTGTGCTTGGACTTAATACTTACAAAATCTCAAATGTGCCTTTTGTCCATGTTGGCCATCCAAGATCACAGAATCACAGATTGGTTTGGGTTGGAAGGGACCTTAAAGCTCATCTCATTCCATTGGCAGGGACAAGTTCCACTAGACCAGGTTGCTCCAAGCACCATCCAACCTGGCCTGGAACACTTCCAGGGAATGAAATGACAGAAGGAATTTCTTAAGTGATACCCTGGAAGGACCTTATGGACTGAATATTGTACAGACTTTCCATGGAGTCCAAGGGGCCTTGGAGCAAAGGCCCTGGTCTGAAAGAGCTTGATTATCAAATTCTCTATTTGCAATCAAGGAAGCACAAACACCAGATTTACACTGACAGCTAATCTGTCGTGTTTACACTGACACAGTCACTCCCAGATGCAGTGCTTGGGGCTGCAGCATAATAAAATAATTGTTAAAGAAAACATTACAGTGAGCAACTGTCCAGAGAAGTTACTCACACTCCATCCCTGGAAGTGTTCAAGGCCAGGGTTGTGGCTTGGAGCAAACTGGGACAGTGGAAGGTGTCCCTGCCCATGGAAGGGGGTTGGAACAAGATGGTTTTTAAGGTCCCTTCCAACCCAAACCATTCTGTCATTCTGTGAATCTGGCATTTGAAGGTCCTTGTCCTCAGGTGGGCTCAGTTATGACTAATTCCCCTCCAGCACAGGCAGCCTATTTTATACAACTTCAGTGCTGGTTGTTCCACAAATCTTCTCTACTCTCCAAATGATTTCCAAGTCTCACTGTTCCTGCGCTAGGTTACTGTCTAAAATGTCCAACTTGTTGCTGCAAACCTGGATGCAAACTGTACATTTCTGAAGCTCTTTTATCACATGCATCTATAGGAGGAAACATTTTAATAAGTGAGAGTTTTAAGAGTTAAAGCTCTATTGGAAAAAAAATAAAAATATAAAAGAATGTTTCAGGAAAAACCCCATAAACTTATTCGGGCTTTTTTCTCCTTCAAACCCCTTTGAAGTGGATAAAGAGTTGCACAATAAGACTCTCCATGCAGATGGGTGGGATAATGGCACGGTTCAGTTGCATTATTTCCAAGCTGCTAATGAGTCAACAGGAACAGTGTCACACAACAAGTTTTGAAAAGACTTCAGGACATTAGGAAATTGGAAAAAAAAAAAAAAAAAGTCCTCAACAACCAAAGTCTCACATTTTCAAAATTTGGATTACAAAAGACTTAGAAAAAAAAAAAATCTTAGATTTTCCTCCCTCATTGCCCTATAGATGAAAGGTTTAGATGGTATTTTAAAAAACAAACTGCAACATTTATGTTCTATCTCTGATGAGACTCAAACAGGGGCAGCATGTGTGGGTTCCTCCTTGTCTCCCTCTATGCTGGAATGCCTCAAGCCTGTTTCACCTCACACACAAGAACCCACTCCCAAAATGAGGTAGCCAGGGAACACAGGAGCTAAATATCCCCCTTGACACCAGTCTTGGCCAAGTGGAATGAATGTGCCATAAAACCATGGAATGGTTCGGGTTGGAATGGACCTTGAAGATCATAGAGCAATGTTTCTTGGCTAACTAAAGGGAACTAATTAATTTTGAAATTATAAAACCTAAATACCAGGAGACACTGCAAACATTGAAGGACTCTAAGTATTATTCTGGATAAACAGAAGCTTAAAGCTGGGATGGCAAAACCAGTCCTTCTTTGTAGAGGGCACTGACTGAAAAAATACTGCAAAGGAGTCTCTCCTCTGGGGTGTGTGACTACTGCACAGATATTTTCCCAGGGGGATGGTACAGACAGATGGCAAATCCTCTGGCTTCTTTCCCCATGAGCCTTAACTCCAGACTCCAGTGGAAGGGACACCTTCCACTAGCCCAGGTTGCTCCAAGCCCCGTCCAACCTGGCCTTGGACACTTCCAGGGATGGGGCAGC
>JAWWES010000169.1:32585412-32617926 GCA_035583135.1 Lophotriccus pileatus
GACACTTCCAGGGATGGGGCAGCCACAGCTTCTCTGGGCAACCTGTGCCAGGGCCTCCCCACCCTCACAGCCAAGAAATTCTTCCCAATACCCCATCTAACCCTGCCCTCTGGCAGTTTAAGACCATTCCCCTTTGTCCCATTACTCTCTGCCCGTATAAAAACTCCTTCCCATTCCTGTTTATAACTCCCTTTAAAGGTACCAAATAAACAAGAAACAAACAGCAAACCTGGCAGGACTCTGAGGCTCAGACTTGATCCAAGTTAAGTTCTTTCTGTACTTGGCCAGAAGAGCAAGAGCCAGGGTGGCACTTGCCTACACTAATATTTTCAAAGGTCTACACTTGCTCAGGATGCAAATTCTTGTTTTACCACCATGGGAAAAAGAAACCCAAGAGTAAGACTTTATATACAAAGCCATGATATGTCACATTTTAAAAGGTTGCTTTTCCCTTCCATTTTTCAGATTCAAAGATTGCTCTCAGCACTTTATCATCTGTCCTCATTTAATCCATTTCAGAATTATCCTTGCAGCATGAAACATTCCCGTTGATCTCATTAAGTGACTTCTAATAATTGCAGGTTTAAAGAAAGCTAAAGACAAAAACCAACTGAAATTAAGCTTGTAATGAAAAAGAACATGAAAAAAAATGAGTAGGAGTATGGTAATTACATGCTTATGACTGTGACATTAGGCAAAAGAAAACAGAGCAGCAGATGGCATCTGAATCTGAAGAAAAATGTAAATGATGCTGAACTCAGACCATTCTCTGAATAATGGTGTGTTTAGCAGCAGGTAGATGTCCCTCCTAAAGAAGTGCTGCCTGGTAATTCAGGGATATACATCCAATATAGAAGGGACACATCAGCATTCTTTATTAGATGGGAACTCACTTTATCAGTTTCTGTGTACTGCAGGGCCTTTCCTGGCCAGCTCTACACTGTTGCCTGTCAATAAATTCACATTAGTGCTGGTATTTGTCACTGGTAGTCACACAAAACATCACCTTCTTCTGTGACCTTGGCAGCCTTGGCACAGCTCTTTGCAGGGCAGCCTGAGTCGGTTGGGGCAGGTCTCTAGTTCGGTGGGGAAAAGAAACAGAACACCAAAAGCCAACTGAAATTATTGGCAGCATTTCAGGATGTGCTCCCAGGAAGGCTGATCAGGATCCTAATAAAAGCTTCATGTGAGTAACAGCAACGTAAAAATCATCTTTCCCCAGTTTCCCACGTCTGTGCCTGCGGTGAAAGGCCAAGAGGACATGGGCAGGAGGTCTGGCCAGCAAAGTGCTGAATTACAAAAGAGGGTTTTTAAAGAAGGGTAGAAAGCAGGGCTGTCCAAAGGTTTCACCAGCGAAAATTTGTGTGTCAGGTCTGATAAACTGCTGGCTGGAGCACCAGCCAGCTGCCTAAAAGCCTCTTCCCAGCTATGAGTTATTGGGGGAATGTAAACAGAGTTAATAAGTTTCTTGGACTTTGTTTTGCTTGTGTTGTTATAATGCTGGAACCAGCAATGTAGGACCACTCTGTAGAGCCAGGCACTATTTGTCTAAAGATATTTTTACTCATACTTTGTTCCTCCTTTGCAATGCAAAAGAAAGAAGAGGAGGGGAATATACATCTCTGCATTTTTCATATTTATGTACTTCTATATTTATCTCACCTATAAATATGTATGTGCTTTGCAAATGTATTCCTCCAAAGGAATACTACAAAGCAAATAAAATCTATTGTCTGTTAAAAATTAGTCAATTACTTCATGAAAAATATTAGTATTTTGTAATTATAATTTTCACATCTTCTGCGCCAAGAGGACTCAAAGAATATTTCTGCCTACCAGCAAACAGTGAATAGGCAGTGAAATCATCTCTGAAGAACTTGTGGTTCCTCTACATTGTTTTCTCCTCTATTTTTTGGCCAACTTTCACAGGCTTTTTTCCAGGGACTGAGATATATTCTTGTTTACAGTAAAAACAAGCAGGCCAGGTTGAATTGATTAGGTGACAAAGACACTACCTGTGCCTTTCTAATTTTAATTTTGCTTCCTCCATATCCCAAATTCCATATGTGTTCCAGAATCTCCATCGATTTCAAAGAGTCTACCAAAGGAAGGCAACCAACCAGAGAAGAGGAGAAGAAGAGACTGAGGAGGGAACTCATTGCAGTTACAACTTCCTTGGGAGGGGCAGAGGAGGGGCAGGACTGAGCTCTGCTCTGGGGAGATCAGGGACAGCCCCCAGGGAATGGCTGGAGCTGTGTCAGGGCAGGGTCAGGTTGGATCTCAGGGAAAGGTTCTTCCCCCAGAGGGTGGTTGGCACTGAACAGGATCCCCAGGGCAGTGGGCACAGCCCCAAGGCTGCCAGAGCTCCAGGAGGGGTTGGATGATTCTCTGGGGCACAGGGGGTGACTCTTGGGGATGGGTCTGTGCAGGGTTGAGGGTTGGACTTGATGATCCTTGTGGGTCCCTCCCAGTTCAGCATATTCTGTGATTCTGTGATGACCTCCCAGTCTCATTCCCCTTGCTCAGCTCACCTGCACCACTCATGAGCTTCCATTCCATGCCCAAACCCAGCAACACCCTTTTATGTTTTGCATTGTGCTCAAGAGCTTCATTACACCATCCCAGGCTCCTTACAGTGTATTTTCTCTTTCCCCTGTCAACCCAAGTTCCCACCAGTTCATGCCATGACCTACAGATGGGCTGACAAGTTACTGCCTGTTATTCCATATATTTTGCTTCTTTTAATGGATGCAGGCACACACACTGCTGAAATGTTTTCCCCAGGAGCCCACAGTTCTTAATCATCCTATTAAAGTGATTCTGTATTTGCCATCATTTTCACATTAAGATTATCTGCTGTAACTGCACACATAGAGATGTTCAAATTATTTGTTGCGAACAGTTGATTGAATTCAGCTCTGTTTGCTTACAAATTGCCTCCTGCCTGCTCACAGGGTTAGGGAGCTACTGAGTCACTGAAGTTATTCAAGATATTTCAGATATTTTGGGCTGGAGGGGCACAAGAACTACTGCTTACAGTGAGCTGATCTGACACACGGTGTCTGAAATGCCACAGGGCACCCTGCAGGTGAGCACCTCACCTGCTGGCCTGTCTGGTCTTCAGCAGGAGATCAGAGCTCTCCTCCTCATTAATGAATGTGTGCACAGTCTTCCTCCAGCCACAGCACAACAGAGCAGCCTCAGTGCTCACCAGGCAGCTCAGGATAGAGCACAGAGACATTAAGCCATCAAAATAAGCATCTATATCCTGGATGTTCCCAGCAGGACCAGGGCAGTGACTGTCCCTGTGCTGGCACTGCTGAAGCATCTCCAGTCCTGGGGTCAGTTCTGGGCCCCTTGTGATGAGGAAGACATTGAGGGGCTGGAGCGTGTCCAGGGAAGGGAATGGAGTTGGGAAGGGATCTGGAGCACCAGGAGCAGCTGAGGGAGCTGGGGAGGCTCAGCCTGGAGAAAAGGAGGCTCAGGGGGGACCTTCTGGCTCTGCAACTCCCTGACAGGAGTGGGGAGCCGGGGGTGGAATCAGGTTCTGCTCCCAGGGAACAGAGACAGGAGGAGAGGGAACAGCTTCCAGTTGTGACAGGAGATGTTTAGTTTGGATATTGGGGAAAATTTCTTCAACCAAAGGGTTGTCCAGCCCTGGCCCAGCTGCCCAGGGCAGGGGTGGAATCCCCATCTCTGGAGGGATTTAAAAGATGTGTGGATGTGGCATCTGGGGACATGATTCAGTGGTGGCCTTGGAAGTGCTGGATTAACAGTTAAACTCAAAAATAATAGAGGTCTTTTCCAACCTAAATAATTCTGATTTGAAAGGGTCTCCAAATTTAAGAGGACATCTCCGATTTTGGAATGCTACCCATGAACTCTACTCAAGAAATACAGCAGTGCCCTAGAATTAGTCTCTTAGCTTTTTCAACATGAATTTGTATCCAATAAGATACAGACCTAAATTAGCTTGTTAAAGGTTGCAGAAGGTTGAAAACTGTGTCTCTGCTTTTGGAAGAACATATCAGTAAACTGAACACTACCAAACACTACTGTGACTGCCAACACAATCCCCTTCCCTCCCACTTTTCATTCACAAGAAAAGAATATTATAGAGCCAAGCACTGGTGATGCTACTTGGTTTCCTTGTATACTGTTTGCCTGAACACAGGAGGAATGGAAAACAAGGAAATAATCTCCTTTCTCTCAAGTCTTCTCCCTCTGGGATGTTTTGCCTGAACATACAGCCAGTGTGTTTCTTTCAGGCTTTCTCTTGTTGCTTTCTTGCCTTTTACACACACAGTTTCTCCCACGGTTGTCTGCACCACCATAAATAAGCAATCAGCTTCTGATAGATGGCTAATTCAGGAAGGGAGGCAGTTACAGCTGAATCTCAGGGAGTTTTCTGTGCAGTCCATAATAAATGTACAATTCTGGATGTGCCAGTTACCCACATCAGTCCCCTTACTGTGACACCTTCCCCTGCTGGGACTGTTGCTGTTCTCCATTTCTCCCTTTTCCCAACAACAACATTACAAAGCCTTTTTTTTTTACCAAAACAGGGTGATTTTCAGCAGGGACTTGGACTATTGTTCTGTCTCTGGGTGGCTAGTTTTTATTAATAAAGATATTGTGCATACAGCTCTGAGGGGGAAGAAGGAACAAAGACAATGGGGTATCATCTGTGCCGGGATTAAAGCGATCTCCTAAATACAGAAAACATTCTTACAAGCTCAATGTTAATGTTAAACATAACCCCCCAATAAGAAAAGCAGTCTTAGAAAGGAACAAGTGAAACCCCAAACATCTTCATCATGCTAACAGTTCACTGTCTTCAAAATTTCTAGTCTGTCTCGTGCAAAATCATGAGTTCAGCTTAAAAACAATTAAATGAAGAGAAAAATATGTTTGATGGAATTGGCCATAATCTCTCCAAAACCTTGCAAACTTCTGATCTTTGGCTTTCTTTTAAAACTGTGAAGGCTTTAAAAGGCTCCCAAAAGCTGAGATTCTTCCAGGGAAAGCTGTATAAATAAAAATGTTGGCGGCATTTTCCCAGAGGTCAAACGACATTTTTATTCGTATTTTGTTTACAGCAGCACCCACAACGTGCTGGACCGTTTATAAACATTCAAGTGCAGATGGGTCATGAACTTTGATGCAGAAAACCATCATACTTTCCCAGTAGGAATCAGACAAAGATTAACTCTTGGCAAGCCATGACTCTGGTCTTTGAGATACTGATAAGGAAGTATCTCAAAAAGGGGCTGGGCAATGTTATCTTGATCTCAATAGGCTTTGCATGGTTTCAACAGCAGAGAATGTGTCCATGTTTCCTCTTTAAAGTCTCTTTACAACCTGGCATATAAAACCATGGCCAAATTCCTAAATATTTCAAGGTAGCATTTTCAGATAGAGAAGTCACAAGAGACTTTAGGGTTTTCCTCAGTGGGGTTGGGGTTTTGTTTGTTTTCTTCCCCTCCCCCCCCCTTTTTTTTCTTTTCTTTTTTTTTTCTTTTCTTTTTTTTTTTCTTTTCTTTTTTTTTCTTTTTTTTTTTCTTTATTTTTTTGATGTTATAACCACTGTTTTACATCATGAGCTCTTAGGCTCACTGAAGTTCAATGAGATATAATCAGGAAAGCTGAGGAATAGTAGAGACTCCTACATTCTGCTTGGATTGTTGCTACAATAAGGCTGCATTTGTACAATTTGGATTTCCTAATGTGAAACAATAGGCAGCTCTGCAGGGTTTGTGCCCCCTGAGGGCTGCCTGTCCTCCCAATTGCTTCTGTCTACTGAAAATAAACATATGAAGTGCACATAAAATGCCCACACAAGGCACAGAAACACACACCAATGGTGTTGTGGGTCACAGAGACTCATTTCTACTCCATCATTTTTAACATCCATTTAACTTGGTTCTTCTTTCCCCTTCAGAGTTGGTTTGTTTTGTTTTATTCCTTCTAATAGCAGACATTTATTTTATTTTAAATTAGAAACAGATGATTTCAACATGCTCAACAGTTCATGATACTACTATAATATCTTTTTAGAGACTCAACACCTCCATCAGGATTCTCAGTTGCAGGACAGATGATTCAGAGCTGTGCTCATGCCTGCTATGGGACAAATACTCTGGACAACAGAAGAGGAACAGAACAATAGAATTGTTTCATCTGTTCTCCACTGACTGTCCATCCTCCTGCCAGGGAAAGGATGTAACACCATTTCCTCCCTCACACCAAACACAAAATTGCTGTCAAATCACATTTTTTGAAAATTCAGGAAAAGGCAAGTTCAAAGAAGCTTATTCGGGACAAAGAGGGGAGTAGAAGATCTCAACTTGAATCCTCTTTTCCATCCTTCAGTTCTTCCTCTGTAAAAGTGGTTCTCTTTCTCCCACCCCAATCTCCCACTTTTCCAGATCTCACTTCCCAAACACTAGACCCCAAAACCTAACAAGCTCCCTGCAGATGACAGGGATGGTTTCTGGGGAAGTTCTATTGATTTATATTTATATTTAATCAATCATCCAGCAGTCAAAGTCTTAATAATACATCTAAAGACTCTGCTAATCTGGAAAGTACTCTCTGGAGACCCATCTTCTGTAAGAATGATAGATTGCTTCTGAAGCCAAGATGGAAATTCATCAATTAATTTGTATGAATGCTTGTGAGAAATGCAGGGAGAAACTGGTTTTATAGTGCTGAATTTTCTCCAGATCATATTATTTTCTGCACATAATGCTGAGGGTGACATGGTTACTGGCATCACTACCCTCAGCACTCAAATTTACAGTGACTCAGAGTCATCAAACTGGTCCTTTGTGAGGTTTTTAGGCAAAAATAATATAAAGTGTGCAAGGAAACACAGCTGTGAAATTTTAGTAAAACCAGATACATGTCTCTGAAAAATAACTCTCAGAGTTCTGACACTGAAGGAACTGGTTTTAGTGTTTTAAAATGACAATATAGCAACAAACAGCAGCAAACCCATTTAGAATTAAACTGAATGGGTAGCTTGAACAGTTTATGTGTTGTTTCTGGTGGAGCTGTTGATCAATAACCTTGGTCCTTCAGCACGACCACTGGGGGGTTGGAGTGTTCCAGGGAACCATTACGTTCATCCACTGGCTCCAGATGCCCTTCAGTAGCCAAAAATAAAAAAAAATAAGGCAGATACAGAGCAGATCATAAAAACAGAATCAATTTTTCCATTCACTGCCCACTTCTTCCCAATTATATTGCAAAGCTACTTCTGCTGATGAGAACAGCCTTGGAGTGAGGAGGAGCTGATCACTGAGCTCAGTCAGAGCTGTGGCCAGACCAAATTGATGATCCCCTTCACCTGTGAGCTAAAGGGCACACAAAACTATGAAAAACAGGAATGTGAATTTAAGACTGTGAGTAAGAGGGTTCACGAGAAAATAACAAACAGGAAGGTGATTTTAACACCTTTTGCACTGAGGCCACGTAATCAGAGCCACATCCTTGCGGTAAGAAACAGAATTTACATCCCCCTGGTCTGTTCAAGAGAGATTATGCTGCCATTGATCCTTATTACCCCAGCTATTGAATTTCTGTCACATCTCAACCACAAAAAGTAATTCCATTTTTCAAATTTTACTTGCTGGCAACAAGGCTGGATGATTTTCTTTTTTTTAAATGACAGTTTGCTCTGAATGCCCTTTTTTGTTGCTATTGGGATAGCACAGACTTAATGATTGTGCTGTTGACATAAGTGATATATTGAATTCTAGAAAGCAGCTGCTGCAAATTAAAGGAGAGTTAATGACTAGATAATTAGAATATCAGGTGGTTGATGTTAGTTCATGTAATAATAGGTGGGAGTTGTTACTATCTGTTTTCTCTAAACAGCAATTGCATTTCAGAATATGCAGTTCAGCTTTGGAATGGAATTAAAAAGAAAAGACAGCTTTCTGTTCCTACTGTGAACTGGTAAACAAATATTATTTCAAATATGCAGGGGAGATTTTCTTCTTGCTTCTTTTGCTTGCAAAAAGCAAAGTGTTGTTTAGGGTTGGTTTTTGCTTGTTTAATTTTTCTTAACCTCGTTCTCATGGAACAGACCATTCTGGGGGGGGTGTGTATATATATATATATTTTTTTTTTTTGGGGGGGGGGTATATGTATTTTTGTATACATTAATCATGAACCTGTCTGATTTCCTTCCATATGGGCACGTACCAAGCTACCTCCCAGGTCTCTGTATTTATGTTTCTTTGGTTTTATGTATGTCTTATTCTGTCTACCTTTTTTTTTCTTCTGACGTTGAAACTCACTGTGCTTTACCCTGTGCACAGTGTTTTTGAACTGCTTCCAGCCCCAGTCCACACTGGACATTGCAATTGCTCAGTATGGAGCAAAGGGCAGGATGATTTATTGAAGTCACTGGGGAAAAGTATTCGATTTCATATGGAATTCACAGGTGTTGGTAGACAACTTTAAATACATTTATAACGTCTTCATAAAGTCTTACAGACACTATAAAATCTGAATACAATGAATGACTACAGAGCTATCATTTCATCTTATTTTTTTTTCTCAATTTTTGCTCTTCATCAGTCCTTCAGCCTTTTCTTTCCTTATGTCCCAACCAGGAAAAGAGACCTTTCTAAATTACCAAAGTAAGAAGGTAAAACAGAGAAGCAAAGCAGCCTGAGAAGAAAACTGGGGGATATTAGTCAATTTCAAACCACCAGACATGGGTGAAGATGAATTTAACATCTCTGAGCCTGACACTCTATCAGCTGAACAAAGACACTCAGATGTTCACTGCCTGAATGTTTTTAACAACCTTTCCAAAACCCTACTATTGACATCTTTATTGATAAATGTATTCATTTATGTAGTTTTAAGTTGAAATGTTTTATCCAAAATAGTCAAATTGTAGCCCTTCTGAAATTCGTGAAAGGCATAAAAATATCCTTTATCTGCCCAAGGAGCAGGGAACAGATCATGAGCATGAGAGCACTGTGTGAAATTTTCATGTCAAACAGCAGTCTCCATCAAAATAAAACTGAGTCACCTGGCAGGTTAAGAGGACAGAGAAGCCACAAGTGACCAACAAATTGTACTGCAAACCTGAATGCAGACTTGGTGGGTTTGTAAGCCTCACTGAGCTATAAAATGACCATTCATGTTGCAAAGTGATGATTACATCAGCGGAAGATGGCAGGGAATGGTTATTTAGTGACTTGCTGTTCCAGGTACAAGACTGCACTCACCTTGATGGCTTCATTGAACATAAATTTTGCTGCTAAAAAGGCTTGTTATAGTGTTACAGAGAAATACAAAAGTGTCATCTGGAGTCTAATGACCTTTAAAAGGAAATTAAAGACAAGCAAGCACTTTAAATTAAGTGTATAGATACAATTTAAACTTGGAATAGTAAGGAAATGCCAGAATAAACCCCTAAAACTTCTCTGAGTTATTCAACTGAACCCAAAAAGGATTCATAGCTGTTTATTGAGGACTGGGAAGAGCCAAGGAAACTGTTTGTCACTATGAGAGCACAAAGCAGCACAGGCAAAAGATCCTAAAAGTATCCATGAAATCCACTATAAAAATCACTGACCCTCTCTCCAGGTATGCAACTGCTCCAATAAGAGAGGAAAAAGGCTCCCTCAGGCTTATGGCTGCTCCCTAAACTCACAGAGACTGGTTACAAACATAAAAGATAAAGAGCCTCCCAACTTGAACGTTTTCAGACCCATAGCAAACATATCACATGCCAGTTTTTAAAGGTTAAACCAGTGAGAGTCATTGGTGTGAAACTTGTACTTGGTTTCAAGTTAACTCATCTCTGTTTTTGTGTTTCTCAAAAAGGTCAACCACCTACCACAGGATGATAAAAGAGACAAGTAAATCTGGCTGGATCACTCAGTCACTGCCTGCTGAAATCCACACTTTGGGGAGATGTGCCAAATTCAGGGAAAATAATGAGCTGAAGGTAGAGGAAAAAAAAGCACAGCTATACACGGATAAAGGAAGGGAAAGTAGCTGGTGACAGAAGCTGAAAATATGTGACAGGTTTAAAATATCCAATGAAAAAAAAGTATTTCTTAACCAGCATAGACAATGACTTCATTCACATTCATTTTTATCAGTTTTACCACACAGAGCTCTGGTGCCAGCAGATTAAACTTGGATTAGAGATTACCAAGATACACTACATTTATACCAACATGTGTAAGCAGATATAGTTTCAGTTGGTTCCCAAGCTGATTCACCCACTCCTGGAAGTGTCCAAGGCCAAGCTGGATGGGGTTTGGAGCAACCTGGGCTAGTGGAAGGTGTCCCTGCCCATGGCAGGGGGTGGAATGAGATGACCTTCAAGGTCCCTTCCAACCCAAACCATTCTGTGATTTGCAGATACCCAGAGATGTCTTTGAGGGGTTACTGCTCTTGTTACAAGGATGAATGAGAAAAAAGTGAGATACAGACTGATAAGATTATGATAATTAGAGAAATAAAAAGTGAATAGGTGGATAACATGACATGGATAGTTAGGGAGAAGCCAATCAGCTCCCACTGTGTTTTATGATGGTCGGGGCTCTGCATGGGAGCAGGAGAGTGATGGCTGATATTATCAAGGAGAGTGGAATATCTCCATGTTTTAACCTTTCATTTGTTTAACCTTTACTGTGTGGGTGAGGTTGTGCAGCTGAATTTCTTATTCCTTGGAAGGGATTGTATTTTTCTCTTTTATAGCAGCAATGATAAAAGCTTAGCAAAGTTCTCACATAAGTGGCTGTTAAAATGGATCTGTAATTATAAAAAGGGCTGTATCCATCTCAAGTTTCATTTCCTTGCACTACTGCAGGGTTTCCTGTTTTCCTACAACACTGAAAGGAAAAGAGATTAAAAGCACAGAATTCAGAAAAAAAAAATCTGTTCTAAAGAGGTGGAAAAGGTAGATAAAGCACCGGTATCCAGACTTATTGGTTTCTGGTTTGGATCTGTCTAAAGGCTAAATAACAGTGCTATGTATTTCAAAGGAAAGGAACATTTTAGTTCCCAAGTGCACAACTGTATAGTAAATAGGGCACACATCAGTTTGGTAATATTATTATATCCAAGACAGGCATAAACATCTCATCTCAGCACGAGACATTCACACATCTGAAATTCCTGGCAAAATTCCTTTCAGCTCGAGTGTTTTCCAGTGTAAAGGTGGTGGACAACCAAGAAATAATCGCACAGACAAGTACACTTGACAGCTATTAGGCCATTTATTTAGTAATGCCCGGACTAAAATGGAGTAAGGTCACCTGCATTAGTCTTATTCTGCTGTGCCCAAACATGTGTCAGCACTAGTGACGGCCAGTAAAGAGCACCAAAGCCACCATCTCCAGCATCTGATGTCCATGAGGTCTTCAGCAATCAGAATCCATCTAATTTCACCTAGGAGATGTGCAGGAATTCCCCATCAAATCCACTTCTTGCTACCAAAGGCAAAATAACTTCTCGTTGAGACAAGCTCGTTTCTGAGAACGAAGCACAGGAACCTCCAGGTTTGTGAAGTTAAACACTGTTATCTCCAGGTAGAAAGAACTGACCTGTCAGGACTAAGAGGGCAGTTTCCACCTTCAGCCTGATCATCAGAGTGATTTAAATCTGGCTTGTTTGTTCCCATTTTGCCTGTGCACGATAACCACCCCCAGCAAGACAACCGGGCAGCCCTTGTGGGACTGCAGAGAGAATCCACCTGAGAAATTCCATCAATTCATAGCACAAAATATAGTGGAGGATCTTGATCTACTGTGGTGGCAACAAAATCTACACATGCCAATAAACAACCCAAATTTAACTGCTAACAAATGGTCTGCTATCATTACTCCATATTCAAAAATTATTTCACATTGCTACCTGCACAAAGACATAATTAATCCCTTCTCACCTGTCAAAAAAACCCCACCCTTCTTGACAAATTGCTGTTATATTTGCTATACAAAAACATATGGCATATAGAGTGTTGCAAGGCTGGTAAATAGGGTGAAATAAGTAAAATATAATTCCAAATGACGGAATGATTGGATTATTTGTTTACTTCTATGACTTAAATTATGGAACAGCTCCAAGTCAGCATACTTAGATTAAGTCATAGAGAATTACATTTGCACTCTTCTATTTTCTTTAAGCCCTTGCTGGCAAATACATTGCTGTTATTTAATGGTATCTGCACAAAAAGCATGAGCTGGAGTTACCTAAGAAATTTAAGAACATGACTATTCACTATGCAAGAGTTCATACTTTTTATGTGTTTCCAACATTCCTTGACAAGAAAAACAAAAGATTTAATACAGATGGCACGTGATACTTTTACAGTAAGTTTTCTACTGGCACTTTATTTTTTCCTCAGCTTTGCATGATACTTCAGGGAATGTCTGTTCCAAGAATCATAACAGGCAAAAAATGGTAAGAGCAATTAAAACGTTGAAAACAGAATTGTATCTGGAAGTGTATGCTGCAGTCTTTCTACCAAGCATACTACAAGATGTTTGTTTAGCCACAGACTTTTTCTGGCTAAAATCACGCAGCTGACCCTTTTTTTTTTTGGTATAATTAAGGTAATAACATTGAAGCTAACAGAGCAAAGTTACATTTTCGTCCGCTGACACTTTGTCCAGTGTTTATTTAGTTCATTCCCTCTAGACCTGGTCTGCATCTTTCCTCAATCCTATCCTGCTGTACAATTTTGTTACTTAAAAGCCAGTAAAGAAAGCACAAATCCTGCTCCCGTAGAGGCAGCAGCTGCAGAAGCAGGATGAGCAGATCACACACAGGAACCCAAAATCCCCTGCGTGTCACAGAAGACAGTGGCATGAGATGTGCAATGAGCACAAAAGGCACTTAAAGCCAGGCCAAAAATCAATTAATTTATGAACTAAGCACCTATCAGTGGCTAAGACTCTCCTCTCAAATACATGACACAATTGGCTGTTCCTCAGGAAAAGCTTTGTTCAAGTCCTTGTCCCCCGTTAGAGAAGGGGCTGCAATGCCACAACACCAAAGTGGTCCTTATCCCCATGATCTTTTCATTAGGTTTAGTTCCCGGAGTAAAAATGCAGCCTTAAAAAGTCAGAGAAGAAAACACTCCTGACATTAAACTCTGGAATCACATCCCATCCTGAAATATAAACAACCCAAGCAGGAAAGCAAAGGTGGGTTGTTCACTGCAGGGTTTTTTTTTCTGAATGTTATGGTGCTTGTCAGAAGAGAGACTTTCAGGGAAAAGGGGATGAAATTATGACATGTGTTTTAACCACATTAAACATAAGTTGTCCCCTCTCAGCTTTCCTCCCATATGAGAATAAAACATAAGGAGTGTCAAGCTTCTTTAGAATTGCAAAAATATATCAATTTTATACTTCAGACACAACATTTTTTCAATTTTTCATTCAGAACAACACTTCTCCTTTACAAGTATCTTTTTTTTTTTTTTAAATCCTTCTTTCTCCTCTTTTTAAAGAAAACGGATTTACAAAGGATCAAATAACCCAACAAGCCAAACTTTTCACTCCAGGTCAACTCAAAACATTCTTCCTACATTCTTCCTGCCTCTCCCTCCAACCCAGGGCTGGTTTTTTGTGTGTGTTTTTTTTTTTCGGTCGAGCTTGGATTTTGCTCCCGATTTTTCCGCCAAAACGAGAACCCCCTCCCACCGTCCATCCAGCTCCACTGACAGAAAGGCCTCTTGCAGAGAAATACGCACGAAGAGATGGGCTATGAAACTCTCACTACGACTACAGCCGGGCTGGCAGAAGCAGAGCTCGTGGGCGCCGCGAAGGGGCCGGGCCGGCGCCTATCGGTGCTGCCGCCACTGCCGCGCCCGCTGCCGCTGCCGGCGTGCCGACAGGCTGAGGGGCTGCTTCCCAAACCGCCTCATGATCTCCTTGATCCTCGCCAGGTTGGTTTTGGAGATGGTGAAGTCGCACCGGGTGGCTCCCATGTCGTAGCCGACCTCGCAGGTCTTGGTGGCGGCGGCGTAGCCCTCGGCCTTCACGCCCACCACGTATTCGCCCGGGTTGAGGAGGCGCCAGTAGTCGCCGTCGGCTCCTGGGAGGGAAGGAAGAGGGTTTGTAGGACACTGGTCCTTCCTCCTTGAGGAAGGTGTTGTTTATAGACTCGTTAAGGTTGGAAAAAAACCTCTGAAATCATCAAGCCCTACCATCGAGCCAGCACCATGTTCACCACTAAACCACAGCTTCAAGCGCCACATCCACAGGTTTCGTCACAGAATCAGAGAATCAAGAACCCTCCATCCTCACACCAGGAGGGTGTCAAAGAGGCTGCTCCCCATCACACACGGCCCTCCTCGTCCTGCCAACCCCAGAGGAAAACACACCTCAATCACATTTTCCAAATGACGGAAAAAGGACAATGGGCTTCAATCTGCCTTAAAATTTTTGGCAGGTAGAAGGTCCTGAGGCAAAGGGTTGGTGGTTCCCCAGGGGTACAAAAAACCTTCCCCAAATTAACTGTAACTGATGGATCCAGAGGACCCCCAGTGGAGTAACCACACTGCACCCACAACCCTGGCCAGGCTGCCTGGACACAGGTTTTTGTGCTATTTAGTATTCAAAGCATGTGAATACATAACATCAACTCACTTGGAGATGCAAGTAAATATCCCCATCTATAAAACCTTACACTGAGTTTTATTGCACTGATTTCCCTACAAAGTATAATTCACCAGGGTACTTAACCACTTTCTTACCTGTAAATGGGCAAACAGAACTCCTGTAATCAACTGAACTACTTGTGCACAAAGATATATTTTAGCACCTCATTGAATCAGGACTTACTGGTTTCTTCTTCTTCCCTCACAAATGATCTCAGATGTACCCATTTTATGTACCCATATGTACATAAAGATGACTTTAGGCTTCTTTTAAATATGATTTTTACTAGCGGGTATTCTTAGTCGTGAACTGAAATGGGTCAAAAACTAATATCAAAAATCAGTTTTGCACCCTGTCCTGGGAAAACCCACTGTGAATGAAAGTACATATTCAAACATGCAATTCTATATATAAATAGAAATGGAACAGCTCTTGACCTAGGAGGGGTTGGAGTTTTTTAGCACTGATGAGAACTGACAGCCTTACTAGCATTGGCCTTGGGTTGCAGGCAATGCAGAGTGTAGCAAAAACTGAAGATGATTTGCATAAAAATATTATATTTGGGAAAAGATCAGACTAGCCAGCCTCTTTTTAAAGAAATAGGATTTTAATTTAGGGTTTGGTAAAATAAAAGAACCATGTTTGCAAACAGCAGGTGTTAACAAAACAGCGATATTGACTATACCCTGCAACTGCAGCCTCTGAGTGTGCCAGAATTGCACCCAATCAGGTTAATTCTTACATCCCAACTTGCTTAGATTTTTCTTTTATCCAGTTTGACCACGTTTGGGGTGATGATCAAGGTCCAAATTTTCTCTTTCTCAGGATTCAGGTGTTTTTAAGAAGGGCTCCAAGAGAAGCTCTTTATTAAGTCCTCCCTTACCATTGAGTCCACTGGAGACTTAACAAAGGGACAAAACATAAATCTGCCCAAGTTCCTTGCATTTATCCCCAAGGGCTTGTTTTCAGCTGTAAAAGCTCTGGCACTACTGCAGGGCAGGGAAAAGGCTTCAGATCACCCTGTGAGTGGCTGTGAACACATCCCTGCTCAAAGCCCTGCTCTAGCCCCGGGAGTGCCAAACTGACCCACATTCCTCTGACACATTTACAAGTCGGTTCATCACAACCCCACACAAAGCCAGAAATAAACCTACACATCCATTGATGGTTTATGCACTGGGAATTTATTACAAAGCTGGATATTAAGCCCTTAGCAGGATGCACTTTACCTCCTTTCCATTTACAAGCCAGCAGACAAAAGTATTTCTGTCAGCTGTCAGTGCCCAGAATTTAATACCAGACTAAAAGGTTGGGTTTGTGTTTTTTTTTTGAAAATCAGATTAAATCCAGTAGGTAAAAAATTTCAGAACAGATGGCAAAAGAAACACAATTAAAAATCCAGATAAATTTAGTAAATAATAGGTTTGCTGAAATAATAGGTTCCAGTGGGAGCAGGCTGGAGGCAGACTGCATCCATATCCACCTCCTGGGTCTGGAAAAGGATTGCCATGTCTGCTTGGATAAAATAACAATGCATTAAGGCAAAGATAGTACTACTATAAATTAAATGGGTCAGATTACTCCATAAATACTTCAATTTAGAGAAATACTTGGAGCCTTGTCGTTACTTAATGGTAAAAGTGCAAAAGTGATTTGTACACTAAAATTTTACTTATTTAAATACACTATAAAAATCTATCTAATGCTCTTTTACATATAGAAGACTGTCCAGGAAAGCTGGCCATAGTGCTGCACACTCAATGTTTGTAACAATTAAAACTCAATTTTTCTCTACTGCTCAGGCAGCCAGGAATGAAGCTGGAGAGTTATATCAGAATTATGCTTAGCTTGGGCTAGTTTTATTAAATATTACTAAATGTTACTTCAAAATCCTTTGGGTTTGTTACATAATATGCACTGAAATCATAGAAATCTTACCAAAATATTGATAAAAAGTTTCTCCAAATGTCGTGTGAAATTAAATTAATTATGCTGTAGTGTAAATCACACAAAAACATGTACTGGTCTTTGAACTCTAGCTGTGATTCAGAAATGCTTCACCAGGAGCATGTTTCTTCATCAATATATACTTTGACATTTCCAAAATGTGCAATTACAGGAAAAAAACCCAAAAGTGCCTTTGCACCATGGGGAAAACAGGCACATTTGCTTATCCAGCTGATGAACTCTTTCCAAAGGTTATCTTATAGACCACAGTCCATATCTAACTGTAACAACATGTAATCACTCAGACTTAATCAATAGTTACATCTGCATCAGGAGAAAATGGAATAATTTCCCACAAAGCTCTTACTCTCGGGATCAATGACTTCAATTAGCCTATTAATAGTGTTAGCTGAATGTCAGCAGCCCTCTCTTTCCATAAGACAAATTGTATGTCCAAGGGAAATTAAAACCAATGTGCTTTCCATGCACTCTTTGTTTGTTTGTTTGTTTGTTTTTGTCCACAGGAAGAAGCAAAGAAATTTTCTCGAACATGTAAATGTTATTAGAGGGCTTTTACAGATAACTTTTGTCTGGCTCTACAGAGTAGTCAATCATATTAACGTATCAATGAAACAGCGGATACCTGAGAGCTGAGCTCACTTGAAACAAAACTTATATGAATAGAGATGGTGACCATAATTCTTCTCTTGCTTGGCCTAGTTTTATATCAAGGCAACTCACAGGTTTAAATGGAAACATTTTTCATTTTAAAAGGTATAAATGAAAGAAGACTGCTGACAATTTGCCTTCTTTATCTGGAGTTATATGTGTCATTTTAGCTTTTTGGCTCTAACATAAATCCTCTGGTTTCAGAGACTAATGAGACGTGTATTGTTATCTGTATAACATAAAATAGGAGAGAACTTTTATGTTCCCATTTACAAAGTGATTCCCAAACAGACTGTGAGCTTAATGCCTCATTAAAAAGAAAAATTAAAAAGAACAAAATAAACACTTTTATTTTTACCAACAAGTGCAGATGGCCTTGAGCCATCGAAGCTCAGCAATAAGATGAGATACAAATAGCTGCATCATTCCCTGAGTGTTACAAGGTGGATTTTGGAATCTTTTACATTTATTGGACTTGTCAATGAGTTTCCTTCCTGTACCACTTTTACTGTCTTTAATCTGTTGACTTCTGTTTCTCATGGCAATCCAGTGTACAGAGAGCTGGAGATTAATCACACTCTGCATTAACTCGGCCTCAACCGGAGCAATACATTAATTCTGTTAACAGAGTAATGTAACCCACACTTCATGGCAGACTTTCAAGACTGCCAAGGCTTCCAAGACAAGAAAAAACTGCTGATTACTTTAATTCCCACTATCATTTCCCAGTGGTCCCGTTTTGAAATGTTTAAGGCAGAATCATTATTGCCTAATTAAATATCTGTCACTCAAGGTTTTCTTTTACAATGGAGACACAGTAGCACTGAAATTAATCATAAACTGAGTTAGATATTCCAAGATTCATTATTGGCTCGGATCATCTACTGTAGCAAACATTAAGGATTTGGAAGTCAAAAGCTCTATGACATTCCATGGCCTGACATCAGTTTATGTGTCCATGTGCCACACTGTGCCTCAGTGGCAAAGCTCGTGACAGTGGCATCAAATAAAGGACTCAGAACACCAGTAAAGACATAAACCCACACAAAGTTAGTGTTTAATATGTGGATATGGTATTAGGGACATGGTTTAGTGGCAACATGGCAGTGCTGGATTAATGATTGGACTCAATGACCTTAAGAGGTCTTTTCCAACCTAAACGATTCTGTGATTCTATGATTCACAGTCCTGTAACTGTCAACAGCCAGAGAAATGCTCTTCACCCAACATGGCATTACCTGCACCCTTGTTTTTCAGTGCTACAATTATTCTGGGTTAATCTGCACTACATTTACATGAGAAAAGTGACAATAAGACCCTTTTGCACTCAAGGTTTTGCTTTTTTTACTTTTACCTGTGCGAATGTCGTGGTTGACACCTTCTACTGAGATAACAGCGTTTGGGATTCCCTTTCCATGCACATCTTTTACTATGCCTTTGATGCCACGATGGACCTATGGAGAGAACAAAAATGCAAGTAAAGATTGCACAGCAATGAACAGTTGTATTACTAGGAAGTTACAACGAATTGTTAATTCCACATGTGAATTATGTGTATTACATGCCTACTTTATGGCTCACAAAATTGTGAAATGTGACTGTTAAACCCATATCAGCCCTCTAGGCATTAACTTGTGAATCAGCTTATGAATTCTGTTAGGATTCCTGAGGCATCAAATTCAAGATACAGGGAAAAAAACCCAAACAGATAAAGCAACAGAACCAAGGGGTTTTTCTAGCAGCCCTTTCTAGCAAGCTAGAATCAAATTTTGAGAAGCTTCATCATTTAATTCTCCCAAGTCAAACCAGCCTGCCTGAAGTGATATGTCACTATTATTTGCAGGGAAGATATCTACCATAAATACCAATAACCACGTAATCAGCCACGCAAGAAAAACATCAGAAACCTTAAACTCTCTCCCAAACTGAAAGGAGTCACCAAGTCATTTAGAATTTGCGCTTCTGTGGAATACCTGCTCCATAAAAACGATCAGGGACTCGCGGTTGTTTTCCCATTCTTCAGGCAGCTCACTTTCGTGGGGATATTTGTCACAGCCAACGTAGATGGAGAGCTCAAAGCAGTTTGTGTGCAGGTAACTGAAGTCATTTATGCCTGTCAACAGGGGGCAAAAAGGAAACAATTTCATATCCTTTTTAATCTGTTGATCAGATCTGGTCTTTCTATGCACATTAATGTAACCCCTTCGAACACAAACTGGGTGTTTATCTGGCTGGCTCAGTCTGCAGGCCTGGTGGGGCAAAAGAGCTTCAGAAATGTCACAGTGTGGCCAAAACACCAAAATAGATTACCTGGAGTTGCAGTCACCAGAAGTGCTCCTGATGGAAAAGAGTTAAAACAAAACCCCTGGTCCCATCCAATTACCACAGAGCAGCAGTAAAGTATTTAACGAGCCCTCAGTGCCTTCTGGAAGCAGAGCAGGAGGATTATATAATACAGATGTTCAGCTTTTCACTTCTGTTGATGGGGAAAACCTAAATATCAGGCAGTGGCATATGCTGCTCTGCATAAATGTGCTTCCCGTCTATTTGAGAAACAGCCACAATTATTTTCCCCTCACATACTGTATCCCATCCTGACTAATCTGCTGTGAAATGTTTAGCAATACACAGTAATTGCTCAGGTTTAATACATGTATTTAAGAAAATGGCTTAACTCTGCCAAGAGCAACTCTTTCATAGTGTCTGAACATGCAAATCCAGCCTTGAAAACACTGGAAATAAAACTAAATCAATCTGTTCTTTGTCCTTGTGCACTTCAGCCAGTGCAGAAACTTTATATGTAAAATTGCTGAAGAACTTGCATTCATTGCAGTCCAAAAAATGTGCAGGAAATAACATGGCTGGGTTTTAAAGGCACAAGGAGGTGTTGGATATCTGTGCTGCACATACTTCTCTAGGGATTCCCTGGTCCTGGAAAGAAATGAGAAAAATTCCTTGTAAATTCTCCCATGGGAGGAGCAGTGAAAAGTTTCTGTGCATGGTCACTGCAAGGCCAGGAAGAAGATGGATGAGGAGAGAAGGAATGGACAGCTTCAAGGTGTGGTACAACAAGATGCCACCCACAGTGAAGGGCAGCTGGGAGAGGTTCTGCAAGCAGTTTATTGGGGTGTCACATCCAGGGCGGGCATGAAACAAGCAGGGGTTATGGCAATAAAGTGTTACATGTTGATCTAAAAGGTAAAGAAACAATAATAATAAAAAAAAAAGTGGAGTGAGCTATACAGCTCTATCTACATAGTCATGGAATTACAGAGTGAAAAATTATAGGAGAAATTTGGAATCATATTTGGACAACCCTTTGCAGTGCAAGATGGTTGGTTAACTGACAGCTGCAAAATACATATCTATATATGCCTATGTATATATCTGCTCTACAAATCACTTTCTTGCAGTTGTCTAAGTAGACACGAGAAGCCTAAAACCATCCTGCAGATTGGAGACTCAGCTCAAATGGAAACCGCATCTTTTGAGGTTTACTCTGGAGTCCAGGGTGTAAAAACTGCAAGGAAAAGCAACATTCTAGAGTTTGTCTCAAAGAATATCCTGGAGGTCTTGCTATAATGGAACAGAGCAGGCTATAAATTATAATAAAAACATTATCAAGAAATAAAACAAATCAGATGAAGCAAACCCAATATGTAATTGGTCCTAAGAAATCAAGATAATATTCAGTATCTATATTGCCCATCATTACTTACTGTAGCTTAGTATGACAGCTGTTAGTGCCATGGCCAGTGTCATCTTTTCTGGATCGATTAATAATCCTGTTTCTTACAGCACTTAGGAAAATTAAGTTCATAAATTAGATAATTAAGTGGTCAAGTTAGTTTTCAGAGTATGCTTTAGAAATTTCAGAAATGCACAGAAATGTATCATCAAGCACTGGCCTCGTGATCGAAGAGTTCACTCTTCCCTCCCTCCAATTTCACCCAATGCTTTTTAACATCCTGAAAAAATATTTGAGAAGTTAATTCTTGACTGTAGCCTTTAAAGGCTGGCCAGGACTAACTTCACATGGGCCAATGTAAAAGCCACAGAAGCTGTGTCCAAAATGTAGAAATGTTTATGCAGTGGAAGTACCTGCAAGTTCCAAACACGAGCCAGTTCCAGTAAAACGTGGGCTGCACAGACCCTTTCCTTCATCTGTTTGCCAGTACTGCTGCTGTTGCTCCTGTTGTCATCAAGTGATGGCAGAAGCCAAGCTCATTTCTTAATTTCAGAGAATATGTTGACTGATTTACTTATAAAAACACAGAGATTTTGAGCAGAACCGTGGTGAATCAGCAGAGTGTCTGATTCTGAGTCTGCTCCAAGTGTACACCCATAGAGATAACTGTGCCTAATGCTGTTAAAAATGTGCTTCTAATTGGGCTTTCCTGGAAATCCATGTTTTGGCTGCACCACAGGACGCAGTTTCCCTCTTGTGCTCCTTAACAGGGTGACAGGCTTGGGTGTATGGTGATTGATGCAGCCTGGATTTTATCCTGGCAGCAGAAATGTCTGTGGAGCCCATGAAAAGTTTAAGTGCAAGGATTTCCAGGTCTTTTAAAAATAGGATGGTAGCAAGCAAGCTGCAGCTTTTTTTTTGGCATGTTATTCCAACCCAAAGTGAATGTGTGGGGGGTTGACCTGTGACTGAGTTCAGGATTTCCTTATCTGAGGGATGCTGGAATCTCTCCCCAGCGTCACTGCTTCAGCTCTGACACTTGCTCTGATGACCAGCAGCAGTTTTCTGCTCTCACCTTGGGAGATGGCAAAGGCTGACAGGGCCCTCCCTACCGGAGGGTTTGGACTGGGTTGGTTTCCTCCTGACAAAGTATCTTGAATGCACAGAATTCTTAAAACTGATGTACTGCATGGGCACTTGGGGAAAACTTGGTTGTAAATTAGATAGTCACCAGGTATTACTGACAGTGCCTCCTTCAATCCTCTGCTAAGTGATGAAATGCAGTGAACAGACCTTCGGATGGGGATTTATTCCTCTCAGAGCGCATATTTCACCACCACTGCCTCTGCAATGTACACCAGGCAGTGGTGGCGTTATCACATTTAAACTGGAGTTTCTACCGACACTTACTTCCAGCCACGGTGTGCCAGGAGGCTCCATTAACGGTGCCATCCTCCTTCTGGAAATCCTCCGTGTGGCACGCCCTCCTCCTCGCGTCCGTCATCAGGCGGTGGGTGGAGGCGTAGGAATACGCCAGCCAGCGGAAGACGTGGTCGTCCGGGGTGGGGGTGTAATCCTGGGTTTTCCACATGGACCTCACCATGTCGTAGGGATAGGCCACCACCAGCTCCCCTCCCTGCAAGTTGCCCCCCAGCACGAAGGGGATTTTTTCCATCCATGCTATTATGGCCCGCGTCTCAACCGCCACCTGGGGGGAAAAGGAACAGCCGCTTTGGCTCAGCCTGTGGAATCTGATTTCGAGGTGCAGGAGTCCTCCTGGGAGTTTCTGAGCTTCAGTAGCCAGCAAGGAGAGATGTGGCCAAGGAGAAGGGCTCCTTTAAATTGTCAGCCACGCTTGGGAGGGCACAGACAACCCGGAAAAGCTAACAAAACCTTCATGTTAGTAATTTCTGAGGAGCATCTGTGTGGAGGGAGGCCAGGAGCAGGAACTGGTAGAGATGTCACATGATGACACTGCTCCCCCTGCCATGGGCTGAAATGAGTTTCCAAAACCAGGGATTTTAAATGTAATGTCCATAAACTAAACCACAAAACATTCTACCCTGACATGAGGAAAAACTTCTTTTGATGGAGGTTGGCAGAGCACTGGAATAGTCCCAGAGAGGGCGTGGAGTTACCCCCTCTGAAAACATTCCAAACCCACCTGGATGTGTTCCTGTGTCACCTGCTCTGGGGGACCCTGCCTTGGCAGGGGGGTTGGAATAGAGGATCTCCAGAGGTCCCTTTCAACCCTTATTATTCTGTGATTCTGTGATTCTGAAGCACTAAAGAGCTGCCACAATTAATTGCCTTCCCCTCAGCCACTATTAATAGTTGCCACTATATTTAAAAGGTCAGGCAAAAACAAGTTAAATTTTTGGCACTACAACCCAATAAAGGATTTTAGCATAAGCCACTGCATTGCTTTTGCATTTGCCTGAGCTGTTGCTGTGTTATTTAAGGTAAGAATATGTTTCAAATAAGGACAAATAAGAAAGCCCCAGGAGAAATCTATAAGGACACCGACTTCCTCAAGACCTGCCTCTAAAACCTGGAGGTGAATGGTTCTTTTTTTGGTGCATTTTTATTTCCACTGACTACCTGGGAAATCTACACAGGATGATTAGATCAGCTGGGGAACTTCAGCCTCAAATTTCTCATTCCTTGAGAAGTGCAAATCTCTCTCAGCACATCCCAGCCTTGGTGTTCCCCCTCTCTCTGGCCTTACTCACAGTGGCGTTTTCAGACAGGTACCAGTCAGGGATGGGGATGTGATGGTTTGGAACTTTCCTTTTACTCTTCTTCTGATCTTCTGATTCCCAGAGCAAAGAGTTTAAGTCAGGGAAATTGTTGTTGATGTCAATGCCGTCCTGAGTCCATCGTCCTAAAGACCAGCCTCCTAATTCTGAACCCTTAAATTAAAAAAGAACAGGAAAAAAAAAAAAAAAGAAGAAAAAAAGTTCATTCAGAATACAACAACCTGTGAGCCCTCAGCAAAGTGTTTGGGAATGTGCCAGAGGTAATTCTATACAGAGAAATGAAAGACTAACCATTTAATGAACTGAATTTTGTACAAAACCTTGAAGGATGTGAAGCAAAACCCATGAAAAATGACACAAGGTTAAAACATATCCTGCAGAGGAGATAGCCCATTTTCCCTTCCATGACTATGACTGTGACTTTTCTGTTCCAGTGTTCTGCAGACTTCCCTGGAAGATTTTCCAGTGCATTTGACCAGCCCCTACAATTTTTCCTCCTGGTGTCTGTCTTCTTCCAGACAGAATTATTACAATGCCCTACACAACGTGCTCTCCTTAAAGGTGCACTATTAAATTTCAGCTGTGGAGGAGTGCAAATATTCACGTGCTTAGCTTGGTTTCTCATGAGAGACAGACTGCCTGAATTTTCCACTTTCCATAATGGTGTTCCCAACCTCAGTATGGTTTGTTCTGGCAGCATTTGTAACCCTTCTTTCCATATATATTTTCCTGTCAGCCAATGTCATATAAAATACTGTTTCTTTCTATTTTTTCCCCTCAGCAAGATGTTTCAGTCGTTTATTTTATCTTGATGCGTTTACTGTTTGATTTTTTAAATTGCAAAATATGAACTCTGGAAAAAAAATAATGACAAGAGGGGCGTGTTTTATTCATCTACGACAAATAAAAGAATTCCTTGGAGTGTTGATAACCCCATTACCGCTTTATATGCCTTGTCATATCCATCTGGGTTGACCGAGGGCAGGAGGTGGATTCTTGTGTCCTCAATGAGATGCACAATCCGTGGGTTCCCAGCCAGGTATTCCTGGCACATGAACTGCATCAGCAAGAGGATTAGCTCACGTCCCAGCACTTCATTGCCATGAGCTCCTGCAATGTAGTGAAACTCTGGTTCCCCTGTTGAAAACACAGGGAGCAGAATTTTTGTGGTCAGAGCAGCAAATCAAATATCTATTAAACGTCACTGATGTCAATCAGCAACACTTCAGCCAAGGAAAGTTGGAAAAGTGCCTTAACTGCATAAATGATGCACAAACTTTAGAGAAACAAATTACTTTCTGTTGCTGTTTTAGAAGAACAGGTTTATGTCCCAGTGATATCTAAAGCCACTGTGTAAAACCTCCAAAATCCATTCTTGGTTAAACGTATTTTTAATTATAGTCACAATTTCAGCATGTTAGAGGTAGATTTTAGCAGTTCTGATAGTCTAAAAATAACATGAAAAATACATTGCTAATGGTTCTCTCAGACAGATGTTAAGGCTCTTAAAAGGTAAGTCAGTAATTGTACATAATTGATTTCTGAGTTTACAGAGTCTTTTCCTTCTCTAAAACAGGTTCACATACATATTTCAAGGTTATCCTGAGTGCCACAATCCTTGTATTCAACAACAAAATACTTCAGGGATGATTAGGAATAATGTGCATTCACCCCATGTAAAAAAGGTAAATTTCTTCCATAAATCCCCACAACTAAAATCCATTCCCCAGTACTAAAATTCACTCTTATTTTACTATTGTAAAGATTTATCATTAAGGAATTTGATCCCATGTTCAAAATCTCTTCTATTTGTGCTCACCCTCCTCTTCCCAATTTAGAAATCCAGTGCTGAAGTTCCTCCCACATGCATTTGAAATCTTTGCTGCCATGAATATAATTCCATCAGTGGTAATTACAGCAGATACAGGAAAAGAGGATGGGGGAAAAAAAACCCCAAAGCCCAGCACCCTTCAACAGATTTAGATTAAATCCTAACCAACTTCGTGCTCTCCTGGGTTGTCAGAAATCTCGACAGCGTAAAGCTTCAGTCCTTGGTTGCTTTTTCCAATATTGTAGATTCTTGTGATATTTGGGCACATTTTATTCACAGTTTTCATCAACTGCCAACAAAAAAAAACCAAAAAGACATGGAGTTAGACAATGCAGCATCAAAATAGATCCACTTTGAATTACTTCTTTCCAAACTGGACGTGGCAAAACTCTTCTTCTCTGATTATTCCTTAGTTGTAAAAGCTTTACATTTACTTCATGAATTTACAGCTCTGCTATCACATTTTAAAACCACAATGCAATGGAGAGAAAGTAACAACAGAAATGTTGTCCATAAAGAGATTCTGCCCATCAAAATCTATTCAATTCACCCTTTCTGCAGACACTGCATGACATAGTTAAAATATAATCAAATAATAATAATAACACTGAAATGCTTAGAGTTAAGCACATATTTCTGTTTAAACCAACGGAGTTCCACTGATGTCATCCAGATCAGCGTATCTTGAGCCTAAATTGTCCCACAAACACCTTACTGTGGTATTTCAGGTGAATGTTAAAATGTGCAAACAAGACTGAAAATTTCTGTACTAATATTAGGTTATTGCAAATAGCTTTCAACAACGAGCATTTATCTGCCTTGATCTTTTTTTTTTTTCATTTGGAAGGAATTAAAGAAAGAAAACAGTACTTTACTGTAGATTGGAACCCTGGGGACTGTTAATTAGACAATCGTTTCATAAACAAGCGTGCATACATTACTGAGGAAATATTGTGGCATAACAAAACTGCTTGCTCACACATTGCTAATTTAGAAACAATATTGGATGATCACAAGGCTGATGATTTAAAAAATGTAATAATTAGATATGTCCAATTCCCATGCCACCATTTAGCAAATCTAAGCGGAAACACAACTCACATTGGGAAGAACATCATTAAAATTCCTCTCATAAAAAGCTTCACTTCTATTTATAAACACTTTGCAAAGAGATTGAAAAGATGCTATTTCTGTACGTTTGTTCATCTCACACACTGGTTTTATACATGGGAGAAACAATTCTTGTGGCAAGTCTAAACTCATCACTCGTCTGAAAAATACAGTCAGTTGTGCTCTTTCAGTGTATTGTCTTGTTTGGTATCTACTTATTTTCAGCACTGTCATCACCATCATCATCGTGCTGGTATTATGGGTACTCAGATATTCCCACAGAACTCTTCTTAACGTTCTGGGCACAGGTAAGTGTGTGTGCCACTGATTGTTCCAGCTGAAACGCACAGGTGAAGCCAGAGAACACTGGTTTACAGTTGGTAGCAATTGATTTAAATGACTCAGTTACTAACTCTTTGAGACACACTGCCTTAAATCCTCCTGGTTAGCCTGCTCAGAATGAACCAAAAAATTTTGTCAAGAGATATAGAATCATACACAGCTTTTACATCTCTGCATGGAAAGTGACGACTCCACTGCCCTGGGCAGCTGCATTAGGGCTTGACCACCCTTTCTGTGAAGAAATTTTCCTTAATATTTGATCTAAATCTCCCCTGGCACAACCTGAGACTGCTTCCTCTTGTCCTCTCCCTTGTTAGGAGAAGAGATTGACCCCCACCTGATTCCAAACTCCTTTCATGGAGTTGTAGGGAAAAATAAACTCCTCCTGAGCCTCCTTTTCTCCAGGCTGAGCCCCCCCAGCTCCCTCAGCTGCTCCTGGTGCTCCAGACCCTTCCCCAGCTCCGTTCCCTTCCCTGCACACGCTCCAGCCCCTCAATGTCTTCCTTGTCCTGAGGGGCCCAAAACTCAGCCCAGGACTCGAGGTGTGGCCTTACCAGTGCCCAGCACAGGTAACATAACTTAATACAGAGATATGAAGCTCTTGTTAGAGCCTCACAGACCAAAACTTGTTGAGGTCTACTCTGTGGGGTGGATTGTGACAGGATCATAGTCTATGTTTCTCTCCAATAGAAGCATTAGTTTTTCACTCTGCCAATGAGTAGAGACATTACATTAAAAGGAGTTCTATTTTAGCTAAAGGATAAAACTGTGCTGTATAAATATTGTCACTGTCTCAGACCTGTGTTAACTAATTTCTCTCCTCACACCTTCTTCAAATTGGAAACTCTCTCCTGGCTGATGCATCACTGCATCCATGCAGCTCCAAAGCTGTGAAACAGGAAAGCCTGTCCTCTCAGAGCTGTCTCTGAAACCAAGTGGGGAAACTTCTGCCTCGGAAACTTCTACAGAGAAGAAGCTTTGCTAACGTGCCTGGCACTCCAGTGCTCTCAGGATACCAAGAACATCAATTTAGCAACACGGTTAAAAGTACGTAAATGCTCGTTAATAGTGACAAAAATGCCTAGAACCAACTTCAAAGTACATAACATTCAGTGGAAATATTTGTATTGGCCTCAGTAACCCCCCCCATAATTTCTTTAATTGCAAGCATATGATTATTTTCTGAGTCAAAGAGCTTTTCCTGAATTAGAGCCTCTGTACTAGACTTCACTGTGACTCCTTTGGTAACAGTGGGGATACAGTAATGTAGTTAACTGTTTCTGTAAATACCATACTGAATATGAACATGTTTCATATTTGATCTTCTCATACCCATTTCCTATGAATGGCACAATAGGTCACCTGAAATGTCACTGTGTTTGTGTCTGCACAAACTGCCAAAGACAATTGGTGGTAACAGTCAGTTAGGGCTTTATTAACAAGCAGCGGGAATGTAAAACACTTCCCCAACTACACTCACTAACATCTCTTATTGACAGCTTGTGTTTGTCACTACCAATTACTTACCTTATTAGTGACCTGAAAAATACTTCAGGCAGTCTTTGAAGAAGACCTCACAAAACTGGTTTCTGAAGGTCTGATTCCTCTGTTTTGCAGAAAAGGTGTATTAAATGTAGGTCTAAGTGCCATCTACACTTACAGGAGGCAAAAGGACTCTCAGTCAATGTCTTTTAGATTAGGACTCCCCTTTATCCTCTGTGGAGATCACAGAGTTGTTGAGGTTGGGAAAGACCCTTAAGATCACGGAGCCCAACTGTTAAACTAACAATATCAGGCGCCCTGGAAACTACCTCCTCCTTGAGCTTGGACAGCAGCAGATCCAGACCATCATCCTGGCATTCCATGAAGCCCGGAATGTTGAGTTGGCCTGCTCTGTCCTTCTACATTTGGTTGTTTCACCCTCAGATCAACCTGTTCAATGGGCAACATGTGCAGTGCTCTGCAATATTCCCCATTATCATCACACCAAGCCCATAAACAGCTGACCATGAACAGCAGCTGAAGGCTTCTAGGGCACTTGGAGCCTGTATTGTCCAAAGATGTGTCAAATCCAGATGGATTTCATAATGAATATTCCTCTTTCCTAAGAAAGACACAGTCTGGGTTCGTTGTTTCAAAGACGGAGTTGAACTCACACATCCATCTCAAACCATTTTAACAGCTTCCTATACTGCATGAATACATCATGGAAATTCTTTGGACTGTAAAACAATCCTGATTTCTGCAGACAAGTTCCCACTGACTGGAAGAAGGATATTGAATGCTTTTTCATGAGAAAAAAATTGGAACTGTAATTTTCATCTTCCCAAGCAGAGAGTTCTATTAAAATAATCTGGCACTAAGAAAATCCCTCCCTCTCACAAATACTTCACATACTGCATTACTTGACAAAGGTAATGTTTCCAAAACATGGCCCAGGGAACAAGCTCTCCTCCTCCTTCAGTATTTATAATAAATCCCTTCAAAGACCAGAATTTTTCTAGGATGGTTGGTGGTGAAGTAGCTATGAAAAGTAACATTAATTTAAATTAATAATTTATATTAATAAATTAATAGGTTACAGGGGGATGTTGCAGGAGGCTGTTAGTTTTTTCTTTTTAACTTAGCTCTGACAGTTATTGCTCCATTTTGCCCTGAAGTTCTAAGGATATGAGACTTGTTGCAACACAACCCACAATCTTCTGCCTACCAGCAGCAGAACCCAATTAGAATCTAATGAGCTCTACACAAATTAAGCATTTTGACACAGAGGAAACCAGAAACTGAGAGAGCAAAAAGACACTTCACAACTGACCAGCTCTCAACCACAGTCACAAATTTTCTGCTTGCATGAAAAGACTAAAAACATTCTATTTTAAAGCTGTAGGTTTTTTCCCCCAAGATGTTTCTAACCTGACCAGCCTGTCTTTCTGCAATGAGAACCTAAACCCCACTTTATTTTATTGTTCTTGACAGTAATTATGCCAATTGAGTTTCTACTTGTCTAATCTCTGTGCTCAGAAATATAGGCCATGAAATCCCTACCAAAATAAACGTGTGACTCAGTACACAATCGCTCAATAAAACCGAGTGGTGATTCATGCAGTATAAATACACTGAAAATCCAGCACACAGCAAGTGATTCACACACATCAAGTCCAAACATATTATCTTTATATTTGAAGACAGAGAGGGCAGAAATATATCTTCAGGACAACCCACACTTGTGTCTGTGGCGATATGAAGCAAGATTAGAAACAATAACAAAAACAAGACCAAGGTGGGCTGTTTGAAGGGAAAGGAATAGATTAACAAGGCTGGTAATTTTAAAATTATACTAACAGGATTTTTTTTCTAGTGCTTTTGGTGAGTTTCTGCTGATTTTCAGAGCTGTGAATATGGAATTGGGCTCTAAAGTTTATTCTGATTATCCAAAATCAATGAAAAATATGAGAAAACTTATGGCTAAATCAGGGTCAAATCTGAAAGGAGAAACCGTGTCATTCCCCACTCAAATACAAATGGAAGAAAAATAATGTCACATTATGAGTAGATACTCCCTCTGTCATGCAGTCACCTGTTTAAATTAAGATTTTGGGATTTTAATAGATTAAAACAGGAAAAAAAAATCTTAAAAAGATATTGCAGACACTGTTTAATAATATTTTTAAGAGGTGGAATCCAGATACCAGAAGAGCTGAAAAGCCTGCACCCTCCACCCTCCATCCACCAGCCTCTTTGCCTACCTGCCTCATTTCCTTGTAGTTGTGATGCTTAAAGTCCAGATTATCTGTGGTTGTCATTTCATTTCTTCTGTGGTAATAATTATTTGGGTCTGAGAAAAGAAAAAGAAGAATTTTCACATGCTTGTGAATTTCAAATACAGAATTTTTTATGCCATAACACATGTAAGAAAGAAGAAATCTGAATTCTACTGTCCTATAGGTACTTAGAGCAGGTTTTCGAAAGCAAAACTCAGACAACTAATTTAAAATGTTTCTAATTCCTGCACAAATCAACTCATCAAATCAAATCACAAATCAATAGATCCAAATAGAAGCCAGGAGGCATCAGATTTCCAGGCAGCTACTCTGCACAAAAAACTAAACTTGAACAGAAAGGCAGAAGGGCAGCCTGGGGGTGCAGAGGAGGGGACAAGACACTGGAAAATGATGAGTCAGATGCAAGATAAAAGAGTGGAAGAAAAATTAAATTAGAGGAAAAAGCCACAGTAAATGTTTTGTGTCCACTTGATTAATTTACTATTGCAAGGAATTATCTATTCATTTTCTTGATGAGTATTTTTCAGAGTCTTTGTGCTGCTTGCAAAATACAAAAAGGATCCACTGTGCACATTTAACATTCCTGATTATCCTCCAAAACAGTTTTTGTGGAAGTCAGAGGACATTGTTACTTAAAAATTAGCATATTCATTTACTTATGGATATCATTTATAGTTTGTGTATTTCGAAATGTCAAAGGAGAATATTTAGACAGAACAAAGTCTTTTGTCTCCTTGACATTCCAGGTCATTCACCTGGAAAAAAACCCAAACAGTCCAAGACTGTTACGGCTCATTTTAAATTTCCTGATAGATGTGCTCCTAATCTAATCTATTTTGATTTATTTTCAGAGACAAACAAGTCTATTTGGAAAACATCAAACACATTCCTTAATGTGCCATATCTGGGATGTCTGGAATTTTGAGTACTCGTTTGTCAAGCCAGTGGTTGTCAAGCTTTTATGAAAAATTGTTTCCTTTCACACAAAATCATCTTCATTGGTTTAAAAGTATTGGGGAAAAAGTGAAATATGAAAGTCTAAATATCATCCTCTCTTATTGCAACACAACCAAAAGAAATTGTCTCCAGAGAAGAAAAATAATTTTTTTAAACAGTATCCCGCACAGTTGTGATTTTTCTTTTGGGGGGGGAAATCATAATTCTTAGTAGGAAGAATGTGTAGAACATCCTGCAGCAACAAAGACTTACAGAAAATTACAGAAAGTACTTCAAAATACTTTTAACATTTTTAAACTTCATATTTCTGACATTAAAACCACTAAATATACCCATAAAATTCTAAAAGTGTTTGGGTCTTTTGAACTATTAAAGGAATGTATGGAATGAAGCATGCAAGTTCCATTAAGCTTCACAGTAACATTACTCACCTCCTCAATCACTTATTGAGTCTTTATTCCCATGCTTGTTTCCACTTCAATTTCCTAATCTACAGCAGAAATGCTGCAAGGTCAGTTGAAGGTTGTTCTACAAATATGACTGAAAAATATCCAAAAAACCCCTATTGCCTCAGCAAAGTGTTCAATACAGCTTGTCCTTTCCAGTGAGAACTTAATTCTGTAAAATGACCACCTGGAAATGGGCTTGATTTTGACCTTCCTTATAGAATCACAGAATGGTTTGGGTTGGAAGGGACATTAAAGCTCATCTCATTCCAACATCCCTGCCATGGGCAGGGACACCTTCCACTAGCCCAGGTTGCTCCAAGCCCCGTCCA
>JAWWES010000169.1:32618026-32636739 GCA_035583135.1 Lophotriccus pileatus
GTCCAACCTGGCCTTGGACACTTCCAGGGATGGGGCAGCCACAGCTTCTCTGGGCAACCTGTGCCAGGGCCTCACAGGGACAAATTTCCTCCTCATATCTAATCTAAACCTGCCCTCCTTCATCTAAAAGCCATTTCCCCTTGTCCTATCACGGCACACCCGTGTAATGAGGTGAGAGAACAAGATTTCTTTGCTTATTTAAAACAAAAATAGTTTTGAAGAATCAGAGCATTAAGTTTCACATAACTGACCTGGCTTTTTTCCAGCCTAACTTCAGGCTAAAGTGATGCAAGTCCATGACAGCAGCAATGCCTCTGGAAAGTCAAAACCCTTAAAGGTCATCCCATGTTAATCTGTAGAAATTATTCATTAATATGCTGATGACTGAGAAATGGAAATCATAAAAAACCCCACACTTCTTCTCACACAATGTGTTTGATGGCCCACAGAACATCTTCATAACTGAAAAAAACATCCCTTTGTTGTAAAAATATGAAAATAAACATCATAAAACTGCCAGGATGTTGAAGGTTTTCTATATCACCACGAGCCAAAATATACAGCAACTGATTCTTTTCCTAATACTTTAATCCCATTCCTTTCAAAGTCGGGCACTTTTTCCATACATCAAACACTAATATCATGGGAATGACTGTGAATGCTGTGGAAACTTAAAATAATTGTAAAGTGAGAATGATTGTATCTCTGGCCCTTCCTCAACAACAGAGCACAGTTTGACAGTTCCCTAGAGAATTAACACTCATATTCTGCCAGGCTCTGCTGTGGTCTGGATCACTGGATTTCTGCTGCAGCTGAATTTAGGAAGCCGAAATTTATAAAGGCACACGAGGCTTGTGCACAGCTGGATAGGTCCACTTCGGCAAAAATTATTTTCTTTAACAAAACAGAGAATAAAATACTAAGAAACTCAAATCACAGAAGAATTATAATAGAAGTATGCTCATTTATTCATAGGAATTCCTCAGATGATCTCTTTTTCTTCCAAGGAGAAAAGACCCTCATAAGAGATTCACAGAATCACAGAATGGTTTGGGTTGGAAAGGACCTTAAAACCCACCTTGGTCCAACCCCCTGCCATGGGCATGGACACCTTCCACTATCCGAGGTTGCTCCAAGATATGTGCATGGCCTTGGACACTTCCAGGGATGGGGAAACCACACCTTCTCTGGGCAACCTGTGCCAGGGCCTCACCACCCTCACAGGGAAGAATTTCTTCCTGATATCTCATCTAAACCTACACTCTTTCAGTTTGAAGCCCTTGCCCTTGCCTCTTGCTCCAGACCCTTGTAAATAGTCTCTTTCCCTCTTTCTTGTAGCTCCCTTCAGGTCCTGCAAGGCCACAGTCAGGTCACCCCAAAGCTTCTCTTCTAGTTCAGCTTCCAGGCTGAACAATCCCAACCCTCCAGCCTTTCCTCACTGCAGAGCTGCTCCAGCCCTCTGATCACCTTGGTGCCTCCCCTGCCCAACTCCTTCCCAGCATGAGAGCTCTGAGAACTGCCCATAAGAAGTACCAGAAACGACCAATTGCTCAGCAGTTTAACATATAGGAGGGATTTTCTGTTTTGTTCTCTCACAGCTCAACACGGCACCTCAAACGGTGGAGCCCTGATGCTTCCTGAGGGTTCCCGCTTATTTTGCTCACCACAACAATGTCTGCTGGTCTTTTGTTCCCCTACATTACTTTTTGGTGTTAATTGCCACTAGAAATGTACAAAGTGAGCTCTGTGATGTCTTGAAATCAACGCTCACAAAGCAGTATGATCAAAAGAGTCCCATCTATTGAGGAAACCTTGCTTGCTTTCCCACCTCAATTCGTTCCTACTCTTCATGCTCGCAGAATTCCTTCTGTGAGCTTTATGGTACCATATTAAAGGAGCTCTGCAAGCTCAGAAGTCGTGTTCATACGGTGCTCTGAATACATGAGATAATGAAAGCGATCCAAGTGATTCAGAGGCATTTTGAATAAAAAGAATATCCTGGTCTAAATCCTTTAGACCACCTTAAAAAACCTCAACCAGCTATTTTGCAAGCAACTGATTTTTTTTTTTTTTTAATTTCTGTGTAATATAAGTGAATTTGACTTGCCTTCACAAAACTGAACATCTCAGAGACAGCACATGTGTAATCTTGAAATAAATCCGCTGGCAGCCATATCAGGTGATTCCAAGTGTTTTTCCACATGATCTGTTTCATGGCAGTCTCATGAGCATTGCTCATGAGCATTAAGATCACACATTCAATCAGCAAGGAAAAAAATCAGCAATGAAGTAATATTTTTCAACTAGAAATAGATTCTTTTATATGTATATGTTGATGTTGAGTCAAATATAAACCAACTAATTCCAGTTAAGCAAAATGAAGTGATAATAACGGGTAAGAGGAAACTCAAACTCTTAATTTGCAATAGTTGCTTCTTAAAGGTTTTCTAGCACCATTTTATCATTCTAATGATTTTGATTCTCATAATAATAACAATTCTGAGGATTCTTAACACTTCTTCAGGATAATACACACTTACTTTTAGAAATAAAATCTGAAATAAAACCTTTTAATGACACCCACTGTATTGCTGGGAGATGTTATACAGTGTCTTGATGAGTATGGAGAAACATAATACATTGGCCTTTCCCAGGAGAATGACTGAAGTTGGCCTCATTTTTATTCAGTCTTTACTCAAACTCACAAAAAATTTTACCTTGTCCAAGATTAAGTTTTAGCTCTGAAATGATAAAAGTAGAACCCAAAGATAGACTGTCACCCTGAGGAAGGATTTACTCTCAGAAGTAATTTGGAGAGTTTAGTGCTGCTGTTTACATGATCACTTATAATGAAACGTGCTTGTAGAAAGTCACACTTATATACAAAATGAGCACAATCCTAAACTTGATTAGGTAGCCTGGAATTAAGAGAGAAGCAATGAAAATAGGACTGAATCCACTGCAAAACACAGTACTCCGTTACAGAGTTGTTAAAGTTCATTTTTTATCGTGGGTTGAAAGTGATGGCATAATCATGGTACCAGTGATAGTTTTCTATATAAGAACTATTAAAAATTAAATTTCATCCCAAATTTATTCCATTAAAATAATTGCCTATTGCCTTGAATACTGTACAACATAAATAAATGCATGAAGAGCTCAGCTAATTTTCTCTCTCCGATCTCTGGGTCCTTCTGATCACAAGCAGTTCCTTTTTGACTTTCCTCAGGTTTGAGAAAGAAAAGGCAAGGAAAGTACATCCATCCCTCTGAGGCAACTGCAAAAGACTGTGTGTGTCAATCTGCATCTATGTAAATACCAACATTTTTGGAGAATGGGGAGGGAATGAAACGCTTTTGGTTTTGTCCTCTTTTAGCCCAGTGAGAAATGGCAGCACTGATCATCTGCTAGAGGTAGGATTTTCTGGCACCTTTCCTCCACAGATAAATGTCTTTCCCTGGGTGAAACAGCAAATCATTTCTGTTGCCCAAAAGACATTACTGACACAATTGGATAACACAGCCTCTTTTTATAGAGCTACTGTAACAGTCTAGAAAAGGTTGTTTGTCAAAACTAGCCTACAGTATGCCAAAAATATATGTTATGGGTAAGGTATAAGCATTTCACCGATAAAAATTACAATTATCTTATATAATACAGAATAGATAATGACTAACTTCTCTGTTCCAATTATCCAAGTAGTTTTCTCATGATTTGTCCAATTTTTAGTGCACCCAGCACATGCAGCAGGTTTTAAGGCCAGAGCCATACCCACAGGAATGGGCCCTAGCTGTCTTTAACCATTTCCATCTCATTCTGACAGAGCTAAAAAGCTTTCCCAGAATATTAATATCTTCTTCAGGTTTCTTCTTTATCTTTTATCCTTTCTCCTTATTCCTTTATTACCCTCCTTCGTGAGCCAGCATGATGAAAGGCTGATACAGAGCACAGACTGAATGCAAATGACTTAATTTATTCAAGGATTAATAAAGACATAAAACCTAAAATTATAAGACTAGAAGATGTGGAAAGAAATTCACAGTCATGAAAAATGTCTTACTTTCCTTCCACCCTTTTTTTTGGAGGTTATTGGAGGTTATGCCCCATGTGCCTCTGCACTGTCACTGCCTCAGGAAGATGTGTTGCCTTGGAACTCTACACTGACCAAAATGTTCCTCCTGACAACTTGATTTCTTGTATTTTCACACTCAGGGTGCAAAACAATCAAAACCACACAGAGTGTTCAAGGAAACAGAGCATCACATAACTTCTTTCACGGGTTTTTTGGGCTCTGGAAAGGCTGGAGCTAAGTGAGCTAACAGAGCTCCACCTCCTGATTTTGAATAATTTGGGAAACTTGCTCAGTTTTATGGAAAAAACTGTGTCAGGAAAGACCTTGATTTCTGCCACACAAACACTGCAGTGTATTAGAGCAGCGCCGTCAAAGTCGCTGCTCCCACGGCCAAACCATTGGATTATCCAACTTGGAACGAGCAAGATGACACCAATAATGGGTGAGGAATCCCCTTAGAGGGAACTACAAAAAAATGCCATGTCCTGCAGGAAGAAAAATGTGCGTGGAAAGGCCTCTTGAACCTGAGGAGCAGCTTTGTTTCGAGCGCCTTGCGTGCAATGAATAAAATGAGCGAGAAGAAAGAAATGTCAGCCCTTTCTGAGCTAAAAAGATGGGTCAGCACTTATCACAACCTATTAGTTCTTTCAGTCCAATTACATTTTGAATGAACACACCCCATCCCCATTATGTTTCTCAATGAATGATTCTGGTATTTTCTTTCAGGAATATACTGAATCAGACACTGCGGGCAATTAACTCAATAAATGACTACCAGGAAGATGCACTGATGCTGTTTCCATGCTCATGCAAGATCTGTGACAAGCTGTAAGAGCACTCAGGACAACAATGGTGGAAGTGCAGATGTGTTCTCACCTTTACCCACTGACACAGCCCCATGAAGCTGGAGGGTGACAGATGTTAATGCTGCAAGGCAGAGTTTGGCCCTGTATGGGTGTACAGCCAGTAAAAATCTGGGCTAAATCATCTTCCCAAATACTGACATTTTTGCTCTTTCCTCTTTAGGTACAGTTTTAGGGAATAGAAAAGAATCATTAGAATCTCCCTACAAACTCCCCTCCAAAATGGTCTGAGTGTTCTCTCTTTTATCCCTGTGCCCTCTCTGCCATCCCTGGAGACCTCTCTGTAAATTCATGGTGCTGAAGAATGCCTCACTTTCCCTTCATCCTCGCACCCTGGTTTATACAGAGTGGATCCTTTGCAAACCTGAACAGGGATTTGGGATAGATCACTGTTTTCTGAGAGTTCTCTCAAGAGCTGAGGGGGAATACTGGCTGTGGAACTGCCATCCAGGGTAAGAGGTACAATGGAGAACAAGCAACCTGCAGAGATGGAGTGTCCTAAACCCACAGCTGAAAGAGAAAGAAATCAGAATCCTAGTGAAAACATAAAAATTCACATGCACAGGGCATCCCTGGTCACTGCCATGAAATCCAGAATACTTTTTTTAACCCACAGAAAAGCAGCTGCCTTATGTGCTCCTAAATTTCACAGCTTTATGGCAACACACCTACAGACAAAGTTTTATGGCAGTACTTGTCCCCTACTTTTCTTTGCCAGAGAATTATCCCTTCTATGCCCCAAACAGTTGGTTTTTTTGTTGGTTTTTCCCCCCTCAAGTATTTAAACATCTAAAGGACAAAAATTAGGCTACCTCTGCTGGGCGTGTGAAGACCCTACAACAGCAGTGGAATTGGAGGCAGTAAGACTCAGAACAGAGGCAGAAATGGATAAAGCAATGATGAAAGCTCTGGAAAGGCAGTTCTCTTTCTGCTTCCAGTATTTTGAAAAGAGTATTCACAGCCCTCTGCAAAAAACTCCCCCAAGGTGCCAGAATTTGAGATCAAATTTAAAAAAAACCAAAAAAACCGGAGATGAGAGGCATGGAATGAGCAGTGAGTGACTTTGAAAAGCTCTGAGCAAACAGGTTTTTAATTATTTATATACATACACATACATATGAAGACATAAATCCACTACAAGGCTATTTACAACGTGCTTAAGAGAACCATGGCCTTGCCAGAATTTGCAGTATTGAATGTTTATTTAGGTTTTTTTAAGTGGCCTTTCATAGCATAGGACCATTTACCTTCACTTTTGACTTGGCAAGGATCGGGCTGGATTTAATAACACCTGAAATTTGCTAGGAATTCCTTACACCCCCCACTTCCCCTTCTTCCTCTCTGTAAGATAAGCACTAGCTGAGTCAGATTATTTGCCTTCAAAATATTTCAGAGAAGTCCTATGGCTTATAGAAATAAATTTAAAAAAATAATTCAGGCTATAGAATTATAGTTGTTCTTTCTTTCTTTAGAATCTTAAGACATCTGCAAACACCTGTCCCAACACATAATCCTATTGCCTCCACAGTACATGTGCACTCAGTAAGATTAATTGCACTGCATTTAAGCTCAAACAACAAAGAAAATCTTGTTCTATCTCCCAGGCAATCTTGTTTTATTAATAAAGCCACTTACTGTGGGATTGCCTGTGAAAAGTTATCCAGATACTATCTGTGATTCTGGACAGGTATTTCGGTTTCTTTTTGCGTAACTCTATAAAGAATTATATCAAAAGAAAAGGTACCCAAAGGAAATTAAATTTCTGAGTCTTGGCACGAAGCCATGTCAACATCAACTGAGAAATCTCTTACCTGGCAGAGGGCAGCCCAAGATTTCCAGTCTCATGCAGATGCTCCCTTCCTCGAACCAGGAGCGAGGGTTTATCCGGATGTAACGTGCAACCAGTGGCACCGGCAGCATGTTGAGAACCGGGATCTCTTTCTCACTGTTTCCAGTAAAAATCTGTGCAGGCCAAACACAGGAAAATGGCAAGATCAGTTCTTCAAAATGTCTTTTTGCAGTTTGGGTTACAGAAACAAAGGAGATCGCCCAGTCCAGCCCCAGATTGGTGGCAGCTCAGGCCAGAACTGCTCTTCAAAGAGCACAATCCCCTCATGCCCCTCGGAGCTGGAGCTCTACAGCCTCTCTCTGGGGACAGGCATGAGATGTCCTCAGGGATCAGCAAACTGATGCTAATCCCAGCACGGGCCAGCAGCAAGAAACACATCTTATCATAGGCAGACACAGCCTTGCCAGAAGGGGTACTCTGGGTCCTTTTCTGTACTATGTGATTTGCTCTTAAAATCAGGGGCACCACTGGGAGATGTTGCCTTTAACTCCTACACTGACTGATCTGGCAAATCAAAACTCCAGATGGCCAGCCCCTGCTTTCCAGCCTCTGCTCTTCATCACAAAACATCTGTTTTCTCATACCCACCACATCTCCAGATTCGTTTCTGACAGCAGTCCATGCGTGGCTGTCATTGCTCACCAAGACTCTGTAAGAGGTCACCCAGTTACTCCTGGAAAAAGACAGAGAGTAACTAAGTTATTTTTCACAACTTAGAATAACTGCACATTGTTTAGTGTAATCAAACTTGTAAAGCTGCTGGCAGTGGAAATTCCACTGGACAAAGTCATGTCAACAGCTGGCTGGAACAGGGACATGCAAACACAGATTCAACAAACAGTTCAAAAATCACAGCACCTAGAAGCAAAACCCCAATGAGATAATATTCTGGTATTCCAGGAGGTGAGACATTATTGCTTTCCTTTCCTTTTATATGCAGAGTTTGGGATAAATGGCTTATCTAGAACAGATTTATACTGTGTTCAAAAATCATCTTTTCAGCTACAGAACATTTATTAGTTCTGCTGTTATTATCAAAGAGGATGGGAAAAAAGTAATAAATCCTCTAGGATGAAATGTCTCTGAATTTCAACCAGAAAAATTTCCATTTCTTTCAATACAAGAATAACTGGAGCCTGCAGTCATTCTTGTATTTATTAGCAAGAGATAAGGACAGAGGACAATTCTGTCTCGGCACAGCAGAGTCCCATTGATCACAGCCCCAGTGCACTCCTACAATATCCAGATCAGTCCTCAGTAGGCTGATCTTTCTAATGGCCTGTTATCTGATTTACAGCAAAATCCCCTTTAAACTAAAAAAGCAAAATTTACATTTGCACTTGAGTTATACCTTGTCTGGATCCAGCTAAAGAGGAGTATGAAGAGAAATAAAATGCTGGTTCCTATATTCTGGGTGGAGGTAAAGTTATGGAGCTTTCACACTGCTTGGGCATTACCCATGGAAATGCATATCCAGCTATGGACAAGGCTGGAAAAATTAATACCCCACTCTCCTCTCATATTTGTCAGAAAGAGCAGCAGTAATTCGTTTTTTTCCCCTGACAGCTCCCTGGTTTCAGAAACATCAGAGCAACAGATGGGATATCAGAGAGTACCTGGAAGGATAGACACATCTATAAAAAACTTCCCCTTGTGCTGCACCCAAACAAACACAGCTTTGGTTGTTTGTGGTTTTTTTTTCTTTTAAAATCACCAAATAGTATTAACAAACTACCTGTGAATACACACACACACAGGTTGATTCCACTGTGCTTGTGCGTAAAGGGACAAACCAGTCTTTTTGTGCTCACTGAAGGGAGTCAGACCTCTAGTGAAGACCAAAAAAGGGGCAGCCTGAAATCAGCCCAAGTTCACCAAGGTTCCCCTTGTACAAGACAGTGACCTTCAGGTAATGCCTAAGCCAATATTTGTGACTTTAGATTTCCATCTGCTATTTCATTTTCTGAGTAACAGTGCTCCCACTTACACAGAAGATTCAAATTGACATCCAGACTTACCAAAAAGTACATCTTGACATCAGGTTTTTTATGTTGGTGGTTTTTTAATATATATATTTATTTTTTTTTTTTTTTACACACTGAAACCCAAAGATGAGGTAAATGTTTTGCAGGATTTGGAAAAGCACTCCTGTATGTGTATACTAATACCTCCAAAAGCAAAAAAAAAAAAAAAAAGGAGATATCATGTGATTTTGACCAAAAAGAAAAAAGCTAAACAAACCCACCTCTGTTTTAGACACTAAAGCAGTCCTTTGCAAATCTTTCACCAGCCTTCTTCAATGAATAGATTTTGCCATTCATGTTAGATTAAGTGGAAAAATCTTGACTATTGCCAAGCAGACTGAACTTTTTGTTATTGTAATGAAAAGAAGGATACATCTATCACTTGTAATGCACACAACTTTTGTATTTGTTAAACAACTGTAACAAAGTTAGCAGCACTCTGCAAATACTAATTGTCTGCCTGTCAGTGGAAGATCTCCTGGGACAGGAGATTTACTGCAGATCTGTGAAGTGCCACGCTGGCATCACTAGTACTTGGCTGTAAAATGATAAATGATATACAACAAAATAAACACTGACTTCGACATGTTAGATAACCTTACTATTGACTCTTACAAAGAACTTGACTTTCTTCCCTCAACTTCTCCACTGTGATAAGTCAAAGAGAGGCAGATTTACTCCTTTCAAACAGAGGGGCTACAAGAGAGTAGGAGAGTGACTTGTGACAATGCCATGGAGCGAGAGGACGAGGGTGATGAAGGAGGGCAGGTTTGGTCTAGATATTGTGAAGGAATTCTCTCCTGTGAGGGTGGGGAGGCCCTGGCACAGGTTGCCCAGAGAAGCTGTGGCTGCCCCATCCCTGGAAGTGTCCAAGGCCATGTACATATCTTGGAGCAACCTGAGATAGTGGAAGGTGTCCCTGCCCATGGCACGGGGTTGGAACAAGGTGGTTTTTAAGGTCCTTTCCAACCCAAACCATTCTGTGATTCTGTGAAACAGCTAACAGCAAAACTCCAGGAAAAGGAAAATAGCTTTTTATGAATTAAAAGAAAAGCTTGAGAGCAAAACTCATGGGCTTGAATAAGGATGGTGGTGGTAGTTCTATGTATTCAGTGTGCATTTGGATCCTTTTATTTGCTTGTTTGTTTGTCTGGGTTTGAGGTTATTGGGTAGTTGTTTTTTTTTAATATTCTTAGCCATTTGCAAAAATAAGATTCAATGAGCAAAAGAGGCAAAAAACAAGTAACATCATTGCTCCTGAAGTATTACAGAACTTTTTTTCACTTCAACTGCACAAATCAGATTAGGAGGGCAAACACAGCTACATCCATAATCATTGCTCAACATCTGCAAGAGAACTTCAAACAAACTGCCAGAGTCACATAAAACCAAGACCACAGTGGACAGTCTTTATAACTGAGATTTCTTAAGAGATTTCTTAAGAAATGGCATGCACAGAAAGTTTTTAAAAGAACAAGCTCAGTTACTGGCGTGAGCAAATACAGTGACATTTCTAAGCTGGGACTTTTATTTAACGGGTTTTTATTTTCTCACTCCCTGCTGTTACAAAGGCTCCAACTTCTCCCAAAGGAAAATGTATACAAGTCAGTCCTGCACGTTTTGCATCCTGAGTGGCAACAAGTGACGTGCTTTTGAGCAGTAGCCTTCAATTAAAGCCCAAATGGGACTGCATCCAGTCCTGGACACTTGCAGTGTGGAAGGACCCCAAAGGGTTGTGGGATGAGATAAATCAGTGTCATGTATTAGGGCACACACCATATACTGTTATCTGTGCTTGCCTCTGAGGAATAAGCATTTTGTTGAGAAGCAAAATAAAAACATCACAGTGAGTAGATCCTTCTCCCACTGGCACTACAGAACTGCCTCCAGGGGCTTAGGCTCTTCCCCTATTTTTTTTTTCTAATGCCATTAGAAAAACAGCTTCTGATCACAGTAAGAATCACAGAATCACAGAATAGGCTGAGTTGGAAGGGACCCACAGGGATCATGGAGTCCAAACCTTAGCCCTGCACAGGCCCATCCCCAAGAAGCACACCAGGATCATCCAAATGCTCCTTGAGCTCTGCCAGCCCTGGTGCTGTGCCCATCTCCAGTCTGCTTCCAGCAAGCACAGTGCTTCCTGGAACTGAAGAGTTTAATCCGTCTGTGGTGCTCAGTTTATTCATGCAGACACAGAAATCTAAACCTTTTTGTGGAAATCCACCAGAGAAACCTTTCTGTGGAAATCCACCAGAGAAACACGACAGCTAAAGCAAAACCTTGTGCTAGAAGTAGTATTGGGGAATGTCACCTGTGTGACTACCTGATGACACCAAGATCCATCTCGTGGGGTTGGGATTTGCAGACATTATTCCTGCAGCACGTCACATCCAATCTTTTCAGGGTCCATCAGCACTGAACAACAAAGCTGTCTAAGGAAGGCTGAAACAAAGCTATAAAGTTTTCCAACCCTTAGGACGTCCCTGCTTGTTGTTTTGAGCAGATCTTCTGGTTTCAACCTATAAAATATTCCTGGACCTACCATTATACTCCTAAAGAGAAAAATACAGGTATTTGTTGGTTTTACTGAGTCAAGGACACATAATTCAGGGACAGTCCTATGCCAGCATTGAAAAAAGAGCGTGTTAATTACTGAGCTCTTTCCTGGCAGAAAACAAGGCAGAAGTTATTGCGTGACAATTCACAAGAATCCAAGGTTAACTCCAGGTCATCAGGCTCTCTCACTTCCAGGACTGCCTCACAAATGTCACTGATGCTAGAAAAGGATCATGAGGCACAGATTTGACAGGAACCCTTTGGATTCAGGTGCATCCCGTTAATAATCCTTTTTAAAATTTATTCCAGCCTTATCTCTTCAGGAGGAACTCATCTGAAAAATCTCAATGCCCACTGCCAACACTAATCAATTCCTTTCAGACAAAGTAAATGCAAAAATCAAAATATGATTCAAATTCACTTAATGTGGTGCATTTTTAAATTATTACTAATTACTTGGGTTTTATCTGTAATGCATTAGCTTTAGACAAGGCTTATTTGAACATCTTCAATTTCGAATTCAGCTTCTTGTGATGCATGGAAATGTCCTGCTTTTCCCTTCTCATCAAAAAAAAAAAGACAAGCTGAGGGATTAAGTGCCTTGCCCAAGGACAGAGAGGAAACCTTAATCAAAGCAGAGAATTAAAAGCAGATCTCCTAAAGCCTTGGCAGGTTCCTATCCCAACAATCAACTTTTCCTTATATCTAACAGCAACATCAGGCTACTGAGCACAGGGAAAGGCATCCTGACAGCAGCAGAACAACAAAACATCTTTCAGCCTTGCCTTCCCCGAGACAATTTACTGGCTTTTCTTGCTGTGTGTTAGACACGAGGCTGAATCCCAGCTCAGCAGAACACACAGTGGGTGTTAAATGGGAAGCAATGGAGGGATGCCAGGATGGTTTTTGCCAGGCTCCAGCAGGCAGTGCATCAGCTGAGACTTGGCACTGTCAGGGGATGGGTTTATTTGGTTTGAAGAGCATCTGCTGCATGGAGTGTCTTAAAGGCCAAACTTCTCAGTCGTGGAAAGCTGAATAAGCAACAAGTGAAGTAAATCTGATACTTTGATGCCAGTCTCTAAGGGTGCTTTTCCACACCAGTGAAACCCCACATGACTTTGAGATAAAGGAGGAATGCTGAGGTCAGCAGGAGCTCAAGCCCAGAGACAGGTCACAAACATGATTAGAGGGATGGAACACCTCTCCTATGAGGAAAGGCTGAGCAAAATTGGGGTTGTTCAGCCTAAGGAAGAGAAGGCTCTGGGCTGACTTTATGGCACATTCCAGTACCTAAAGGGGCTCCAAGAGAGATGGAGAGGGGTTTTGGACAAGGGTCTGGAGGGACAGGACAAGGGGGAATGGCTTCCCACTGACACAGGGCAGGGTTGAATGGGATATTGGGAAGGAATTCTTGGCTGTGAGGGTGGGGAGGCCCTGGCACAGGTTGCCCAGAGAAGCTGTGGCTGCCCCATCCCTGGAAGTGCCCAAGGCCAGGTTTGGATGGCGCTTGGAGCAACCTGGGCTAGTGGAAGGTGTCCCTGCCCATGGCAGGGGGTGAAACTGGGTGGTATTTAAAGTCCCTTCCAGCCCAAACCATTCTGGGATTCCATGACATTCTGGGGATGAGACTGGCAAACACTGGAAGAGTTCCCATTAATATCTTCTACAATGGACCTGGCTCCAGCTGAGCATATTATTCTTCTGCTGTCATGATAATCTGATTTATCTGCAATAAAACTCCCTAAAATTGATATAAAATAGAACCAGTTGGGCAAACAAATGTGCATCCTCCAATAATATATAAACTGACAAACCAAAATACTTGAAATAGCATAATCTCTATACCAAAAAAAATGTTAGGCAAGCCTCAGAATAAATGGTACTCGTGCAACAGAATCAGCCTGCTGGCAATTAAATGGCTTTCTACTTGAAAAATTCATTTGTACTCTCATGCAATTAAATGTAAAACCATTAATATTAATATTCTTTAATAATATTTATGCTGGTAACCTTTTAAATCACCCACTGCCAAACACTTTTCAAACATGACGAGTCAAAAAATGCTCAGGTTAACCACAGGTAACCCAGCAAGTTTTACAAACTAATTAAAAGATATATGATTTAAGAGATGGAGATTGACTTGCAAGCAAGGGTATTTTTTTTTAATAACTGAAATATTTGAGTGTTTAATTTTTAAAATTGCTTCTGGGTGACTTAAATGAATGCACTGCTGTGAAACCCAGCTCTTTAGAGGCCTTATGAAGAAAAGCCCAGGGCCAGAATTTCCCTTGCTGGAAATGAATTCAGCAGATTTTTCAAAGCTTTCCTCAATGAGCAGGAATTGGGGTTGCAAATACCTTTCCTGCCCAATGTTTGCAATTCACAGCCAGGTTTTTATGGAGATTTTCATGTCTTTGTGACCTTTCTAGAAAATGCAGTGCCAGCTGTGGGTGTTTCCTTTTGCTGTTGTACAGTCAGACAGGAACACTTGAAGATGCCAGGGTCAAAGACATCCTCTCCCCAAGGACTTGGGTCTTAACACTCATCATTTTGGGTCACTCTTTGCAAAGAGATCTGCATGTTGTGCAAATTCTTCCTATACCAGACATTCCCTTTTCGTGTCTTCTGTACCTGCTAAACACAGCCAGGCTGTGATTCCTTTTCTTCAGAACCTCCTTTTGTGACATTTTTAATTTTCCATTCTCTTTTGTGCCCATCTCACCTCTGTAAATCAGTCACGTATTTGAGGAGCAAAATCCAGACCCACTGCCTCTTTTTGTCTCCTTCCCATTAATATTGAAGTGATGGGAAAAAAAAAAAGGCCTTGACAGTAACCAGCAAGCACTGCCATTTGTGTGCAGAGCTGGGAGCACATTTAAAGCAATGCTGAAGGGGCTCATTGCTCCCAAGCTCACACAGGGATGTGACTGAGTGCCACTGGGCGCATCCAGAAGGGATGCTGGTCTGGGAAGGGCACGAGTGGAGGGACAAGGAGCCTGATGTCCCTTCCATAACCCCCACACAACCATTCTCATTGCAACAAGCCATAATGCACATGCAAAATACACAAAGCAAGGCTGTGACAAGTAAGTGTGAGTCCCCTGCTGCAGCAGATGCCTGTTTTCAGCTGACGCAGCCTTTTCCCAAAGGCTTCAGCTCACTTGATATCGAGTCCCTTCCGTGGAGGTTAAAAAGCTTGTCTTCCTCTTCTGAGCATCCCCAGTGAGCCTCGTTGTACAGAGTAGGTTCTCTCCACACCCCAGCACCCTTTCCCAGTGGAAAGTGGTGGCTGACCAGGCAGCAGCCCTCCCTGGGGGGCTGGCAGTGACCTGCTCCCTCCCCGCACTGAGCCCAGTCACCCAGGCTTCGGCAAGAGAGCACCATGACAAATCCTACCCACAGCAGAACATCAGCAATGCTGACACTCTCATCAAACAAACTTGGGGAAGCATAAACACATTTTCTGGCTGTGCTGTCAGAACTCCACCTACACAGAATCGCCCCAGCTGGTCACCCACCCAGCTGCCCCTTGCCGGGCCGGTGAGTGTTCACTGGCAGCGATGAATGCCGTACCAAAACCTCGTGTGAGGTGCAAGAATTGAGCAGGAAAGTTAACAGGGCACAGGGGTTGAAGGAAAGAAAATAATAGAGGGAGAGCACTGGAAGCTACAGCTGCCAAAGCCTGGCTCAGCACTGCAACAACTGAAAGCCTGGGAGATGGATCCACCAAGACACAGTCGACAGAAAATTTATAAAGTAAACCAATCATAAACATTAACATAACTAGTGACATTACTATTATCAAGGGAGCTTTTTCTGCACTGTATTCAGGTTGTTTTATAACTCCCATCATTATACTTGATATGATTTCTGTGGATTTGGAACAATTCCCTCTGTGAGTCTGACTTTGGGAAAGCTGTAACAATCTCTGCAGGCCTGTCACCCCGTCAGGGCAAATAACAGTTTGCACTGATTTAATGCAGCAGAGCAATTCAAGTCTGCACACAGCAGCTGCTTATTTTGTTCCATGGTTTGGATAAAACATCCAGACGTTTCCATGGAACTTGTTGAAGTTTCACCAGGGTGTGTTTTCACAGCCCCTGCGCAGGGACAGGAGGTGCTGCTTTCAGAGTCAGTGACAAGTTTGTCTGTGAGTTGTACTTGTGAGCTGGACAGGATTTAGGGTTTATTCTACTCTGCTCTCAAATGCAGCATTACACTGCTGTATTTTGACCTCTCATGGGTACTGTGCAAAATTCTGTTTTCATATGTCGTAGAAACAACTCAAATGGCTATAAATAACCACTCCACTGTCCCCAGTGCTAATGCAGTTGCACTGACAGGATTATCACTGCTCTTTCTACTACTATTATTGGAACACTGAAGATGCTCATGTTATCATCTCTTCATGAAGCCAATCTTATGCTGTGACCATGGTCTTACTATCAGGAATGTCTGGTAAGAGTCTGACAGTGTTATTGTTATTTGAGTGGTTGGACTTGATGATCTTAGAAGCCTTTTCCAACCTTAATGATTCTGTGATTCTATGACTTTTACCACCTCACACACAGACTGCCTAAAACCAAAATCGAGCTCCTGAGGAATTGCCAGTGAGTGTAACAACAAACTGAAATGTGGGGCAACACATTCATTTGGTGGCTAAAGAAAGAGCAGAATGCTGTACCGCCAAAATTAGAAACAAGCAAACCGCACTGACCTAAATTTATCCTCAGTTGTATCTCTGGAAGGCACCCAGCTTGTTACAGGCCTACAATTCCCTAAGGACAGTGTGTCAAAAGGGATTTTGGGGGATCATGAAAGGCTGCAGAACACGGGGAGAAGGATGAGGATGAGGCTGTACTGTGAAAATTTTGCAAAATGATTCCCCTATTCAATCACAAGTATCTTGTCTTTAGCAAAAGCATAATCAGACAAAATGAGATCTGCTGGGTATTTATTGTTTGTTATCCCCACTGAGCAGCACAAGGAAATCAAACAAGTGACACAGTAGGCACTACTGTGGGGTTACACCAGCTTCTCGTTAAAAGGTTGTTTCAGCAGAGATGAACAAAAGTGACCAGCTTAGAAGTGTGTCAGTTTGGAACCAGGTAAGTCATTCCCTCCAACCAGCAAAGCCATTGGTTTGTTGTCTCCTCAAAGCTTTTAAGAGCTATTGCAATTTTGCAAAACCTAGAGACCCACCTGTACTCAAATTAGATTTTAAAAATTTTAAGATCCTCCCCCCTCCATTTTTTTCCCTAAAGACAAATATCTTGCATAAAATATCTTCAATATTTTCATGGAGCTGAAAGGTTTTAAAGAGAATATACTGGAAACTAAGGCTTTTTTTTTATTTTTTTCCCTAAAAATTTCAGAATTTTGCTTTGGACTTCAAGCATCCTGCACAGATTATTTCATCCATGCTTTTTTCTCACTGTTGTCATTTTGTCATTCCATGACATGCAGAGATACTGAATAATTTCATGACTGAAAGGTTAATTACAAGAAAATGCACTGTCACACATATATTTTACTCACTGCAACGTTACCTAAAAACCAAAACATCCTCTGGATTCACAGCCTGAAGCTCTATAATCCTTATCAGCACACACTGACTCTATTTAGACATGTGGGTTTTCTCTTGGTACAAAAGATGATGTTGAATTATCAGGAGATAGTTTGGTTTGTGGGAAACATGTTTCCTCTGCTTTTTAGATTCTCACCAAACTGCTAAGAGTGATTAATATTTTCTTTCCCTCTGTCAAGAGAGTGCATATTTTAAAGTATCACATCATTGCTTTAAATATGTGGCACAGTTCCACAGTGATGAGTCCAGTGTCCCACTCAACAGACTCAAACAGCTGTTTAAAGATATTCAGTTCGTAAAACTGAGAGTTGTATTGGCAGCAATATGAAGAATTACATATAATAATTTCTCCCCCAAATATTCAGCCATGCAAAGGAACTGATATTCTGCCCATTTTCAAGGCATTGGATTTTACTGCTATTAACCAACACTTGTGGCACTTCTGACCTCTGGATCTTTTCAGTGTAAAGATCAAACAGAAGTTCCAGTTCTTGCAGCTGGGCCTCACTTTTTCTGTGCAATTCAACATCTGCAGGTCTTCTGGATAATCTAAGCAGATTTGCCATTTACAGTGGTAAAAGAGCACTTTCCATGATTTCAGGTTTCCCAAAAATGACTGTGGTACCTGAGCAGAAACAGCCCCCTCAGGTCCATGTGCTTGCTTTAACTGGTAAAAGGAATGACTCCTCAAATCCAGGAGTTTTTGTTCAAAGCTTGTTTTTGGTTGCTCTAAGCAAAAAAAAAAAAAAAAAAAGGCAAAAAAAAGAGATTTAATTCCATGTGACTATCACAGAATTCACAGCCAGGCAGCTCCAGCAAAAAAATTTGACTCCGAAGTGTTTTTCCTTAAAAAGGAAATGATTAAACAATTCAAGTATTCATTACAAAGCAAGCTCAGTTTCCTTCTCTCCTTTCAGGTCATCTGTGTTTTCAAGAGCTGTTTCTGCAACTCTTCCTCCTCCAGGCTCTCATGTCTCAAACACGAGAGTCTGGGACGGACAAGCAGAGCCACAACAGGGACACAGACATGGGATAGCAGCTTTCCAACTGAGACTGAGGTGAAGCAGCTCCTGTCACCAGACAGAAAGTGGCAACTCCACGTGTTTTTGTGTTCTTTGCATTGTGTTAAGTCCATTATTGCCTATAAAGCTCAAAAAAACCCCACTAAGCCAGGCTGGATGTGAATAGACTGGCCCTGGTTGGAGTGGCCCATCAGCAAAATCAGGCTACAGATGCCAGAGCTGCTGTAAAGGAGTGAAGGGTTGCACCCACCACCAGTATAATACCTCTGGCTACAGCATCACACATAAAGCAAAGCAAAGGCCAGACTGCTAAAAACTCAAATGTTGCAGCCCTGCAGTGAAGGTCAAAGCTGTTTGATCCAGGATTCAGCAGGGTGTCCTTGCCTGCCCTCTCTCATCGTTTCTTGTGTCCCCATTAAGCCAGCAGCAAGAAAGCAAAGGGACCAGGACAGGTATAAACCTGACCCAGGCAGGAGCTCACACAGAACTTTCAGTTAAATACATTTTTTAATTTTGTTAAAGTTTCTTGTTCGATGAAAAGAGGAAAAAAAGGTTTGCTCTTCTGGCTCTTTATCCCTATTCCATAACAACACTGAGCATATATCCCAGTGTCACAGAATCACAGAATGGTTTGGGTTGGAAAGGACCTTAAAGATCATCTCTTTCCATCCCCCTGCCATGGGCAGGGACACCTTCCACCAGCCCAGGTTGCTCCAAGCCCTGTCCAACCTGGCCTTGGA
>JAWWES010000169.1:32650090-32667155 GCA_035583135.1 Lophotriccus pileatus
TCAGTTCCTGCGGGTCTGTGCTTGTCTAACTCGTCGTGCACAGTGATACTCAGAGCTAGAAATGGAGGAATTTCAGCTTTGTGCAGTCTGACAGCCCCTGATGTTTGGAGGCAGAATGTTCCCTGACTGTATTTATGATTTTAAATGTGTTTCAGCTCCAAGAGCTTTGTCATTTTTAAATAAAAAAGAATCCCCTTGCTCTTCAAAAGAGGGGAGAAAGGATGTTACACTGCAGAGATACAGGGTTTTAGAGAAGATGAGGAGTTCAAGGCAGTGTTGATGTTGATTTAACACAGTTTTTCCATGCAAAGAATGGCTTCAGTGCCAGAATTTTTTTGTTGTTGCAGTTGGTATCTGTAATTTTGCATTTGGGGTTTGAGCTTGCACCAGCAAGCCAACAGAGGACATCACTGAGATGGATATGAAAACCTCCTCACCCTTCCAGTGTAACTGATTTCTTTAAGTGGGGCATTTTCCATCCAAACACGCACTGCCAGTACGATTATCAGTAATGCAGCAAGTCCCAAGTTGCAATGAGCAGCAACAACATACACTGAAGTGCCCTTAAAAATGATGCTGTTCAGTTTAGAGGGTCAAAACCACATTGCACATCTTGGCCAGAGTTTGCCCAAGACCAGAGGGTGACAGTGGCCAGCAGGTACCTACAGCAAGGGAGGAGATTTGTCACTGTTGGAAGGGAAGTCGGGATGGTGACGTGCTCTAGGATGTTATTTCTAATTCTAGAGGCAACAAATCACTGTAATTAATACCAGGTTTATTATTTCTGTAAACCCATTTGCCTGCCATACTTGGCTATGGACTCATCCCTTGTTCTCTGGGGACTGAACACATGCCTTGTAGTCAGGGATCTCATGGCAAAATCCCATCTAATAGCTGGGGTTTGATTCCTTGTTTCTTTTTCTGGGCCATCCCAAGGTAGACACAGAATTCAGGTCTTAAGCAAAACACTTCAACATGTACTTAAGAAAGAAGATGCAAAACTGTGAAGCTACTGGTATAGGTAAATTAAGCACACAACTAAGGGTATATTTTGTGGGAATGAAGACTTTAATGCTCATTATACTATTCTTACTAAGGTCTTTATGGCCTTGCACAAAAATTCTTAGTGAGGGCAATATCATAAATTTTGCCCTCTACAAGTAAATGTAGAGTTTTTCCTATGAAAAGTGTGGTTGATAATTCATCTTCCAACAGCAGAAACTTTTAATGGAAACTCTGGCAGTCTAATTCCTGCTGTTAAAGTAATACTTCAGTCACAGGTATGCAAAGTACTTTAATACTGCAATGAATCTGCAAGGTGAAATAACAATAAAAGCTTATTTCTGCTAACCTTCAGCTTGCTCAAAATATTTTCTGATTGCTTTTCTGTGATGGACAGCCTTTGTGGGGGCTGAGTTAAACAGAAAAAGGTTCTCTGTTGTCTAAATAATTTTTTATGTTTACAGTCTCAGGACATTTGGGGGGGGGATGAGTGAATGTGGTCTAGCTAAATTTTGCTTTGGATGATGATGTGCTTGTGGAAGTGTGAAATTTCCACAGATGTTCGTGAGTCACAGTCTATGCTTGTTATGGCCCAGCTTTTCCCTGAAAACAGGTCCATGGATTTCACTCTGGCCAGTTTTCTGACTTTGTTCATGTCCAAAATGTTGCCAACAACACATAAAAGTTCCTTTTTTTGGCCTGAATTCAGACCACCAGCCCCCATGCACCTCAGAATATTCGAAGCAGCGTCTTGAGGCAGGTAGAAGTTCCTAGAACACACATATTTTGCTTTTATTTGTGTTTGCTTTTTCTGAAGAACCCCTTCCCAGAGCACTAAGAGAACAAAGCAAGCACTTGCAACAAATCCCCTGTATAGAAGTTAAAATACTAAATTATAGTTCCAGATCAAAGATCAAATAAAGAATTAAAGAGATGTAAAAATTCCCTATCCTAAACCCACATTAATTATTGGCTAATGTTGCATCAAGGCTGTATATTTTTCTAGGACAAGCAACAAACACTGCCTGGGGGTTTAAGACATTGGGGGCTTGTCTCAGAAGGGCAATATTTATCACACTGCAACATTCACTTATGATTGCTGTTGGAGGTTTTTTAAAAAAGAAAGCAGACTTTTATTTCGAAGCCATACAACCCAACTCTGTTAGAGGTCTGACCCAAAGCCTCCTTAAGTCAGGAGGGACATTTTCAAGGGCTGTTGGAGAGAGCAAAGCCTGAGTGAGGCTTCCCCAAATGTCACACACTTGATATCTCAGAGCTGATTTTGATGACCAGATGTGCCTTTTGTTTGCAGTCACATCCTCCAGAGGCCTCTGGGCCAAGGAGCTGTGGTTTGGCAGGGACCTCCAAGGCCACCCCACCCCTTGCCATGGGCAGGGACACCTTCCACTAGCCCAGGTTGCTCCAAGCCTCGTCCAACCTGGCCTTGGACACTTCAGCAATCAAAAGCAAATAAAGAATGAGTTAAAAAAACACAGATCTTCATCCTTTAGGTGAGGTCTGACATGAAACCAAACGTTTCTGAGATTCAGAAAGCACATTTTTTCATTGTCTTTCATTACTTTTCATACTTTTGCTCTCTCACAAAAGGTTGTGGCTGGCTCCAGATGCAACAAAACATTTAGCAGGAAGAGCTTCTGTTATTCCTGGCACAGCTGGGAGGAGGAATTTCCAAAGAGCCTGTTCTCTTGGAGTTTTCTGGCCAAGTCTTCAGACTCGAGGATCATCTAAACTCCAGATACCACATACATTCCCTGAGCTGCCTCCTGCTGCCACCACACAGCCTGCCGAGGAGATGATGGGATTTGTGACAGGGACAGGAGCCTGATCCTACAGGCACAAAGTCATCTTGTGGCTCTGCTTCTGCTTGCCTGGGGTCCCTCTGCTCCAGGGTCCTTCAGCTCCCTTACCTGCCTGCAGACTGAGCCTCCTCCAGGTGGAGAGGTGTGTAGGCATGGAAACACTGTCCATAGCTATTCCATGTCTTAAACTGGTTTCATCTCTCTTTCCCAATGTCTCTTTAGGAGAAGAGAAAGGCAGGTAAAGACAGATGTTCTCCCTTCACTGCCCATGGGAACATCACCTTGATGCCCTGACATGGGAGAGGATGAGAATCATGTTGCAAACCTGCTCATGGTGTCCAGGCCCCTCCCTGGAAGTGTCCAAGGCCAGGTTGGACAGGACTTGGAGCAACCTGGTGTAATGGAAGGTGTCTCTACCCATGGCAGGGGTTTGAAACTAGATAAGCTTTAAGGTCCCTTCCAAACCAAACCATTCCATGATTCTATGGTTCTGTGAAATGATGGGAGGACAAGCTGCATCCATCAGCACACAGAGGCATTAAACAACACTCCAGGCATAGTCTAGGAGTGGATTCCAGTTGCTCATGGCACAACACACCTGAAAAGTCCTCCTCTTTCTCTACAGAGGAATATGTGTACTTAGTCATTCTGAAGAAAACATATCAATACCTCTAATGGCAAAAAATATCCAGCCTGAAAAATATAATACAAATTCTTAATTTTTCATTATAAGCTTTGACTAAGGCTGAATTCTGTGCTATTAATTTTAAAATGTCTCCTCTGATGTTTTTCTGAAGCATAGGGAGAAGACTTACTGTAATTCCAGCTAAAGCCACAAAACTGAGTACAGCCATCAAAAATGAGAACCATCCTCTCTTTTCCAGAGCCAAACAAACAGACTTAGCCAAACAATAGAGAAAGGAACTGAGACAGACCACTTGCACAATGGCTGGGTATAGGACTAAAACTACCATTAAAAACACATCTTCATGCCAGAAACAGCTTAAAATCACTGAGGTGTACAGCAAGACTAAAGATTTTACAGTGGACATTAATTGTAGCCATCAAAAATAAACACTGAAACTGGGAACACCATTCACAAGTCCAAAACCAAGAGAGAAAATAGCTACCATCTTAAGATACAATCCCAGCTCAATAAATGAGACATCCTAACAATGCTGAAGTTTAACCACGTTAGCAATTCCATTTGACTGTGTTTTACCAAAAATAGTAGAAATATGGAAAGTCATACGAGTATAAAACTGCCTTATAGTGGACTTATTTCCCTCCCCCTCTGTGAAAGGCTGTAGCAGGAATTTTGTGCAGCAGTAAATATACCATAGTTGGTCTAGCATGTTCGCCAGGCGGTTGTGCAGAGCGACACGAAATTCCTTGAACATAAATAAACTGGAAAATATCCATAACTTCAGGCCCTGGAAATGTCCATTTCCCAAGAATCCTGCCAGCTCTGAGGATTTTGCAGCACAGCCATGCTTTTGGAACGAAAGATGGATCCCAGGTGGCACAAAGGAAGGATCCAAGTGTCTGGACACAGGAAAGGGGTGTATGTGCTCCACCACGAGGATCAGAATTGAACACCTAGAATACACCAGAATAGCAGACCTAGAGGTGGAACACACATGAACACCTTCAGCAGTTCTCTAAAAAACACCTAATTTCACTAAAATAGATGACACTGCTATGATGTCACTCTGTTTTCACCTTCTCACTCTCCTGAGGACGCACACGAAGCCCACACACATTGAGCAGGAAAAACTCGAGAAACTATAAAGTTCTCATTAGGAGTGATGAGCCATTACATTTTATCCCCACTACTGCACTTACTTCCACTCCCAAGTACTAAATTTACACTTGAGAAAGACTGAAATCAGCCACTTCCCAGTCAGTACTACTTAATCTTACTCCAATTTTAATCAAGTTAAGCTCCAGCACAGACCAAACTATATTTTTTAACTCCTCAATAAAGTGGAAAACACGCTGAAAATGACACTGAAACAGATGCCTCAGCTTCCTCTGATGAGGCAGTCCAAAGACTAACACAGGCAAATCACTGATGGAGATACAATCACTTGGCTCTTCAGTTTTAGGTTTCATAGTAGGCTGTTTTCTACCAGTTTAGCTTTCTGACTTAGCTCCTGATGGGAGCCAGGAAACTTCAGAGCCAGGATGATGAATTAGTGTGAGCTGTGCCTTTAGGCAGCAGAGACTCATTAGTCATCTCAGCTGAGAGTTGAAATGTCATCTTTCATTTTTTTATGATTAAAACTAAAAATACGCAATTACCAACAGAATGTAGACCAGGAGCAGTTTGCATCTGCAGTGGGACCTGGGTGAGTTGTACAGGATCATCTTTCCCACAGCCAGCCCTCCTCTGCTGCCCTGTGAAAAACCCATCCTCGCCCATTTCAAATCTTCCCAAATGACATGCTGCTCGTCAGCAGCGACACCAAAACTTTCCTCCATGCACAAGGAAAAAAGACCCTCAAAGATGGGCTGACCCCTTCAGCAGGGAGTGCTGAGCCAACCATCCCACCCCACACCCACCTGGGGTCGTCCCCCTTGGAATTAGCATCCCTCCCCCTCCAGCAGCAGCGACTGTGCTCCCAGTATGAGGGGGCATTGCTGAGGTGTTGGGAGTGACTCTCGAGCCTCAGGTTTGGTTTCTGAGTCCTCACCCTGCCCAGCCTGGTCTCAGTTGCTCCAAGCCCTCCTCCAGGTTGCACATCTGGGATAAATACTCGACCTATATAGAGAGCCTGTGACAGGAAATACCTAAAACCAATCCAACTTGGGTTTGAAACCTTTTATAAAGTGTAAGTCTGAGTTTTAAGGAGACCTGGTGTGTCTGCTCCAGCAGGGAGTTTAGACATTTATACATCTTTTTTTTTCCCCAAACATCACATCTGTTGTTATTATTTCATATGAAATAATAATAAGAATAAACCCAAACACTTCTCATAAGGCATAGAAGTCATCACAGTGCCTGGAGCTCTTGCTCAGACAGTGATTTCAGAAGAAAGTTGTGTGGTTACAATTAACCTGAACTCAAACTTTGTGCTCCTTCCCAGCACTAAAAAAGGAATCAGTCTGTATTTTCTAGAGCTGAGTAAAAGAAAAAGTAAGTTTGGTTGGGTTTCTTGCTTTTCACCCGATTATTCTTTTTTTTATTTGACATAATTATTCATTTGATAGACTGTGAATTCTTAGATGCACAGCTCTAAGACAGTAATAAAGTGTCACAAGTGGCTTATACATTTAAAACCCCAAACAGTGGAAAACTGTTTCAGTAAAGGGATAAAATATTGACCAGGTACAAGAGAAAATAACCAGAAGTTCTTCAGATATATCCAGAGGAGAAGAAAAGCAAAAGATTTAGGAACTCATACAGCAGAGCTTTCTTCTTTCCTTTAAAACCCACGATGCCAAAACTGTTGCACCTTTGAGAAGCCCCCTGAAAGCAGAGGATTCGAGAGTTCAAAGCAACAAGAAGTAAAATTTCAAGGAATAACTAAATCTCTAAGGTTTGAGAAAATCAAATCCAGGCCTGGATTGAAATGGGACTACCCTCATTTATTAAAAATAATTTTAAAAAGGGAAAAAAAAGCCTGTCATAAATAAATAAAAAGACTACAGGATTGGGATTTTTGTGATGCAGGAAGGGTGTGTGAGGGATAGTTCCCTTGGGAAGGGGTCTGTGACTGGCATCTGGGAACATAAACTCCAGGGCAGCACAGGAATCCCACTGGAAAATATGGCATTAATGAGGAACTCTAAGGACAGAGCTCAGCTTGCAAAGGCAATCAGGTGCTCCCTAAAGTAATTTTAAAAATAGGCCTGATTTTTAAGGGACTCAGAAAACACACTCTGCAGACAGGCTCCCCCTTTTTTCACATTTCACCAGGTGTGCTTCCCATGAGATGTGGTTCATCTTTCCAAGGATTTCAGCTTCTGGATGACTGTTTAGCTTTTGTGTGTCCATGTGAAGATGGCACTTTGCACACACCAGAGTCCTTCTGTTCTTCTTCCTCCCCTCTACCTGCCTTCAAACTGATCATGGAAGAGTCAGCCAAGGGAAATAACCAAATAAATACATTAAAACGTACTTCAAGCCCAAGCAAGCACCACAATTCTGTGAATTTAAAAGCTTAGTTAATATCTTTTAAATTCTGAGCACTTTCACAAGCCTCTGAGCTTCCTGCCTGCAGAAAGAGAAGCGCTAAAAATACTGGCAGCAAGAGATGTCTCTTGGTATCCCTGAGTGGATTGTAGGGAAGGGCTGGAGCTCCAGGAGGGAAGCTGTTGTGGAGCTCCAGCTCCATGCCACAGAGCAAAGGAGCTAAAGCAGTTCAAGCAAGGTTCAGACTAATATCTCCGAGGGTGGGCACCTCTCCAACCCAAATCACTGAGTGCTCACAGCTCCTTTCTCCCTGTTCCAGCTCCCTGCGATCCTGCAGCGTTTTGTACCCTGCAAAAGAGTCCTGAAATTCATTCTGCCTCACCATCTTTTCTGCTTTGTTTAACAATTCAGCCCTGCTCCAGCAAAGACTCACAATCACAGGCTCCACGTTTAGCACACTGGAGGCTTCGCCGGTTCAAAGCAGAAGTGTGTCAGAAGCTTCCAGTGAGTTGGAATGTGAGTTATTAGGGAGTTTAAAATTGCCTGCTTTCCCAAGGCTGAGAGCCCAAAAATCCAAAGTGAGGGCAATGCATTTCCCAGGCTGTGGACCCAGGGAGGAATGCTCGGGAGGGCAGTCGGATAAACACTGATTTTTTACCAGTTGCTCAGTGGGTTTGGCATCCTTCCCCTGGAGAAAAGTGCTGTGCTGGCAACAGCCCATGCTGTCACCAAGAGAGTCTCCACAGCAAAACATCAGTGTGTTAATGTGAGAAGTGCAGGTCATGATTTGGGATTTATAACTGAAATGCTGCTCTGGAGCCCATCCTCCCTCCACCCACAGGAGCTGGAAGTATTTACTAAGCATAGGTACTGAAAAGCCATGGGACAGGGAAAGCTTCAAGGCAAGCTTCCCTGAGCATGAAACTCCTCATTTTTCAGCTTGCTAATTGGGAGGAAAAAAAATCTGATTAAGGATTAATGAGCAGAAATATGGAGCGACTTTGCAGAGGAAAAGTTCTGTGCTATTTTCTCTCTCCACTTTTTCAAAGAGCTCTGTGGCATTTTTTTTTTCCTGCATAACTCCTTGCTAGCATTTTTTAAATCATATTTTGAGAACTTTCCCCTTCTATTCCTCTTGTAAGAATGTAGGGGCTCTGCACTGACTGCCACTTGACTTGCATTCAAGCACCAAAAAAACATCCCAAGTACATATTTTGCAATATGAAACGGTTCAGATGTGTCTGCAGCATTTTGTATTCCACACGTTATTACCTCCATCAGGCTTTGGATTATTCCCACTCCTTTTCATTTAATAGTTTAAAATAACACTGACTGATTTCAGCTGGTTGAGAGCTTTGCTCTTTGTACATTGTGATTGAACTATTGCTTGCAGATAGACATCACTTTTTTCTTTTTTTCAGGAAGGTTTTCAGATCCTAAGCAATAAGCAGGAGTTTTGCAGAAAAAAAACTGGATCAAGAGTATATTACCCAGCATATTTTCTTTTCTTTTAAATAAAGAGTTCAATCTTTCAGGCAGAGAACAGATATGATACCTTGTGATTTCAGTGACCAGATACCTCAACCCTTATTCCTCCTTGCAAGTTTGGCAGCTGAGGAATTCCTCCATTTTCTTCTCTGAAAGAACCCTCACAGCTTTCTGCCTCTGCACAGGATCCTCCAATCCTCTGTTCCATTCCAAGATGGAAACAAGATTTTTTGGGGGCCCTTTTTGTCACATGTATCTAATGAAATACCTGCTGCAAAGGAACTGGTGTGAGACACTCATTTGAGGAGCCTGCAAGAGTTTTGGACTGCAGATCTCTGCTGGGATCTGAGAATATCCAGAGGTACTCAGGAACAAAATATCTGCCAAAAGAGCTATCAGGTGTTTTTCTCTTTGTTTGAGCTGGGCTGTGTGCTGGACTGGTCCTGGCTACTCCTCCTCTCCTTTCCTCTCCTCAGCCCTCCCTCAGCAGCATCAGAGCTATTGCTTCACCTGAGGGGAAACCTCCAGCTCCAGTGACAGGCACTGCACACCAGGGATGTCCCCGTGCTCTTGGGTCACCTGCATCCTGCAGCAGATCCAAATCCACTCCAAATTTATCATGGGAAACTCCAGCCCTCCCTCCAGCCTTGTATCTAGACCATGTAACCCAGACATACTCCTGGCAGAGCTCTTGATGGAACCTTTGCTTGGCATTTAAAGTGCATAAAGACAGTACAGTTTAAATACTCTGTGGGATAAAACTGGGTCTGTCCCCTGGGGCAAGGTATTTGCCATCCAGCTTGTGATGTCAAATATAATTATAACTGTTTCTGAAATAACTGTTTTCTGTAACTTAGAGTCACAGAATCATTAAGAAAAGACCTCCAAGATCAAGTCCAGCTTTTGATAGATCTTCTCGATACATAAGCAATTAAGCGGGGAAAAAGGAGGAAAATCATGTTGTCAAAGGCTGAAGTATTAAGTTCTACTTTCAGGCAATCACATATGAAAGACTGGATGAAAAGGAAGGTTCTGTTCTAAGTCAGCAGAAAATTTTTGGAACATTTCAAATCTGGTTCAGTGTTCAGACATTCTCTGTCTTATGGGGCAAACTCTTCACGCTATTGAAAGTATCCTGGGGGGAAAAAAAGAGAAGTAGATCCAAATCTGGCATAAAGGGTGGCTGCACCAGGAGGTAGGGAGTGTTTACATCCAGGTTTGAGAGCAGCTCTTCCAAGAGACATTGAACTTTTCCCTTCATTTGACCGATGTTTCAGGAGAACCCTGAAAATAGAGAGGAGCTATAAACCTGTCACCATAAAACACTGTATCTCTGAAGGGGAGAACACAAAATACTCTCATTTCTGAGGGGAAAAAAAGTGAGAAAGATGGTTTTCAGTTTGCTCCCACTGCAAACAATGCCATGTCTCAGCACACCACGATGATTAACGTGGTCAGGCACCACCATAAATCTTGGATGTGCTAAAGGAAGGGGATGCTTGGCCTCTCCCTGTGCTCTCTGATCAAATGTCACTCCCTTGAAATGGGAGACTGTTTTGCTTTCTGAAGTTCACACGAGAAAACAGGTAAAAGGCAGATCTGGGGACAACAGAGACCACCTGAACCTCTCCACAGGCCAAAGAAAATTCTGGAAGAAAAGCAGAGACATTTGGATTTCCCACTCAGGTTCCCTTCTAGGTCCCAGCCAGGAGGACCAAAAACAAAGAACCAAAAAGAAGGGAAATGACAAGAGAGCTACTAAATCTGTGATAAATGAGAGAGTGAGAAAGAAATCATGTATAGGAATCACTCAATCTAAGCAGGAAACTCAGATTTAGGAAGGTCTACCAGCCATTATCTGGATGAGCTGTTGAGGTCCTAGAGAAAGGAAAACCTGAACACAGGACTCTGGTGCTTTAGCTAACTGAGTGCCCCTGTAGAACAGGTGAATCCTGTACCTGATGTATCCAGAAGTGTCTCTTTCTGGATGGTGAAGATGTGTTGCCATGTAGCAGGATTTCTAAAGACAGGAGCTTCTCTCTCAGTTGCAATCTGTCGGCAAGCACAAGACCTTACCTCCTCCAAAACTCCATATTTTTAGAAGTTTATAACTATAGAAATGCACAGAATTCTTTACTATGTACTATTCTACTTTACTATCTACTGAAGATCTTAGTTGTGTTGTGAGTTGAACTTGATCTTTGGGAATCCTGTTGATTATAGGAGAACACTATTGCCAGGTACCTTGAATAATTCCCAAGCAGCCCCAGGTTGATGTATAGTCATGTAACAAATCTGTCTGGCAATTCATTAAAAACAAACAAACAACAAAAAAAAACCAAACACAAAATAGATCTGTAAGTAATTAACTACCACCACCTCCTCCAAAAAAAAAAAAATCTCAATTAATCATGTTCACTTGCCAGCTTTTTTGCAATTCCCTGGCATGTCAAATCCCAGTAAAGCAGCCCCACACAGCCCAGGCAGCTCAGGTGTGGGGGTCACTCGTGTGTCAGAACAGCAAACCATTCACTCTTCCTGATCCGAGTGTAAAATGAGTTTCTCCAGCTTTGACACAGTAGTAGTATCTCATTTAATTTTTGAAAGGTGTTGTAAAATACACTTTACAGTGTATTGGGGCTGACTTTCATTTATATGAAGTCAGCTCCTTTAAACACCCCTCCAGAATCATAAAGTCACTTTAAAGCCTTTTTTGGTTTAGAAAAATAATGTAAACCACTGAGGTAAGGAGGAATGAAGTCCTTGTCTTTCCTTCTCTCCATTTAACCTATAATCTGGTGCAAATCCTTGCTTGTTAACACCAGTATGTCACCCACCAGAAGAGAAGTATTTTATGTCCAAAAGAGGAGTTTAGATATCTATCAGCAGACTCACCAGAATATCCTTTGTAACTCAATTCAGGCAGAGCCAAGGAGATTAACAGCTAAACACAAGTGCTCTAAAGATGCTTTAAGCGATCCCCACATTCCTCCCTGACTCCCAGAGTCACCATCTGGTATCTCTTCATTCTCCCCCTTGTTTTTCTCACCTTTTTTTTGTTGCCATTTGCAGAAAAGAGAAGCGGTTTTCCTTTTACACCTGTCAAGTTGATTTAGCACTGCCTGGTGACTGCATGAAGAATAAAACACCCTGCTCCTCTCTGATAGTGCTCCATCCCTTCCAGCAGACACCCAGAATACCCTGTTCTTCCCCACATTAGGATGTTGAAACCTCAGGGGAATGGAATCATAATTATTCCTTTTGCTGTGCTACAAGGAAATTGCAAATCTGTTTGCATCAGAAGTAATGAAGTAATTGCAATGTATTTTACTAATGTTTAATGTAGCATTTTTTGCTGCTTGATTAGATATGCAAAAAACCCATGAAACATCTTTAAAGTTGACAGAAATAAAGAAAGGCTTCCAGAGGAGCAAGGTTTGCCCCTAAAGGAGATAAATGTTCTCAGTGATCAGTATCATTATGAAAAGAAGTCCTCATCAGGAAAATAATCAGCCAAAACAGTGTGAAGGACCCATCCTTGGGCTGGCCAGGGTGCTCTGAACACCCTTGTTCCATCATCCAGGCACTGAATTTGATAGTGCATGCTAAAAGGCAAATAATTTTGACTACATCAGAGCTTTCCCTGTTCCCATTTTCCTTCAGTGCCCAAAAACCTGGTGTTAAAGGCACATATTTATATTTCCATAAACCAAACAGTACCACGAGACATAACCTCACCAGAGGCCTGACAAGAAGTCCAGACCTAGTGCATCTACAGGGCTCAAACCCCAACTCTGTACTCAGACAACCAGTCTTTAGGTAGTCTGCTCTTCACACAGGCAGTGAAATGGGCCACACTTAAAAATCCCAGGAAGAAAAGGCTCAGAGAGTAAAAATTCAAGAAATTACTTCTTCTGCACCACAGCTTCTACTTCCATTATTCCATCTCTTTGACAGATTCCGAGCTCACAGAGCTGACAGAAGCCTTCACTCCAAAACCAAAAGAAATAAGTGAAATTTGGTTGTGAACCATTGGATTGACCTGCCTAGCCAGCTCACTGAACAGAGAATAACATAAAAAACCAAGACTGGATTCAGCTAACGAGTGCCTCGTAATATGCTGGCATTTTAGGAACAAGCCCAGGCTCAGGTTCTTACTATTAAAATCTATTCAGTGAAACCATCCCCTTTTTTAAAGAGGTGTTTTTAAAGAGGTATTTTTCTCACCTTAAAAAATTAGTTTGAATTCAGAGAGAAGGCTGCTGGGAGAATTATCATGGAAAATGGTTTCCTCTAGCATAATCAAATGCGTTTATTCTGATTTTCCTTTCCTCATGTTACATTATTCATTGAAGCCATGGGTAAGGAAAGATACTAATCAAAAAGGTTTGGCCAATTTTGAGGGCATTGCTCATTATTCATTCTTAGCCATCCTTTGTCCTCTTTTGTTGTGACATTCTTTAAAGGATGGGCTCTTAAATGGAATGGCTGTGTTACATTTCATTATTCTCCTTATTTGTACAAGTGCTGAGGAGAAAATAGAAGCTGGTAGATGAAAGAAAGCTCATTAAAAGCCACATGTTTTCATCTTTGCTTGTCACATCTGGCAATTATGATGTGATACAGGTCATATTAAAATTCATGGGATATGCACCTAGGGCCAATAAGTTCATTCTTAAAAGTTCCTATTATAAGAAGTTCAAGCAAAGGCTTTAAAATTAAAATAAAAATTCTAGGTCATGGCCCATTTTCTCTGGGCTTCTCAGAGAGGGAAGTTACAAGGTTTAAAAGAGAAGACAGCAATGGACTAGAAAGCAGCAGCTGGTGTTTACACACCATATGAGAAATTCTGGGCTTCCTTCTTCTTAGTTCCTGTACAGGTCATTTATCACTGAATAACCTCCACTTAACCACCAGCCTATGCACAGAGTCATCTCCCAGCCCTCCTTGTACCCTGTGATGCAGTTCCCTTACCCAAAAGCCTGTTTGCTGTTCCCCTTGAATCTGTTTTACATTTCCAGCTCCCACCCCACACCTTTCCTCCACGGTCCCTGTCATGCTCCTGAGCCACCACTGGCTCTGCTCCCACCCAAACCCACACCAGTCCCCTGCCCTGTCTGGCTTTCAGTCCTTCCCTTCCACTCCAAGGCACTTTGCCAGAGTTCCCAATGATTTCCTCACAGCCAGGGTGGTATCTTGGTGACTTCAGTGCTTTCAGCTGTCAGTTCAATGCCTCACATATCACTCTCTCAAATCTTCTTTCAAATTCAGCATTCAAATGCCAGTAACACCATAAACTTGTCAGCTTTTAGCTTCACACACTCTTCAGATCTTTGCCACCATTTTGCGCTAAAATATCTCCATTTTTTCCTGAATAACATCAGCTTTTCTTCCTCATTCACTTATTGATTTCTCCCAGCTTTCACGATCTCATATCTTCATAAACACCTCAATTAATGTACTGTCACTCTATTGTTATGCATCCAAATTCTTTCTCCAAGATAATTTGCATGATTGCTTTCCTTGGCCATTTTATCCTCTCTTTGCCTCCCTTACTGACTCCTCCTCACATTCATGTCTCAGAGAGGTCCTGAGCCATGCAAGAGATTCTTATGCACTACATAAACAAAAAAGAAACAGAAAAACTAAAAACCTGCAGAATTACATTGTTGAACAGGTGGAAAATTATACAGAAATAAACAAATCTGGGGCAAGTAAACAGGGATGCATCTGAAGAGTTTCATCAAGCCTGGGGAGAGCACTGAACAAGACAAGACCAAGGAAATCATGATCATTAAACACAGACATAAGTTGGATTGTGCAGAGATCAAACAATGGGAGATTGGTGAAACACAAAACAAATGTGCACTAAAGCCCGTTCTGAGCACTGCCATATAAACAGACAGCACTCCTTTATTTTCTACGTGCAATCAGAGCTGAAATATGGCCAGAACAAGGACTGTAAAAACTCTTGTAAATCAAATCAAAATACTTATGGGCTTGTTTGTGGCAGATTTGGGGGCAGTAGGATTGACAGTGGGAACTGTTCAGTCATGACCCAGAGCAATGTGCAGCACCAGGAGTCTTCCTTGGGCTCTCACCCCACAAACCTCTCAGCGGTGAATTTTGGGCTGTACTCGGACCCCCAAACTCTGAAGGCATCTGCCCCACAGATGGTAGCTGAGATGCCAAGTATTAAGCTCTATTAAAGGCCTCATAAAAGAAAAATATTGATGTTAACAAGGCTCTTTCTGCTGATTTGAATGGGGTTTGGACAGAGGCCTGTACAAACAAGGATGGAATTAGAAAATGGAAATACATATATATACAAAAAAATGTCAATCCAACTGTTTACCTTCCAAGGATGACCTAGTACCACTTAATTTATGAGTCATTTCAAGGGCAAGGAGGCAGATTGATATTTCTAACTGTTATCTGAATCCAGTATAGGCAAATATTGATTCTTATAATATTTTTTTTTTTAAATTACAACCCATTACAACCCCACTGGCCTCAACAGCATTTCTTCCTCCGTTAGTATTTCACAGATTACAAATATCTAGATTCTCACCACCTTCAGTAATTAGCTTAAATAAATTGAGCCCATGTCATCTGTTTTGCGCTGTGTCCTTCAGACTGTTCCATTTGATTTCCACTTGGATTCAAAGCTGGGGCTGATCAGTACCAGCTGCTCAGCCAAAGGGCAGATCACACGTTCCCATTCCCCCTCTTTCCTCATCCCAGCTCCCAGCCAGGCTATTGTTTGTTACAACTAATTAATCCCGCATGCCCTGGCTGCCACTGAGCCTCACAAACCCCCAAATTTCTATATTTACTGCGTGTCCAATAAATTAATTCCACTTCTGAATAGATGCATAAACACATAAACATATATACACAACACACATCCTTGTCCAGCCAGATTTATACTTATTATTCATGGATATCTGCTTGACAACTGCTATTATTATCTCTTGCTGGCCTCTTACCATCAAAATTTGAGAAAATATAGGGATGAATTAGTATTTAGACATCCCTGTGAAAGGCCAGATTTTCAGATCTTCGTTTCAAACCAATCCCTGGCGACACGGTGACAATGGTAATAAGCATAAGAGTCACTGCCCTGGCAGGACCTGACCCTTGCCTGCTTTTGAGTGAGAAGAAAGGAGAAATTTCAAATATTATAGCCGGAATTTTTAGCACTGCAGCTCAAACTGCCTGACAAATGCAATTTCCTGCTAAAAAACCCCGCTGTTCCCGCTTACTTCTTTAACAATTGGTGACCGTTTTCCTCACTGGGAGTTTGCCTTAGGACTTATTTTGCCTATTGCAGTTAAAAGAGTTCAGCTGCTCCCAAGGAAATCCTAGGAATCCTCCCAGATTTAAACAAGTCGAACAGCCAGCTTGGGGAGTTGATGTCAACTGCCCATGAGCACAATCAAGGAGCAGGAGTTTGGTGGAGGGGATCAGTTGTTTTTCTTACCTCTGGCTATTTTTTTTTAAACTCATGGGCCTTAAAACCTCTTATTTCATGGTGCTGGTGAAAGCTTGGAAGCTCAGCTGTGCCCAGAGGGCACAAGTCTGCTGTGGGAGGAGGGGTTGAGCCATTTCCAGCCCCTTTCCTGCATCAGGAGCCTTCACCCTTCCGCCCTTGACCTTGTGTTTGGCCATGCAGAGGGAGAGAAGGAGGCTGAGGAAGGAGCTCACCTGACTGATTGCAGATATGAAATGAATGAGGTTAAGGTGGGAAGTGAAAACCAGTAAAGCAGAAGATGAATCCTGCACGTGTCCATGTAGCGTTTTCTGGGGAAGGAGAAAGCCTTTTTAAAAAAAAAAAAAAAACCCAAACAACTTTTCTAATTCCTTTATTTTCTATATTCCTATAAATGAAAGTGATTCCACTTCCAAAATCTAACGTTCTTAGAAGATGACCAAATGAAGACTATCTGCAAGATTTCACTGTGCTTCCCTAGGAGATCAGCTCCTACTGGGAGATAGTTTGAATTTCATAATGCTGTTACTCCAATGCATCAAGCAAACCAGGTTAGGAAAAGGTGAGCATTCCACAGGGAATAGGGTAGATATTGGAATGTCTGCTGCCTTCTCTGCAGTGGGAAGGTGCTCAGTGCAGCACACGGGGAACGAGGAAGATGCCTGTCTGTAAAGATAAATTACCTTTGCCCTCGTGGATTGGATGATATTCTCATCACTGCCACGTTTGGTGGAGTAAGTGTGAAGCCTTGGTGCTGGGGAAACTGAGAAAAAGCCAACAGGGAAGGTGAAAGCAGAGCTGAAAGGCAGAACATCCCACTGCAGGATGGAGATATGTACTGACTTCACAAAGCTGAGGAAGAAAAACCCTGCTACCTAACTGGGTAGCTTGAAATCCCACGTCTTTCCCATGGTCATAGAATCATGAAATGGTTTGTGTTGGAAAGGAACTTAAAGACCATCTCATTCCACCCCCTGCCATAGGCAGGGACACCTTCCACTAGCCCAGGTTGCTCCAAGCCCCGTCCAACCTGGTCTTGAACACTTCCAGGGATGGGGCAGCCACAGCTTCTCTGGGCAACCTGTGCCAGCACCTCACCACCCACACAGGGAAGGATTTCTTCCC
>JAWWES010000169.1:32667255-32695409 GCA_035583135.1 Lophotriccus pileatus
AGGGATGGGGCAGCCACAGCTTCTCTGGGCAACCTGTGCCAGCACCTCACCACCCACACAGGGAAGGATTTCTTCCCAATATCCCATCTAACCCTGCCCTTTGGCAGTGGGAAGCCATTCCCCCTTGTTCTGTCCCCTATCTTCCCTGCCCTCCTGAGCCAGTCTGTGGAGGTGGAAAGCAGATTATTTTTTTTTTTTTTATTTAAAAAAAAAAAACAAAAAAAAAAAAAAAAAAAAAAAAAAAAAAAAAAACAACAAACAAAAAACCCCCAACACATTAAACCCAGTCTCAGATGATCTAATGTAGACTAAAATGACTGATGTAACAAACCTAATAAGCCAATCCTTGAGATGGTCCAAGCAGTATCATCCACTTGGGAAGCTGCTGGCCCTGAGGGAGAGAGGGCCACGGATGTCTCGTCTCTCTCCTCCCCCACACAAGATATTTCTGCCATCCTCCTTGACTTCTGCCTTGAGCTACACTGACAAGCTGCTCCACCTTCCCCACAAATGGTTTTCCAGATTTCAGAAGTTATGTTTTCTTCTCACTATCTATTAGTTTAAGAGCCCATATCTCTGCTAATCAAATGCTAATTAATTTCTGCTGGTGTTAACATTAAATTTAAAGTATTTTGTTTACTGTCTAGGAGGTGTAACTGGGCAAAGTTAAAGCCACTCTACAACCCTTGATCCTCTGTCTTGCTGTACTAATGGCTCTAAATCACAGAATTTGTGCCATGTTCTCCAGCTGTTAACAGTAAGTTCCATCCAAAGTGAAGGGGAGCTCAGCTGTTCGGGAGTGGGATTTGGCCCCAAATTTTACAGCTCTAAAGTTCACGGACCAAACTCACTCCCAAGTATCCCAAACCAATAAAGCACCTACCAGACAGTCAGGGAACACAGAAAGAAGTTACTCTCCTTTCAGGGTGGTGCAATTAGGTCTTATTGGGAACAACTAGGTGGTAAAAACTGATCAAGTTTCTGCAAACTATAATAATTGTATATTTTTACCTAATCAGCTGCAGGAAATAGAAAATGGAATTAAGGGTGGTCATTTGATGATAAGGCATTTTTGTTGGTGTTTAATTTCTTTATTTTGCAGGTCAATAATTAAATGTAATTTGTTAAGGCTTCCTCTTACAGGAAGATCTATGTTTACATATCTTCCTCTGGAGGGCTTCAGAGTGAAATCTCAAAGAAATTCACAGGTTTATAAGTAAAATTCATTCAGTAACCTCTCAGATTAAAGTGAGAAGGGATAAAGAGAGGTGTCACTATATGAAATCACCTTTTGCTATGGAATCTGTCTCTGTTCTTTTGCTTAGAGAACAACAGCTTTCACAACATGCCAGTTATCAAGTGTAATTAAGAATAATTGAAAAGGAAAAGTCCAGATACTAGCCAGAGTACAGCAGCATGAATCCATTACAATTCTGAAATAATCTCTTTACTTGATAAGGAAAGGGTTAAAAAGTAGTAAAAATTCTGCAGATCTGTTCTGTGGGATATTAAAAATAAATGTGTTATCATCATCATCACCACAACCACATTTATTGTTATTATCACCAAGGCTGCCATTAACTGGGTATTCATTAATGCAAAAAGTTACAGGCAACAGAGAGATTCAGCAGACTCCAAAACTCTGGAGGAGGAGGAGATGAAAAGTTACCTGGTGGCGTTTCAAGAATCGGTTTTCCTTTTTTGTTGTTCTTCTTCGGTTTTAACTCTTTCCTGCTGGGTTTGAACCCCGGGTGCTCCTCTGTCTCTGCAGCGCGGTTGGGTCCTCCCCCTCCAGGTTGCTCCGTGAAAGGAAAAAACTCTTCACCGGGATAAGGAAAGGAATAATAATGATCCCTGTTAGTAATTTCCTGCAGGTAATAATCCTGGTCGTCCATGGGTACAGCCCGGGACACATCCCCCAGCAGCGCCAGCCCGAAGGTGCAGAGAGCGAGGCAGAGTTGAGAAGAACATGAGCCTTTCTTGCTACGGGCACTCATCGTTTGCTTTTGCAGGAATCTCCTCTGCGAGTGCTGGAACTTTATTTGGAAAGAGGGAAAAGAGAGTTTTGGCAGCTGCCAGAGCCCCCGGAGGAGAGGCAGGGGCTGGCTGGGGGCAGTGCCTGCGCTGCGGGCGAGTTTGCAGGAGTTGCGAGGAGCGCAGCGGGACGGGGCTGCGGGAGGGAGGGGGCAGGACGGGCTTCATGTGATCCTCGGCATCCTCAGCCAGACGGACAGACGGACAAACGCTCCGCTTCGCCGGCGTTTGCCAGGTGGGATCCCCAGCACCGTCAGCTCTGCTGGCTTTTCCTCTCCCGCCTCGCAGCTTTGGGTTGGTTGGCGCTGCTTTCCCCCAAAGCCAGAGTTACGCGACAGTTTCCCCTAAAGCCTCAAAGCCCCAAACAGTGTCTTAAGTCTTCCTCTTCTCCAAGAGAGGGTTTATTGGAAGAAAAGTAAACTTGGCAGCCAGCCCGCTCCTCCCCGCCCGTGGCCAGGAGGGTTTCCCTCCCGCTGGAGATGCTGTGCAGAAGGGGGTGGGCACACGGAGCCTGTGGCTGGCAGGGGTCACCTGCTGGCCCCGCCACCGGGGCATGCAGGACGATATATGGGACGTGGATTGGTGGCAAATAATCCTCCCTCCATATGTGTTGTGCTATATTCCCTTTTGGGGTATGTTTTTTTTTCCCCCCCTTTTTGGCTTTTACAAAGTAGAATCCCTCTCCAGCACCAATCTCAGCCTCCCTTGTTTGTGTTAGTTTACATTTACATGACATCAATAATTTATATATAAATTACATTTACATTTATATGGCATAAATAATTTATATATAACTTAAATTAGTTTATAGATATAAAATCTATTTAAGTTGATATACGGCTATATTATTTTATAATAACTTATGGTTTAAATAATGTAGTTTAAATAACACCGTTTTATATAAGCTTACAGTTTGTAGTAGTTTATTTCATAATAACTTACAGTAAATTATCTATAATATAACTTGACAAGCACCATGTGCCAAGTTATAAGAGGCTTCTCCTGGGGTGTGTGGAAAATCCCTGGAGTCAGTCCAGATGAAAACCAGAAAGAATATTGTTCATCAGTGGCTCTTTTTCGCACTCTTTTTGGAATGATCCTGATATTTGTTCTCCCTGAAACATTTTCCCAACAGCCCAGCATGTTTTGTGCTACACACACGCAACCCAGTGTCCTCAATGAAATCAATTTGTCTGAGAGTAAAATCTTGTCTTTCATCTTTTTCATACCTCTAAAATAACCTTCAGTGCTGAAGGAAATGTGCAACAGTTGGCTTGCATGAAATATGAATTCCTACTCCCGTGTTGAAAATACCAGCTTATATTTTCATCATGTATATTGTATTTCTTGCCATGGCCCACTCAGCTGGGAGAAAGTATTACATCTGTTGCCCCAGTCTTTATTCTGCCTTTGTGCTCACCTTTTTTGTGTGTTTCTCATAACTTTAATACCATAATAAAAAACATTTTATATCTCAGCACTTGTATCTTTTGATATATTTGGTTTCCAGACTGTGGGTGATCCTGCCCATATATACAATGATCATCCTTGCTTTCTTAGTTGCTACCCCGAAAGGAATTTAGTGATTATATTATGTCTGTTGTCCTTCCTTTAAAAAAGAAATGCAATTCTATTTTTATCCTTACTTTTTACCTTTTTAAAATTAAAATCACAAAACTATAGTGGTTTTTTTTAAAAAATAGGAATTTTCATATTCTAAAACTAGAATAAATTATGCTTCGCTTTTTCACTGCTTTGCTGAGTTATATATAGATATAAATATATATATTTTAAGTTCATCTGTGGAAAAGGTGCTTCCTATCAATTTTTTCAGACCATTTTATGTGTAATAGATTGGACTGTCCCCTTGGACACAGAGTGTGGAGGGACTGGGTGCAGTGTGGGAGCTGAATCCTACTGGCTATGGTGTGTGAGAAGAGGCTGCTTGTTCCCTGTGCTCAGGGACAGGCTGAATATCCCCTTTTAGTGATTTCACAGTTGTTCTTACTTTGTTTTCTCTTTCCAAAGTATCCAGTCCTCTCTCCCCTTGGTCCTGACTTCTGAGGGCAGAGCACAAGCTACAGAATATGTGTATGATTTTGTTGCCATTTGCAGAACAGTCACTCTTCTGCAAATATTATGAACATTCACATACCTAGAGAAGAAGTAGATAAATAAACTTTTCCATGACATCATTAAGGACTTGGTTTTTTGGTAACTAAAGGAGCTTTACCTGCAAAATCACTGTTTAACTCATTGCAGTGATCAAAGAAGGACACGTAGAAACAGAAAATTATTTACATTTCCAAGCAGAACAAGTGGTATTTTTGTAAAACTTAAAGTCGAGTGCATGTTAGTTAAAGGCCTGAGGACTGGAATTTGGGGATAGTTTACATTATATGCATTTTGCAGTTTTACATGTGTACATTTCAATGAGGGGTCTGTGTAAAGATCATGTGTTTTCTCTCCTATGTGATACCCATACATTCTATAAAGAGACAACTGTGTGGGCTTTAATTAAAAAGCTGGGGAACAGCTGGACTCAATGACCTGTGAGGTCTTTTCCAACCTTAACCATTCTGTGATTCTATGAATCCAACAATTCACTGCTGGATGTTCATATTGTTTAAGTGAGGTGTTGGTGGCAAAATTAGGGGCCAAATTGTGTGCCATGATGTTTCATCTCATTCTTTCGTCTCTCCCCTGATGATTTCTGAGTTTGCTGACAGATTACAAGCAACTGCATCAAAGCACTGAACATCTCCATGAAGTTTCCATGTGTTGCAGTCACCTGAAAATCCCTGCAAGGGCCTTCTCACGACGTGATCTGAGGTGAAAGCCACCACATGGGCTCCCATATTGCTGGAAAGAGGAGAAGCCATGAATACAGCCAGCAAAGTCTGTCTCTAAGCAGAATCATTTTTTACTTGACTGAGATGTTTTCACTATTTTTTTTTTTAATCTATCAACATCCTAGAAGGATACAACTTGAGAAAAGGAGGTGTTTTCTCTTCTTGGAGTGGCACAGGAGTATTAAGTTCACTGAAGGCTCAGATGTTTTGGGCCTGGGGGCTGTTCCTTTTGCCTGTGAAGTATCACAATAGCTTGTAAAAACTTGCAGTTGATGTGGAAGGAGATAAAGCAAACTCATATTTTTGTGGAGCAACTGGAACCAGCCTCATCCTCCCCTCCTGAACTGATGCCAGTGATAGTGTATAAGTCATTCTACACTTTGCTTTAAATCTTTGTCCTGCTGAAGTGAAACACAACATGCTGTAATCTGCAAACAAGCTGTGTTTCCCCCCTCTGTTCCCAAGGAAGATTTATTTGAAAGATGTTGGTTTACCCTCTCAGCTGGGTTAACATTCCTCAAGCCACGTATTTTGAGCCAATTTCACAACACCCCAGAAAAAAAGAGGCACTCCCAGCTCTTCTTTACCCCTTGCAACCTCCCTCCCAGGAGAGATTTAGACTGGATATTAGGGAAAATTTCTTCATGGAAATGGTGGTGAAGCACTGGGACAGGCTGCCCAGAGCAGTGGTGGTGTCACTAGCCTTGGAGGGGCTTAAAAAACCTGTAGATGTGGCACTTGGGAACATGGTTTAGTGCTGGGCTTGGCAGTGCTGGGTTAATGATTTTAGAGGTCTTTTCCAACTAAATGATTCTGTAAAGTTCAGATTCAGGAGTGCATTTTCACTTAAGAGAGTTAGAGTTGTATGTGTAAGCACCTTAATTTGCTCAAGACCTTAATTTGTATTTATACAAAACAGTCAATGATCACACATTTACACTTAACTTCAGAAAACTTGGTGACTCCTGCAACTTCACTTTGCAATATGTACATCCTTTTTGTTTATCAGAGTAAAGCTTTGTGGTTGGAAAGAAAAGACAAAGAAACAGGCACATCTCTGTTCCCTTGCCGTTCCACAGCAACTTTCTGAGGTAGCACATAAGGTTTCTATATGCTTTGGCAACAAAATGACTCTAAAAATAACTTTCCTTCTGAAGACCAGTGAAGTTTCTGTTCCTTTGTACTTCGGATCTCTACTAAATCAGGGAGCACAGAACAGAGCAAGAAAATAGAATTACGCTTTTTAGAGTCATTTCCTTTTTCAGCAGTTTTGCTCCTGCTGTCAACAAGGTCAAACCAGCTCAGAGGAAACGGAAACCCAAAACTGACACTGGGAAATACAAATAAACTGAATTGAACACTTTTTCGTCTCTTTGATGCCCATTTCTTACATGTGTAACAGAGACAGGTGCTAAGGTTCTTCTTACCTGTGTGTCCCCCCATGGATCCCTGAGGTATCTTGGAGTTTAAAAGCCCATTTGCACTTGTTGATGAGGCAGATCCTTGAAAGAGTGGTTCTTACCACAAAAATGACTGGAAACATAAACAAGCTCTCACATGGAGATGTTTTACTCGGTTTTAAGATACATTGAACTTTAAAAGGAATGTATTTTACCAGGTGAGGAATGCCAAATGTGCATGGAATCTTAATATTTGTCCCTGAGCACATGGGATAACGATACAAAATGTGAATTATCCTCATGAGCAGGCTGCTGTTTCCTTTGGGCAAACAGACTTTAAAATACACTGATGACATTAATGAAGGCAATTATTTCCTTCATCACTTGTTTACTTTAACTGCTTAGAAATGCAGTGTGCATCCCGACTGGGGAAATTAGCCCAGTGCATTCTCCCTAACTTTTCTCCTAAGAACAACATGACCTTCAGATAATCATTCAGCATATTGCCTTTGTGCTTGTGTCTGAAGAAGGAGCTCGGATTGCCATGGAAACAAAAGTTCCTTGTTCTCTCATACTTGCCTGTGCTATGATAACACTTTCACTGTATGAACCCTTTTCTTAACCAGAAGGGGAATTGTGGGCTTTTCGTGTTTTGAGCACCTCAAAGTGATGGCTCAGTTCATGAAGAAGTGCTTTGGATGTCAAGCAGAGACTGTACCCACCACCATTATTGTTTGGGGACATTTAGACCAGATTCATCTGCATCAGTCCATTCCTGCTGAAAAAATGAAAATTCTCTCTGCATACTTGCCAGAGTTTTCTTTACTTTTTTCCTTCTGTGCTGAACACATGAGAAGAAACAGCATTTCAAGGAAGACAAAGTTAACTTGTGACATAAACAAAGCCAAAAAGCATTTCTGACATTTTTGCAAAGAATGTAATAGGTTGTTTTTTTGGATTTTTGTTTTTATGATGGGAACTACATCTCTTCATGCCCCAGAATGACTGTAGATTTTATGTTGACAACATATTGCCCTGGCATTTGGCAGCCACTGCTGGACCAAAGCCAGCAGGATTATCACTAGGAAAGGGGCTTGAGAGGCTGCCTTGTGATTAAAAATTCTGTAGTACTAGCAGTGCAAAAGGAGAACTGGTATTATTTGTTCTTATGCTGTTTAGACTTTGTGCTTCATCAGCACTGTAAGGACTGCAGGTCTGCATTAGTCAACGGTTCAGATTTCTTTGCGCTGTTTAAAAATGGGCGAATTTAATGTGCATTTTATTTTAACTGTAAAACTCAGGCAGCATTAAGACAAGAGAGATGACTGGAGGACAGTAGTTGTGTGGAACAGTTGGAGAAAATGGGATGAAATGCCCCTGCTGTGCACTCAGCCAGGACTGCGGGTGACGCGCGTCTGGAACGGCCTTTTTTTGGTTCTCTTGTACGAAAGCAGCCACTTCCAGCAAATTCCCATGGACATCACCTACCTGCCAGCATTTGAATCTCAAAAAGTAATGGCTCTCACATTTCAGTCTGGTATTTCCTGGACTAAAACTGCTGTACATGTGCCATGCAGAGTGTGAGCAGCATGTTTAACACATCCCAGGCAGCAGCAGGGAAATGCAGCGCGGGGTTTGTCTGGAAGCAACTTAAAGTGCACTTTTTCCTGGGATTTCTTCAATATCCACAGCCTGAACAGAGCCTGAGAAGTCATGGATGAAACTCCATTGGGGACAGGAGATGGTACATAAATGTAGTTATCTTTGTCATGCTAAATGTGATAGAGCTGGAAAAGGAAACATCATCAAAGAGTTGTCCTTAAAATTTCTATATTTAAGGATTGTATTTTAAATGGAGAATGGGAAGGAATTGTTCCTTTCAGATACAAGCAGTATTCATGGCTGGGATTCATTTGGGTGAATAAATACTTAATGTGACATTTTTGTATGATAACAATGTCTCTGCATAACTTAAGTCCAAATCCAAACAGACTCAGTTCAATTTAGTGCAGTTTTTAGCTAATGTTTGAAGGTGGGGAGATCTGATGTTGTTTACCTTCATAATCACATATTTTTGTCAATATGCACCTTTCACAGTGCATTCATTTATGAAAACAGTGAAAATGCAAGAATTAAAGGGAAAGGAAAGCAATGAAATGAGTTTTCACCTGTCATACAAAAGGCATCAAAGATTCATGTCAGACTTACACTACCAGATATACCAATATAATTTCACAGCTGTGTAATAAACTTGTTTGAACTTGACTTATAGCCATTAAAAAGGGGCTTGTGACAGCATGTTGGACAAAGCTATCTGAGATGAAGTGATAGGATTTAAAGGCACAGGGAAATTTTAAGGCTATGCAGATGCTTACTGAGGGGTGGCATACCATAAATTATAAAGTTCCAGTGTTTGAAAGGCACTAATATATTTTTCCACATGGGACTTGGTACTAATTCTGCCAAAAAAAAGCACAGGATATTAAAGGTTACCTCACACTTTAAAATCTAACTTAAGTATTTAGTTTCCAAAAATCATAGAATAGCTTAGGTAGAAAGTGATCTTTGGGACATCAGCATCCCCCTTTTCAACCTCCTTCGCATGTTTAAACTAAAAGATCTCTAAGACAGAGTGTGTGGTTGTATGTTCCACTCATTACTGAGATCAACCCTGTTAGAGATATTATTGACTCCAACAGAGTTAGACCCTCAAGAGTATCATTATCATCTGTGTTACTGAATTTTGATTTTGGAAATGCTGAAATTTAGCCAAATACACCTCACAGTGCAGCTCAGATATGGGTTTGTTTGCCTCCTGCTGGCTATGGCAAACACGGTCCAAGTAAAACATCTTGGCTTCACTTGAGGCCAGATAAGCTTGTCAGCAGAGCAGGGAGTAATTTCCAGAGGCATCCTTCAGGACTTAAGTCTCTTATCTCAGCAATGATGACAATGACAGTAGTGATAATATTTTTGAAAGGAAATCACTTGTGGCTAACAGGAAGAAGAGCTGCTGTCTCCTTTGAACAGCACCCAGACAAGGGGGTTTCTTATTTCTTCTTTATTCACCGGATTGATTAAAGAAAAAACTGGCATGAAGCAATTTCGAAGTTTTCCTGGCATTTTTAAGGGTGCTGTTGTGGCTTATGACCTTCTCTTTTTCTCCTTCCTGTGGTCCCCACACATCTTCCTTGGGATGGGCCTCCTCTTCCTAATCTTGTATGACACTGATGATAGTGTGTCGGGGGAGAGGCTGAGCCCAGGGCTAGCTGAGCAAGGATCAAGGTGCTTCTCCGGATGGTGAGGCATGATAAAGTCAAGGAGGTTCCCTGGTCCTTCAGGGTCACTTTCCCAGACTTCATTACAAATACTTCTCTCATGACCTGCCTCCACACTCGTGACTGTGTTCTGCTTTATCTCCCCTCTCTGTTTCTCAGTGACTACAGGCTGGGGGCTCCATTTCATGGAAGGCTTCAAAAGATTTGCAGTGGTTTTGGAGTGAGATCAGCAGACCTCCTGCAAGGCTGGAAACCTGGGGAATGGGACATCTGCAGACGTGAGCCTTAAGGTCAGCCTGATATTTTATAGAGGTCAACACTGTACCATAATTATCTCTCCCATCTCGTTTCACAGGTGGTTTGAAGCAACATTAAATAGGATATGTTTTCTGAATATAAACATGCATTTTCAAATGCATTCATCATCTGTGTTTTATTCACTTCAGACAGAAACTCACAAGAGGCTCCAGATCATTTGCAGGGAATGTTACCGAAGACCTCTTTGCCAGCAAATAAGGAAAAATGAAAAAGTAGCTCCTCTCTCTCCAGAGAACCCCATCATGTACTCACATATTTTGGTTATTTAATGTTCAGTGACAGCTTTAGGTTTTAAGGGTACTTTCCATGTATTTTAAATGAGGTTACAGTCATATGAGGTCACAATTTTTTATAAATAGTAGAAGTCACTTGCAAACAGTCATTTGAACACTGGTTTAATCAAAAATGTCACACCCTTCCTATACATCTGGATCATCTCTAACAAATTCAAACTGTTACAGAAGCATCATTTTTCCAGCCTTGGTCCCTCAAGTCCCCTGGAAGATAATTTATTTAGTAGGTTCTTTGGAAATGCCTGTCCCATTGTGCTGCCCTGACACCAAGCTGTCTGTCCGCTCATTGTCCCGGATATCTGTCTGTCTGCAGCGCCCTCGTCACTAGTGGTGCTGGAATTCCTGATGGATTTCATCTGAACTGAATGGAAAAATCAAGATGGCAAATAAATTCCCTTTGCATGGTATGAAAATTGGCTGAATAGTAAAATCGTAGCCAAGTTAGTAACCTCAGGGATGGAAACTGCAGTGGTGGATTTAATGATTTTCTCTTCTGTTTAGCTTGCTGATTTCTCAACATACACATAGCTTCACACCAACCCAAGCACAGGAATTCTCTTACAAAAAGGACAATTTGGGGATGTGGGAGAGAACCAAATGTACTCAGGACAGGGGAGCAAGAGATGTGAAGAAAAACTGACCTCAGTGTGATGAGCAGCCATAGGCTGCTCATTAGAGAAGCCTAGAGAAATATCCTTAGAAGTCATTAGAGAAGAATCATAGAATCAAAGAAAGGCTTGGTTTGGAAGAGACCTTAAAGCTCATCCCATTCCACCCCCTGCCATGGGCAGGGACACTTTCCACTATCCCAGGTTGCTCCAAGCCCCATCCAATCTGTCCTTGGACACTTCCAGGGATGGGGCAGCCACAGCTTCTCTGGGCAACCTGTGCCATCAAGCCCTGAGCAAAGAATTTCTTCCTAAGATCTAATCTCAGTCTCTCCTTTTTTAGTTTAAAACTGCTCCCCCTTGTCCTATGATTTAATATGAATGAAGGATGTGATGTACCTTATAAAGCTTTCTTCTGCTGTACCAGAAGTGTCTACACCTTAATAGTGGAAAATTAACTTCAAAAGTTCAGGTCAGTTGGAGGATCACTTACAGCTATTTTCTACGAGGTTCCCTTCTGACTGTGGTCCATCACACATACCAGACTAATGGATTTCAGTGCAGCAGCTTTAGCTTCATCTTCCTTTATCTTGGAAAATCTTGGTAACGCTATTAAGCGTATTTTTCCATAAATAATTTATAGAAGGAGATCAACCTTGTAATTGCAATGGAAAATATTTGTTTCTTGTTATTTCGCCCAGTCATGTGTAAATTCCTGCTGTCTACTTGTCTAAGAGTGTCACAAAAGAGAAAATACTTAAAAGGCAATGTTTAAAGTACCCTGGAAAACACCAGAAGCTTAAAACAAGCCAGTAGGGGAGAGAAAGGCAAAGCAAGACACAGTAAATTCCAGACAGACAGCCAAATTCCACAGATAAACATTAATCCGGGGGAAAAAAAATATCCTTGCAATTTCTAAGATTGTTGGAAGCAGGTTTTTGTTGTCATTGATTTAAACTCTCTAGAATTTGAATACCTGCTCCTGCTTTTTAGCATTTACACCCTCAGTGCTGCAGGAGCTCACCTGCCACAGCGAGCGCAGAGAAGGGGGACCGCGTGCCAGGGTTCAGCTGCGAACCCCCAGCCCCATCCCTCCCCGTGACCTGCCGGGAATGCGAGGTCTGCTGGCTGCAAACACCCCTCCCAGCTCTAATTTACAGCAGTTTTTCTTCTCCAGAAGCTCTAATGAGATGGTGTTTACAGAGCCCTGCTTGTGCGTGCCCGCGGTGCCGGGAGCCCGTGCCCTGCCCTGCGGTGCCAAGGCGGGCAGCCAGCTCCGGGCTCCAGCAGCCCAAAGAGACTTTCTGCAGGCCACAGCAATTAATGATTCCCTGAATTTCTATCTCGATTCCCTTGCAGAAAACTCAGTTGTTTTGTAGCTTGGTCCCTCGGGCCTGTGCCAGCCTTTCACGTGGCTCCTTACTCCGTTTATTACAGTGTTGGTGTTCTCAGCGCCTCAAGTGTTTCCAATAGCTGGTTTTTTTAATAAAGTAGAATAAAACCAAAGGGTTTTATTATCAACCCAAATAGAAATGTATTGAGACAACGTTGCCTTTGCAGACAGACATTTAGGCTTGCTCTGTCAGTCTCTTTCATTTCCTTGTCAGAAAATAAAGTGTCTGTTACTATAAGGAAAGGTTTAAAAGTCACAGTCGTGACTTTTGGTCTCTTCAGAGTGGACAGTGATGGTGCTTCTACAAATAAAGTATCAAAAGCTATTAATTCTGGAGAACCAGAAATGCATGTTCATCTTTTAATAGATAGGCTGCACTCCTCAAAAGTCAGATTTAGGACCTCCATTTTCCCCAGGCACAGAAGGGCTCCTTGCATATTTTCCCTTCTTTGCACAGGCAATAACACACAGTCCAACCATAACCACAGAAAGCTGAGGAATAGCAGAGCTGAGTGTTGCTCTGAACTCTCTGAACTCACTGACTTGCTGTGTGAACCTGACCATGTCGCTTAAACTTTCTGCAACTCACTTTCTATTTGTATTCTCCTTGGAAAAAGTGCATTTTTGTGCAGCTGGTAAGAGCTGTCCGCATTATTCGCTTGTGCTTTCATGGGCACTTGTGTCTTGAACACAGATTCAATATAACCAGATAACTGGGTTTGGGTTTTGAGGCTTCTTTTCTAATTTATATGAGCAATAATAATTAATTGATTGTGAATGGTGTTCCACCATCCTGACAAGGAGAAGGTAGGGAAAATCTTGGGATCTGGTCCAATAGTGTCACCTACTTTCACTCTTGTTTTCTAAATTCTTGGAGAACCTACAACTTGTAAACTAATTTTACAGACACCTTGTTTACAAAAGGGGTTGTAAGAGCCTCCCTGCTGCTAATACAGCTCTTGAGGTCTCATCTCTGCCAATTTCCTGGCCAAAGTGGTGATAAAGCATAATCATGGCTTTCCTTTGCCACAAAAGGGGAAAAAATAAAACAGGTAAGATGCCAATTCTATTAAGAGTTGATTCACATAAAAAGGTAATTTTCAAAACAAATGAGGCAAAAGTTTTTCCCTAATGGAGGAATCTGGTATGCAATTTTTTTGAGTTTTACTCAAAATATTCCTTTCTGCATATAGCAAGTGTGTTTTCTGTCTGTGCTTATAAAGAAAGGTATAAGGTTGGTTACTTTTCCGAAATCTTCATAGTTCCTTAATTTAGGGGTTGTATCTCAAGAGGACCACACTTGTGGGCTTCTCGTAATTGGCCTGTGCTGGTGGTGCTGGCCATGAATCATTGTCATTTGGGATGTCAGATGGATTGCTCAGCATCGGGAAGAGGTGTTCAGGGAGAGCTCTGCCGGTGGGTGCAGAGCAGGCTGACCTCCTTTGCAAATGCTGCTAATGAGGGGTTGAAAATGAGGTCAGGGATGTGGTTTTGTCCAGAAAAACCTGCAGCTGGTAATGATGTGTAACTTCTCCTTTCTCCACGCTTATCATTAATTCAGGCTAATTCTGAAGAATAGGCTCATGATCTGGATGGTAAAAATTGTTATAATTGGTTATTTAACTCCCTTTCCTGAAGCTCAGGGGAGCTGAATACCTTGGACAAAAGCAGCAGAAACTCTTAAAAATGTCTGTTGACATTCTCGAAGGCTGATGTCATCAGGCAGCTCTTTCTTCACAGGAGGGTGAGGCGTGTGTGTGCCTACAATTAATTAACTCTTCTGTCTGCCTGGCTCTCGGTAGTTAATGATTAACACTTCTATTTGCATGATAGCGGTCAGAACAGATTAGCTCAAATTGCTCCTATTTCATCTCTAAATAAATGCAGACCATAATACCAAATAAACAGCAGCGACAGCCAAGCCAACCTTTAAGTGTAACATGCAAATGAGCTCAATACAAATAATGATCCAAAATTAGTACAAGGATGTGAGGGTCCCTCTCTGTACCAGTAAAAACTGTCCCAGGGGGGTTCTTTCTTTTGATTGTACTGATACAAATTCTAAAAGCAATCCCTCCTGTCCAGACATGTCTGAGTCCCCAGATCCCCCCCAGCATGTATCCTGGTGACAAGCCCGGGGATGATGGATTAATTCAAACTCTAAATGGGATTTTTAGGAGATGCCCAGAAAATGTTAGTGTATCCCCCAGACAGGCAGTGAATCAGCCCAGAGACCAGTTCCTGAGCCATCTCCCTGTGACAATAGCTGCAGGAGCGTGAATCCCTGTCTGCTTGGATGCTTTCCAGGGAGTGCTGTCTGTCCATCAGCGGGTCAGGCTCCCACCAGGACCTCGGCACGTGCCTGGGGGCAGATGTGCTGTGCTCAGTCACTCTGGGTTATTTCAGACCACTCCACTGGTCCCGACTGGTTCAGCTGTAATTAATGGTGGCAGTTCAGGGTTCCTGTTGCTAAACACCAGCTTTCCACTCTTTCCCTCGTGCCCTGATATATTTTTTCCTCTTTTTTTCCCGTTCCCTCTTCTATTTGTCTGTTATTGTGTCCAGCCCTCTGCTCCCTGAAGGTTCACCACACGGACATGGGTGGCTGGGAGCCCCCCAGGTACATTAATGTCACTGATTCTGACTTTCCCTAAAGTCCATGGGAACCATCGTGCAGTGCCATGTGTAGGCAGAAGTAGCTGCATTCCAATATCAGGCTAAACACCTGTCTCAAAACCAGAACTGTTACTGTAATATACACTGCATATTGCAATAAAATTTAAAATTAATAATGCTTTGTGGTGACTGAGCTACTCATGATGTATCTCCCCACATAAAGTCTGGGTTGTCTGTTAACAAGCCAGTTAAATCTATGGAATATCCCTTACCCAGAGCACTAATAATCTGTATTTCATAAAATCAAAATTACGAGAAAGGAAATCAGTTATAGCTTTAAATCTTTGCAGCCTCCATATTCTCTGTCAAAATCCAGCAAGCCAGGCCAACTGGAACAACAGTTATTAAAGAAAACATTCTCACAGTATGGATAGAAAAGCCTAATTAATTAACAATACAGGCTAATTAGAGAATCAAACTGCGATTTGATAACAACATCCAGAGCACTGATAAAATTAATTACATGTGTGCGATTAACATGCTGTGAAGATTTGGGCCAATAGATTATATCTTTGGAGTCTGCTTTGAACACCAGGAGAAGGTGAGGAACATCTTGTGGCCAGGTCACTGCTCAGATCAACTGGGCATCAATTAACATCCCACCTCTAAAGTGGGATCCACGGGGACTTCTGCAGTGCCACTGGTGACAGCAACCAAACTTGCATGGCTTGAGGGGGCTTACTTGCTTTCAGCTTCTTGAATTTTCCTTGAAATTATCCCAGATGTGATGCATCCCTTTAAATGAGAGCTGTACATAAATGTCCATTATAATTAATAATGAAAGCACCCATGTTCATTTCTCCAGCCTCCAGGACGGCTCACGCTGGGACTCAGCATTGCTACCACAGCCAGGCTGGTTTGAACTGATCACTGAAGCACAAGTGGTATAAATTGCTGTGAATCTGGTACAGGGAAGATTAGTATTTTGTTCTGTCTTTTCCTAAGTTTTCTGGAATATCTGACCCAGCCCTGGCTTTCTACTGAGTGAATTTACTGCCCAAGAAAGACGGTGCTTAATGATGTGCCTGCAGCCAGCTTGACCTGTCCACTTCTTTCTCTTCCTTGAGCTGCCCCTTAATGCTCGTGGTGGGCAGAGGGACACTCCTTGTACCTGTCAGAAAGGGCCCTTGTTGCTTCACCATGGATTTCTCTGCACAATTCAGCCCCTGGAAGCAGGACAGCGTTCAGTTGGGCAAAGCAAGGGAAAGCTCAGGGGGATCCAGGTCAAACCATCAGCAGCCAGAATAGAAATAACTCTCATAGTTAACATTCAAAGAACTAAACCTGCTGTTTCAACCAGCAAATTGCTTTCACTTTGCAGGAGCAGAGCTTTGGTTAAAGGTCCATTCCCACACTTTTAATGAGAGACACATTTTTATGAGAGCCGTGCAAATAAATTGGAAAGCTTCAGCCTTTGGACTGTTGCTGGCTTTGGTGGCATTTTCAGGCACATCATACATTTTTTTAAACTTCATGTCTTTCTTCTGCTCTGAACGAAGTGGTTATGCTGTGACATCCAGTCCAAACTAAGATTCACTCTGCAAGAGTGAGCAGTGTCACATCCACACCTCGTGGCTGCCTGCTTCACGCGAAAGACATCTTCTCGAGTCGTTTTTCTTGGAATTGTTTTGAAGGATAACTAGCTCAAGGTGAAATCTGAGACTTAGAAAAATTCGAGAAAGGGAGAGAGGGGAGAAAGTATTTTTGAATTCCACCACAATTGAAATGCCAGTGTTTGCAATGCCAACCCACACACGGCTTGGCAATTTCAGCGATGTTTCAGAACACAGCTACAGAAAGGTTGCCAGCATAAGAAATTCTGCCTTCCAAAAAGCAAAAAAACCTGTTTTTTCTGCACTGTGCAGCTGGACACTTCACTGGGGGTTAGAAGTCCCGTGGGTGGAAGTAGATTTCCAACAGCAGAGGGCTCTTTTGGTTCAGCAATTTATGGAATTATCTAGTAGGTGAAACCAACTGATAGAACAAATTAAAAGCAGAGCAGAAATGAGCTGCAAAACTTTAACAGCAAGGCTAAACTTCATTGGAACAGCCTAACTGGTGGCAGATGTGATACAGGAGTGAGAAATCATTTTAAAGTAAATTTTGGTGTAGAAATAACCTAATGAAACACCCCTTCTAACCGGAATCGGGTAGTAGATCAAAATGGATATCCATAACCTTCCATCCCAAATTTACAGCTTCTCATTCCTCCATGAAAAATGTCATAAGCTGAGGATGAGGGGTTAACATGATTTTAATTCTTACATTTCATATGGTGGTATTCTAAAAATTTGTTTTGATGCAAATGTTGTTCACAGAATTCTTACATTTTGTTGGGTTTTAGTCATGCAAGTTTGCCAGGCTGATGCATTTACAAAGATTTTAGAAATACCATTTGAGGACTGAATTTAGCATTTGGAAGGAAATCAGGGTGAAGTAATTGAAATCAGCTAACTTAGGGCTCTTGGTCACTGGATAATTATACTTTTTCCCCAGAGGGGTTATGAAGTGGACATTATAGATCTGTAATTTAGTGACAGCAAAATTGCCTTGTCGTGCATCTTTCATTCCTTCATGGAAGCACAGAATCATTTAGGTTGGGAAAGCCCTCCAAGATTATTGAGGCCAACCATCCCCCCATCACTGCCAAGGCCACCACTAACCCATGTCCCCAAGTGCCACATCTGCAGGTCTTTTAAACCCCTCCAGGAATGGGGACTCTGCCATTGCCCTGGGATGGACAGGGATGGACAATCCCAGGCTTTGGATCCTAAAAGAGCAGAAATGAGTAGATGTGCATATAGGTGCAGAAAGTTTATGGTCTTGTTGTGTTTGAGTTCGTCATGACCTCAACAAAACGACTGGCATCAGTGTGATATGTGTTCCATCTAAACAACAAAAACCAGTCTTACTTAGCAGGAGACTTTCAGATTAAAACCTGGTATTAATGTTTGGTGTTTAATGCCATGTCAGGATGTTTCCCACAATAAATTAAGTAGCATTTATTTGGTGTATAAGCCTCTTCTATGAAAAGCAATGTTTTTTTCGCAGTTCTGAGTTTGTTGCTGGTATTTACTGTAGAAAACATTGCTGTATCTTTCTGTCCTGTGTGGAAATCGTGGTTAGCCTCTGTTTAATCTGAACCTGCCAATTAGTGATTACCATAGCGCAGCACCATGAGTGAACACAGCCAAATGATTTGATTATTTGTACAGCCCACACATGGGGGCTCTTCATGGGACCTGGGGAATATCCGAATGTAAACTGAATGCAGGCAGCTCTTTGAATTTCATAAATAAATACCATATGTCAAACCTTTTCACATGCCCTTGTGTAAATTGTTGGTTTGTTTGCACCATGTATCCAGATGTTGTTATATGAAATATCTCCCATGCTGAGAGCTGTTACTGGAGGCTGCAGAGAGCACATGCCTTTAGCAAAAGCCTTATTTTCCTTCTAGGTACAGCGCTTTGTAACATATTGTCTCTTACTCAGAACGGATTCAGTCTTGATTTACACACCCCAGAAGGAAGCAGCAGGCTGTATTTATGCAATGCCCAGTGCCAGCAATTCCACTGGCCTTGAAAACTGCTCATTCTCCTCTTCCTTGGAGGCAGAGTCACCTTCTAGCCCTCAGCCATGGGCATGAAGTGCAACTGCACATCCCCCAGATGAACGAGTTTATAGAGCCACAGAATGGTTTGGGTTGGAAGGAACCATAATGATCATCTAATTATAACCCCTCAGCCAGGGGCAGGGATATCTTCCACCACACCAGGCTGCTGCAAGCCCCATCCAACCTGAACTTGGACATTCCCAGGGATGGGGCAGCCAGAGCTTCTCTGGGCAACCTATTCCAGGGCCTCACCACCTTCACTGTAAAACACTTCATCCTTATATCTAATTTTAAGCCTTATATCTAATCTTAATTGACCCAAGGTCTCCTTTCTAAGCAATAAAAGACTGGGGGGGTGGGGGGGAGGAAGACATTTGTGAGTATTTATCTCTCTTAACAACTGGGGGCATTTCAATGGCAGCAACTTTTCAGAGCTAACTGCTTTTTTTTTGGCAACAACAGCTTTTCACACACTGAGGGATCTGAGGCAGGACCTGCATCTGTGATCCTCTTCAAATTGTTAATATTGCAGAGCTTGAAGAGGAGACTTTACAGATTAAAGGGAAAGGTAGGGGGAAGCTCACAGACTTTGTTGAGTGCTCAGAGGGGTGAGAAGGACCCATTCTCCCTTTGAGAGCAAAAGGCAGATCAGGCCACATTTATGAGTCTTCTGACAAAAGAAAGACTTCCTTCAAATAATGAATACAGTATCTCACAACAATCTTCAGCTTTGATCTGATCAGCTGCCCTTGTCACTGCTCCCTGCAAAACCTTTGTGCCTGGCTCCCATTTGGAGAGGTTTGAAGCAATTAAAGGGAAGGGAGAAGAGCTGTTCTGCCATATTATTTTGGAGTTGAAATGGCCCTTGTACAATGTAATGGACCACCAACTGCTGGGAAATTCAATCAGAACACAGAATTACAGTGAAAAATTAGCCTACTAAGGAGCAAGTTCAGTTCTGTTCCACTGAACAAAGTACTAAAACGTCTCTGAGCATATGGCTCCCCTGTGATCCCCATTTAAAAACAATCTGAACTGATTGATGAGGGAAATTAAAGGGTGCATCTAAGCATTTGCTGCAGCTGTCACAACAGAAAATGATTTCATTTTCCTCTATATAGCAATATAGAACTAAAAATCCTGTAAGGCCCCCGCTCTACCAGCATAGGGTAGATCAGCAACAGGGGCATAAGGCCTGGGTGATGTTCAGCCCATAAACGCTGTTTTTAAGCCCCTACTGGCTTCACTCGTGTCTATCACCATCAAATAGCAGAGTCTGCCTGTGGAAATAAAATCATAATGTATTTGACATCAGCAATGTGTTGCTATTTTTATTCCTACTATGGATATCCCTAAACCCATAACAAGAATTTCTGGTCGCTGCTGGTTCAACAAGGGGAAGTGCTCATCCTCTGGGATTTGGAGAGGTTTGATGCACTGTATTAGGGAATAACCCTCCCAATTTTGGCTGCTGGTGTCTCCATATTTATGCAGATATCTGGAACCAGGTATTCCCTGAGACTTCCATCCCACAGACTCCGCAGGGGCCAAGATGTCCTGGCTCCACAGCCACTACAGGTTGTCATCATTGTAGCAGAGCTGGCAGAATGTGCTCTGGAAAGTTCTTCCAGCAAAGAGGACGATGACCAGATCAGTCCTGAAATAATGATGATAAAGTCTTCAAAATTCATTTTTTTTCTCTTGAGGCTGAACTAATATTTAAGAAAATAACAAAGGACTTCTTGCAAAATCAACTGGTGATATGATGTATACATAAAAAGTCTTCCACTACGAGCTCAAGGATGAGCTGTTCTTTTGGTTTGTGACCTGTGGTCCAAGAGGAATCACGAAATACATTCTCTTTGGTCTTAGTTTTCTCTGGGAAGCAAAGGCATGACATGAGCCCAGGTTTAAGGATGTGCCATGCCTGGAAGGTGAGATAACTGTCATTTCTGAGCTGAGCTCAGTCTCATATTGCAATATGCAATTGATTCAGTCTGGAGATACAGCCCAGCCTGTCTTGTGCTTCTTAAAACTGATACTCATCATTAGTGCAATAACAATGCAAGAGTTTCTGTGTCTGAAGCTCCCAGTGACTTGAATAGTCCTTTTGTGACCTTTTCTTATCTGTGAGTCAGTACTGAGTCAGTATTTCCTTCTGTGATAATGAGCAGTAAAATCTATTCATCTTTATAAATATGAGGAAGCTCAGTTAGCATTTTAGGGAAATTTACTGAACTGCTCCTGAACAAAAGAATGCAGCTGCTTTGCATTCCTGGTGGTGTAAAAGGCTCTTTGCCTTCTACACATCACTTAGAGTGTTTTTAATAAGAAACAAAATTACTGGCAGAGCAATGGCATCCAAACCCCATAATAACCTATTGTTAAGCAGTAGCCATAACAGTATCTGTTACACCTTTTAATAAGCTTAGCAGCCAAAATTCAATGCATCTCAGGCCACGTGGCTGAGGCAGCTGGATATTATCAAGTGTGAGGTGTCAGAAGATAAAGATGATTGAAGAGAAATGTAACAATCACTGGTGAAACCTGCAAACTCTTAAGCCAGGATCTTCAATAGTAGCCTGATGCCCTAGCTTTAATGGGAATTGGGAGTAAGATGTTCCATAGCAAGATGTAAGTTCTACAAAGAAAAGGAAATGAAGCAGAACTTTTTAAAAACTAATACATAATTCAAAGCCTGGAAGAGATGCCTTATAATGAGAAACTTCACATTTGTTCTGCTTAACAATGTGAAGATTGAGAGTCTCTTGTTTGCATTGAAAACATCTTTGCAAGTTACAGAGATAATCAAGTTATCTCTAATCTATTCTGTGCTTTGAAAGGGGATAAGTGATCTTACTGGTCCCTTTAGCTGGCAAGCCTATGAAAAGACATACAGAGATTTTTTTCCTGAGCCTGATGACTGTTAATGACTGTGAGAACTGTGCATATAAAATCTCCACAGAGTCGAGGTAGCACAAGCATTTTGTAACACTTGCACTAATGTCTTCCATCTTCTTCCTTTTCTATTTCCATCCCAACTGCGATTTCTCCATTCAGTGTCTCTCTTTTATGCATCTCGAGTGGTTCTTTACCTTTCTCACCTGGCAATCTTTCTCTGTCCAGAGGGGCAGTGACTCAGAGCCTGGAAGGGGCCTGATCTGTCTTAGGTGACAGATCCTGGATGACCTCAAAGAGTAGATTTGCCTCCTTGGCAAGGGGCACTAGTCAGTGCTGGCTCCTTAATGCTCTTTTGCATCTGTGGTTTGAGTACCATGATTTTCAGTATCATGATTTTACCAAGGATGTCTGGGAGTTTTATGGCACTGGATTGCTGTGTAAAAGAGCACAATGTATTGTATTCAAAATGTCGTTTGTTTTTTTTTTAAAAAAAAAAAGTCAGCAGGATTCTTTGTTCTTAAACTAGAAATCATGTTGCAGTGCTTCTCAATCCCAGCTTGCCCAAACATTGTCCTTACATATATTGATCAAAATTGGTATCCTGATCTCCTGATTACTATCAGGAAAAAGGTGAATCTTAAGATGTATGATAGCATGAATGCAAACAGCATTTTTTCTACCAAGGTGCCTTTTTTTGCTGTCCTGTGCTGATGATACAACTGCTCACACATTGTAATTGATTGTAAGTAGAGCTGACTCGAACCATTCATGCTGTCTGAGTGATTAAAATTCTCCAGATGGATCCTCAAAATGCAAAGGTCATATAATTAGTCTCCCTTTAAGTGAGAAATTCTTTCTTCAGGGTCTGTTTGCAAAATAGAGTGTAATATATAAAATGGGTATCTCTGAGGAGTTCAGTTTAGAGGGTCTTTGTGCTGTAACACTTCCCAGGTTTAGGAGAATGGTCCCAATTTCAAAGACAGACACTTTGTACTTGATAATGAACATCCTGTGAGCAGCAAAGACCCCTATTATGAAGTTGTTAAGTTAGAGCTTGATTTTTTCTTCTGTGTTTTTAATCTCAATTTGTCTGCTCCTTTAAACCTCCTCTAAATTGCCATGAAGAATTTTGTGAGGGTTTTGATCTCTATTAAATACAGATGCATTTGCTGCAAGAAAATATGACTTTAAAAGGATGCCAGATTTTTATTTTCCTAATTTTAAGTAAAGGAAACAAATAGTTTTTAAAAATATCTCAATAAACTCGATTAAATTATTAATTATTTAAATTATTTTAAAAATGTAGAAAAGTATTTGACCCTTCTGTTTTCCCAAAAGCTTTCATTTATATTAAATCAAACAGGTGTGAGATATAAGTGTAAATCTAACACAGGAGTTTTATCCTGTATTTTCTGTCACATTTTGCCTCTGATGCATCTGAAGGTGGTTGAAAATTTTCTCATACATAGGACAGGTATATGCACTTTAAAATAAGAACTTGAGTGCAGATTTTTTAGTAAAGCACCTAATCTACACTCTGAGAAGAAGACTAATTTTAGTCAGTGCTTTCTGAGCTGCAAAAAAAGGTGGAGAAGTCCTCAATTTTCCAGCAGAACTTTGGGATGACTCGTGCAGCGACATAAATACAGGCAAAGGGGTTGCAAAGGAAAGCTTCACCTCTTGAAGTCTCTCAGTAGGTCTGGAATAAGGGACTCTACATTTAGCTGTGCACAACCTCAGCATCACCCACCACATTTTAGTTTGTTTCTGTACTACTTTGCACTTTTTCCTTCTCCACCCTCTTGCCTGGGAAGTGACTCTTGCACACCCAACCACTCTGTCTTTGAGTTTCCCCCTAAGTATTTTTTAATTTCTTTCAAAATTCTAACTCTAGTGTTTTAATTCTACTTCTAGTTCAATTCTAGATGAAGTTTCCTGTGGTTTGGGATGGGAGCCTTTATTTGGATATTGAGGAATGTCAATGGCAGATGCACAGCAGTGGTTGTGCTCCAGCTTTGGCCTCCTCCAGGCAATTTTCCCTCTATAAGCCAGGGCTCTTGCTGTGGCCAGGAAGGATTTTCTTCCCTCCAGGAAGACTCCATTAGGATCTGAATTAATTTAAAATATTACTTCTTTTTACAGATCTCCTGTTTGATAACATGACTAATTCAATCTCACCTAAATGTAACAATAGTCTCATCCTAAAAGCTGACAATCCCTCTGAAAACTGTCTTATGGTTTTAAAGGACCATATAACTTTTAGCAAGGCTGTTCTATTAGTAATTTATTTCTACCACTTCTCTCTTTTCTTTCAGATTTATATTCATTGTCTTCTATAATTCCATCTTTGGTTTTTCTCTTGAGTTATCTGGGTGAAGGAGGAAAACGTGTGAGGCTATTATCAAACTCCACCTAGAGTTGTCTGTCCTGGATAGGCTCGAATATCAAGGCCACCTTTCTAAATGTTGTTCAGTGTGAAATGTATAAAGAACTAAGACATCTTATAGTCATTATGTTTAACAAAGTGCATATTTTTGTACATTTTAAAATGCATATAATGCTTCTGATCTTAAACGTACATGTATCCATTAAAAATGCAAATCAAAGGGGGAAAAATGGTCAGATTAATCCTTGAGAACTCAATCCTAGCATTTAATCATGGATAAACTTATATGCCACCTAATGGAGAGAAATAGGGGATTTCTGGAAAGTTGAAAAGTTTGGGGAAAGCAGTAGCTGAAGATCCTGAAAAGCAAAAGGGAAGGTTCTGATTTTTAAAGAAAAGCTAAAGTATCTTAAAGTTCTTAAGCTTTAAAAGCATATGTAGAACATATAAACTTCCATCAGCATTTAATTTTAGAATTCCTTCTTAAAAAACTTGTAATGCCCATTTTAAAAGAGAAATAAGTCTGTGCCAGTCAATGAATAGTAAAATCCTAAGGGTTTTTTCTGCAAGCTGAAGGTTTTGCCTCAGCCTAATTTCTTGTTCCATGGCCCTGTGAGACAGTTTATGAGCAGCTGAAGCAAACAGTGTGAGCCTGGCAAAGGGGATGGCATGAGACAATCCCTGATGGACAATTACAGGGCAATGTGTCCTCAGAAAGAGCTCCCTGCCACAGCTGGCCAATCCATAGGGAAATGGGGACATTTACAACAAATCTTTGATCTTCACTAATCATTCTCATATGCTGTGTCTTCCTCAAGAATGCAAGGAAATGGATGGGATGTTCTTTGCTCATCAGTGAGGAAGAAGCTCCTCCAGGTGCCACCAGGGATCAGCTTCTCTCCTTCCTGACACAAAATCAAGAAGCCTCCCAGACTCCACCTGTCACCACAGCCAATTTCCCAACACCACAGGTAGGGCCAAAGCAAATCTCCTGTGCCAGAGCTGCTCCTCCAAGGCTGAGGGGAAGATCTGCCTTCTCTATAGTTTGGAAAGGAAGGATTGTGTTTTCCCCCTTGTACAGCTTTGCATGTACAATTTTGCACACATCCCTCCCTGCTCAGCCCTGGGAAGCAGCTAAATCTTGTTTTCAGCCTGTTGCCTGCACTAAACAAACCCTCTGCTGCCTTTGGAATATGCTCATAAATTTAAATCAATGCTGAGCCTGGAGTCTCTGCTCCTTCATAGGAGCATATTTTTTATGTTGCAAGCATATTCTTGAGACTCCAGAGGCTGAATCCCTGCCTGCCAGCCAACATCTGGGACATCATTTTTTAAGGTAAACATTCTGGGTCATTATAAACTGCACTAATCTCCCTTGTTGAAATTTGCATTTCTAAAACAAAGAGGGATCATGATGGATTTGTCCTGTCACATGTTATGGCATTTAACCAGGAGGTTAATTCATTGATTGACTTACTGCCTCTCTTCAGCCTGCTTTGCTACTAATCTTCCATACAAATGGGGTTAAGGAATGTAATTTATATTTACCAGCATAAACAAAGCGTACAACCACCCTGCCAGGATGGAAAGCTTGGGGAATGCAGGGGACGAGAAGAAAACAGCACAGCTGAAGCAAAAATAAAATTAACACTAAAACCCATATGCTGAAAGTGGTGACAATTAGAAGAAGCAGACTGGGGAAAGGGGAATTTCTGCTTCCAGCAGCAGGGCTGGGCACAAAGGCAAAGGGGATGGAGAAGGGAGCAATCTCCCTCCCACCTTGCCATCTGTGTTCATGAGCCAGCCTGGATGCAGATCACGGGCTCCCCCTTCTTGTGATGTGTGAAATCAGTGCCCAGTGGGTGGGGCTGAGGGTTCTCCTGCTCCCCCAGATGTCCATGGTGGTCAGAAGGTGTTTGTCACTGCCATGGCTGTAATGGCCGAAATCCAGTCCAGTTGACTTAAAGCACCCAAAATACACAGTCTAAAAGAAAGAAATTAAGTGATCACATTGCTTTGAACACCTTCCAGCAACACCACCACCACCACCAGCTGAGAGGTCTTGCTTCCTGGAAAAAAAAACCCACACAAAAAATAAGAACAGTCTGTTTGTTTCTAGCTTGGTTTCTCCACCCACCTCTCCTCCTGCACCAGCACGGAGCAATCCTGCCCCTACAGACTCAGAGGAGATGGGAAAAGCAGCACCTTTCCACATCAGTCCCTCCATGCTGCTGTTACAGTTTCAGAGCAATTTCTACCCTGCAGGTGAATCCTGTCAGTCTGTCTGTCAGCCCAGCCACATGGAAGTACTTTCTGATGATTAAAAGTATCATGAGCTCCCCAGCCCGGGGACTCTGGGTGAGGAGCTGCAGCTGTGTTTGAACAGCAGTGTCCTGCTTTCTCTGGGAAAGAAAATCGTCCTCTCAGTAGATGGTGGCAAAGACCACTGTTGGAAAAGGTTTAGTGAGATGCTGACTTCAACCTGCCTGCAAAACATTCCTTCTTTTTATAAAAAACCCAACCAAAATGAGCGTGCTTTGAATAAGAGCTGATGAATTCAAATCCTCACCAGTTTAGATTTTTACTCTGGTAAAAAGGTAAAAAATCTTTCCTAATTTTAGCATCTTCAGTCTGGTCATTGTTCTGTAGCCTGGACAAGATGTCATCCCATCTGTCTGTACCTTACACTGTAATAACAGGGCTTTACTGGCATGATAAGCTGGCAAAACTCTCTTTCAGGTCATAGCCCATACAGCCCACAAGGACACAGTTGCCTTTACAGGCACGGAGCCAATTGTAAAAAAAGGGTGGAAAATGGAAAATATTTTAATGGAAACACCCATTTTTAATATAAATTATATCTTAATTGAATAAAAGATTATTCACAATACCATTTTCATCTAATCAGAGAATATCAAAGACATATTTAAAAATTACAGAATTTTGATAAAGTGTTCACTGGCTTTATATATCACTTTCTTAAGAAATCTGTAGAAAATTACAATGTAACAAAAGTTTCCCCCTTAATTTAACAAGACAGTAAGTCAGGGAGTTGTCATGGACTGACTGTCAAAGTCACCTTCCCTGAGAAATGTTTATTCAACATTTGGCTGCTTTTCACTCTTTGTCTGATTTCAGTCTCACGAAACCAGAACACAAAGTTGAGGGATGTTGTCTGGGACTTGGACAAGAAAAATAAATGCAAGAGTTTCTGATTTGCTCCAGTTAGAAATGAAATGGATTGTTCTCTATTTTTTTTTTTATTAGTGCGTCTGAACAATTTTGAGTTTTTGGGATCATACCAAGCCAGAAGTATTCAAAATATTTCCAGGATACAAGAGGGTAATTGAGGTTGAGAAATCCTGTTTAGTCTTCTCTTGGAGGAGCTGAAATTTTCTGACTGGTTTGTCTTTTCTTTACCATCACCACTAAGTGGTGAAGGATGTGCCTGAAACGTGTCTGGCAGATCCCAAAGAGCACATGAAGCCAAATATTGGGAGTAGGGGACCAGTCACCAGGAAAATGTCACCAGTACATTCACGAGAGTTTTTTACAGTGGAACAGGTTGCCCAGAGAAGCTGTGGCTGCCCCATCCCTGGAAGTGTCCAAGGCCAGGTTGGACGGGGCTTGGAGTGACCTGGGATTGTGGAAGGTGTCCCTGCCCATGGCAGGGGGTGGGAACTAGAACCAAACCACTCCATTATTCTATATTCAGAGCTGTCAGAAAAGACACATTTTGTGTGTGAACATCCCTGACTTCAAACACTCTTGGTGTGGTTGCGAAAACATGAGGAATAAATAAGACCCTACAACTTAAGAGAATAAACATTAATTCATCTTTCTTTCCTTTCTTGAATATCTCTGTCCATACTTTAGAAAGTAAAACCACTGTGGCTTCATCACACAATATGTCCAAGGAAGGCAGAGACCTTTTTAAGTTAGGAAATGTATTTTGCTTACCCCTGTAGTCTCAGGGTAAGGATTACCCTGGATCTGTTTATTGTGCTTTCTCACATACAGGCTGGTCTCTTGTGACTTACTGAGGAGTATGTTTTCTGAAATAAAAAGCCTTTTCTTTAAACAAACTGTGACATGGCTTTTCATCCAGCTGACAAAACAAAACAGAGAATATTTCCAGTAGTATGTAGGAGTGGGGTTTGGGGTCTTTTGTTTACATGCAAGAATTACTTGAGGCAATGAATCAAATTGCTGGCATCAGTTTTGTCAGGACCCTACCATTCCTTTTATTTTGTATAACAATATTTATATATCAAAGCACCTCCAACTACAGCCTAAAAATGTCAGTGCAATAGATAAATTTCACAACAGAACTTCCTTTTTTTGCTTACCATGAGACTGTGATTTCTGCTTCAGCTTCTTTTCCTTACTTCTTTCCCTA
>JAWWES010000169.1:32695509-32802719 GCA_035583135.1 Lophotriccus pileatus
ACAACAGAACTTCCTTTTTTTGCTTACCATGAGACTGTGATTTCTGCTTCAGCTTCTTTTCCTTACTTCTTTCCCTACACTCATTTTTCTCCAACAACTTCCATAAGCTTGTTCTTCATATCTATCAGCATGAAAAAAATGCACACTCTGAGACAGAAATGTTATTAAAAAGCTTTTGTAAGTCTCAAACCCAGCTCGTTTGTTTTATTTAAATAAGAACAGATTTTTCCAAATTTGCTACCATTTCTTGGTAACAACCCCTGGTGCATTAATAAAACATGTTTTGTTGCTTGCAGTCACTGTACGCTTTCCAGAGGTTATTCCAGCAATAAAGGCACATTCAGATATGTTCTTTAAGTGAAGGAATACAAACAAGGTCAGCCCAGCAGAGCAGAGTGGCACTAAACCTGTAACAGCTTTGAATCCTAATCCTTGTTATCTCCCCTAGGCCAGCTGAGGAAATGCACTCTTTGCCTTTGGAGGTTTCTTGAGAAGACCTCAAGGAAGCACCCACAGAGCTCAGGTTTGTGGGGCCGAGGAGATGTCCTACCCCAAAGTCTTCCTCTGTTTGACCCATGAGGTCCCTGGCAGAAGGTGCCGCTGTCTGTGAAGGAACAAGTCCATAGTGTGACCCAACATCCTTCTCTCCCCGTGTTGGGGAAAAGGATGGGGTCACCAAGGACGTGGGATTGTCACAGTTTGGTGGCCCACCCCTCAAATCACCAGCTCCTTGTGCCATAACTGTGCTGTGTGGTCCATGACACATGAATTTGGTGGTGTTAGTGCTGCAGTCACTGACACATGTCCCTTTGACTTCATTTGGACTTTCAGTGAGAAGAAATAAAATTAGTCCAATTTTCTGATTACTGAAAAAAAACCCCAAGATTATTTACCTTAAATACTAATAAAAATTTACATGTAAAAAATGTAATGTTGAGTCCAGGCAAGCTAAGCAAAGTCATTTTCTTGCCACCTAGAAAGCATTCCATTTTAAAAATGGAAGAGCCTGTGTTGTTGTTATTGCTGTTATCACTGAAGGAAAGGGGGAACAAAAAGTATAAGAAATCCGATTATATTTCTTAATGTTCTAATGAGTCCTGAGTCACAGTTTTTTCCTTCTCAGGCTAGAGCATTAATAAGAGGGTAATTTTCTAGTTGGCTGTGTGTCAGGAATATAATCTTTATCCTGCTTTTTAGAACAATTAACACTTCGAAGACTGGGATTAGGTTATGTGCTATTCCACAGTAACTACTGTAAGAATTCCCAAAGACAACATTCTCAAAACCCCACAGTTCTATTTAACTAACTTAGGTTCTATTTAACTAACTTGGAGTGATATGGCCAAGTAATTATATGCTGAGGCCATTGTGGTTATAGTAGAAAATGTCAAGCATTCTATTTGCAGATATTTGTGATTTTGTGGTGATTTAAACAAACAGTTTCTCAGTAATAAGAACTCTGTCAGGCATTAAGCAGAATGGGGTCAGGCACTCAATTTTTTTTTCGTTGGAAAAGGTATTTCAATTCAGAGTTTAGATCTGAATTTTTTTTTCCCCTAAAAAATATTTATATCAGTCACTTATAGCTCAGGTAACCTTGGAAATCGCTGGAACTGCTCCTGTGTCCAACAGAAACACAAACTGCTGTTTCTTTGCTTGTTTTCAGATAGAAAATGCCAGCTCTGCAAAGAGAGTAATTCCACAGCAGACCATTTTGAAGAGACTCTTGACATTTCAACCGTGAACCAGAGCAAAAAGACAGATTTCAGAATGATGTGTTGAAATGTAGTTTCTGCCACTCATTTCTTCTCAAACATTTCTACTCTTTCTGTAATTTTTAAATCAAACTTCAAAAATTTCAACCAAGCATCTGAGTTTATTCCTGTTCATTCTTTGTGTAAGCCAAGGTTTAGAAATTTATATGGTATTTTATGTGAAAACACGTGTAAAAATGTATATTTTGAAATATCAATGTAGATAACTAAGTATTTTCCTCTCAGACTCTCAGCTGCTCCCTAAGGAGCAGCAAAGTCATTTGATTTGAGGATTTGTTCCACTTTTCCCATCAGTGCTGCCCAACTCAACATGTTGGAAACAGGAATTGTGACAGTGTCTTCCTGCACATCTCACTTCACCCATACAACTGGTATTCAGCTGCTATTTGACAAAATTTGTACCTATTTCCTTCTAAACTATCAGGATCAGCCTCATTTGGCTTCTCAGCAGAAGTAAAAAGTTCTTAGATTAATAATGAACCAAAACAATATCATATTTTATGAGGACAGTTCCAGGCCTGCCATCCATAAAACCATAGTTTTATGTAACTGGGCAAGGGCTGGCTTTCTAACAGAAACCATAGTAAATGCATTAAATAAAACCATGTGCTGCTAATTCGTTCCAGACCTGCTCTATTTTCTTGTGTTGGCACTTCCTCCTCCTTTAGCTGAGCACAGATTTGGTATTTCCTAAAACTCTCAGGTGTTAGAACAGAAAATGCATTTTTATTTGTATGGTGTTTGTCACGGGAAAAGCACAGAGATCTGCTGTTTTAAGGTCGATATATAAGCTGAATCTCTTGTGGAAATAGGTGGATGCAAATACTTGACTTTTTGTGGGACACTGCCTTTCAATTAACCAACTCACCTGCAGCAATAATGAGGTAAATAATGAGACCAATCCATGGATTTCACTGTGTGGGCTCCTTGACTTGGAAGAAGGCTGGACATCAGCCACTGAGAGCAGCACACACCAAACCCTCCAAAAGCTAGCCCACAAAAACAGCACTGCACCCACCATGCCAGTGGTGGAAGATTTTATTACAAGTCACCTGGTATTGAATATTTTCTTTAAAGGTCCATCAGCTGAACTGATTTGATGTGTAAGAGTCTGAACTTTCTTTGAAAAGGAAGTTCATTTCTAGCTCACACGGCTGGGAAGGCAAACATGAAACAGGAAACCCGTGGATAACAGAGAAATGCAACTTTCAGAAATCCAAATGTTTGATTTTAATTAATTTCACATTTCATGGGTTTGGGACTCATGATTTTCAATACATGGCATTGGCAGCCATTCATGTGTTGTATGTAATATGTTTTCATTTAATTAAACCTGAATGATCTGAAAGTATAGGATTTTTTAAGCAACCAAATGGTTTTTAGAGAGTTTCTGTTGTCTTGTAGATACACCACAGTCCAAGAATGGGCTTCCCCAACCCTTATCCAGGAATGCTCTGTAAAACTGACCTCTGCCAGTACCTTTACAGAATGAGATGCTTTGCCTGAAATACATCTTTTGTAGAAGTTTGAGATGCACTCCTGGATCTTCCCAAACAGATCCAAAGCAAGATAGGATAGTCAAGTCCTCTCAGAGCTGAGGATTAGGATGAGGCATTGGCTTTGTAGTTGATAATATCACTCTACCACTCTGTGTTAGCCCAACAATCAGCACTGCAGGGCCTTACTCTTTCCCCAGGCCCCCTGGCTATGAGCAATGGCAGTACACAATAGAGAAATCTGAATAATTACAAGGATATTTGGGAAGGATGGGAAGGAATGCATAGCAATTAATGCAGTGTTTGAAAGTATTACAACAATACCAGACCAAAGATCTCTTATTGTTTCCTTAAGGGCTTGAAACACATTTTGTACTTTTGGAAATTATGGCTTTTTCATAGAATCATAGAATGGTTTGGGTGGGAGGGACCTTAACTCATCCAATTCCAACCTCCCTGTCACAGGGAGGGAAACAGCCCTAGATCAGGTAGCTCAGGGTCCCATCCAGCCTGGCCTTGAACAATCCCAGGGATGGGAAGTGTTCCATTGTATAGCTGGACTTTTTGTATAGCTGGACTGAAAAAAACTCAGCACAAATACTAATATTTTTTTAAATTATTATTTTTTTTTTTTTAATTTTTATTTTTCAAACGAAGAAAAACCTGCTATTTTCACAAGGGAAGTAGACAAGAAGCACAAAGAGATCAACCCGTCTTTTACATTATCATGACTGATGATAATCTTCTCTTTACTATATGAGACCTTCTTCAGGGCAATAAAAAAAAAAAATAAAAAGGGGTGCTTAGTTCAGAAGAGTTCCTAAGACCACAGATTACACACCACTTATCCCAGAAACACACTCAGGACCTCAGCTCAGAGGCTGTGTTATGAAGCACCCCAGGGAGGAGGGAGGAACAATGTAGGAGCTTCCCAATTACTTCAGTTCCCTGCAAAAACACCACCACTGCTGTTGGAAAAAAAAGTCACAAATGTGAATGTAAATTTCCATAGATTTCAAGCAAATTTTTTTAATTTCTCCTTCTTCCTTTTCTTTTTTTTCCCCTGGCCAAGCATTTTATGATATCCCAGCCTTTCCTCATTTATGCATCTGGAAGTGCCTTGTTGATAAACCACCACTATCTCAAGGCCACATAAAATTTTGATGAGGCGTGTTCTAACGGGGGGGGAGAAGATTCAACATTTCACCCGAAAGCGCCTCTTCTACTAAAACTAGGCCACTCCAGCCTTTCCACTCAACGGGCCGAGACAGCAATCCACGCTTCCAGTTCGGATCTGCTGCTGGTAAGGACGAGCTCCTGCTGGGAGGAACGCCCTTCCAGCAGCAGCCAAGCTCCTTCCCACTCCCCAGCTGGCTCCCAGCAGGTGTGCTGGATGCACATCTGTTGGCTCAGGACCTGCTGAGCTGTGTCCTGCCCTCTGTGGGACCACCACGGGGAAAACACGTCCCACAGCTGGCACCGGCTGCTCCTGCAGAGCTTCCCGTCCCACCCTCGCGGAGGGGAAAGGAGGTGTCTTTTTAACCAAAGGAGACACCCAGAGGAGGCCCAGTGCTTTGGAGAGTTTCCCAGGAGCTCCTGTTGTTGCCTCCATGGATGAGTTTGGCGCTGCCCCACCTTGTCCTGCTGTCCCTGTGCAGTTACCCCACGTTCCCCAGAATGAGTTTGCTTGCAGGAGGGATGTCCCTGCTGATGGGAAGCAATGCAGGGTCACCACCTCTTAGGACTTGTCCATAAATGGTACCCAGGCTGAAAATCCCTGCTCCCAGTCCTTGGAAACCTGCCCTCTGCCTCTGCCTGCTGGGATTCATCCACCTGCACTCGGAGGGGACAGAGGAGGATTTCCTACCCTTCAGCAGAATTATTTCCTAAGCAATAATTACAGGGATGAGAAGATGCACCTCCACAAAGCACATCCCAGCAGGATAAATGGATCAGAGGGAAGACTCTGAAGAGCTCAGCACTTCACTATTCCTTGTGTTGTACAGAGAAATCTTCCTTTTCTTTATTTTATCGTGACTGCATCACTTATTTTCTTTTTTTCATTGCAAAATCTCTGGTGTTATTTTGTGTAGTCCTTATTTTCAGGGTGGAACTTCCAGCGGTTGCAGCTGACATACTGTCTTGTGATTTTCACTGAATTTTTGTTTAATCCTTAGCCAGTAAGGAAGCCTTTGATGCAGCAGAACTGTGCTTCTCAGCAGGTTGATCTGGACACACAGGGATCAGAGACAGTTGCAGGAATGGTTGATGTGAACTCATGGTTGACTCGGCTCTGCTCAGTCCTCACTACTCCCAGGTCTCACTTCTCTCTCTGCAAGTGTGGAACTGGAGCAACATGTCTAAATGGGGAGGAAACAAACCACCTGGAGGTGCACCAGTCATAGCTGTGGCTGCACAGCAGCAGCAGATGTGGTTATGATCCAAGCTGGGGTGGACCAGCAGTGTGCTCTGGATCTGCTGCCTCCCCAAAGAGTGCCCTGAAACCCAACCGCCTGTTCCACGAGTGCCATCCAGCCTGGAAATGCAAAAACATGGCACAAAGCTGGAGCTCTGAGGAAATGACACCAGCCAAATGGATTTTCCCTTCACTGAGAAGAAAACTCTCAGCAAAGGGACTGTTTGGATTAGAGGAGTAGCCTGAATGTAATCACTCCTCTCATTTCCACCCCTCGCCATGGCACCAAGTGCCCATCCCACAGGAGGGTGCACAGTGGGCTTGTGCTTCCCCTGGGCTGCTTTGAACACTTCAAGAACATGAACATTTCCCATATGGAAACCAGAGGATAGTGCATGGCTTCAGCTCTGCTGTGCAGGGGTCAGTTTCACTTAATTTTCATGCTGGAAGAAGTGAAATCAATTTTTTTTCCCCAAAATATATTCAATAAAAAATAAAAACAAGATAGGAGATGCTGAGAATAAGCATTGCTGCCCCTTACAGTCATATTCAAATTGACTTTAAACATGTAAAATTATTTCCAAGCTGCAGTGAACATCATTGCATGTACATTTTATGCACCTAAATCTCCGATTGTGACTCCCCTGGAGATGCTTTTCTTGAATAATGTTCTCTGAGCTTTGCATCTCAGTGTATACATTTTCCTTATCTTAAACATGGAATAACTGGTCCCTGTCAAGGCATCCAACCTGGCTCTCTTTCAGCTGTTTTGGCACTGGGGGAATGTTCACGTTCACCTTTGGAATAAATAAGCTTGGGTTTATGTTTACAGGCAATTTACACTCTATTTAGGGGTTATTCATCAAACTGAAGATTTTTTCAGGTGGCATCTTGAAGAAAAGCACGATTCAGGTGGCTCAACCTATCCTGCAAACCTGAGCCCTTGTCATTTGTGTGACATCTGCTCATTAAAGCTGGGCTAGTGTGGAAATGCTTCCAGGATAAGCAGGAACCAGCTCAGCTTTTTCTGGGAAATGGTTTGAACTGCAGAGCAGAAAATCTGCAGCATGTGTGTAGAAATCAGTCACACTGGGGAAAAGCAGGACAAACATGTTAGGAAACCCAGGCCTGAATGGGGCTAAATAACAATCTACATGCTTCCAAGTACCTAAAATAATTATATATATTAAAAACCCCAATATTTTCTTGGTTCTTGGATTTAGAGACAAGCAGGTTTTGGCTGACTTCACAGAGCTTTGTGAAAAGCTGCGTGTATCAAAAATATCTCAGGATATTGGTCAAGCTGCTTATTCTAATCAGTTACATTCCTCATATTCCCTTTTGCCTTGTCCTTTTAAAGCAACCAGAAAGCAAACACTGGGCTGGTTCCTGGCAGCAGAGGAATTTCTCCCCATGCCCTGTGCACAAGCCCCACCAAGGTTTCTCCACTGTCCTTCAACCTTTACACCTGGAGCCACTTGTGATCTCCTGGCCAACCATAGGCTGAGTTTCCGCACTTTCCTTTTTAATTCCAGGTTATCTCGTGAGACAAGGAAATTTTGGTGATATTTGACTCTCAAGGGAATTCTAGTTGAAGTGTGATGCCAAACCAGCGTGGCTGTTTTGCCTCCTGATGTTTGCCAGCCTTGAGGGAGGGCAAGATGAGCCCAGGTCTGTCCTGTTAGAGGCTTCTGGAAGTTTGATAAGAATCTGGAGATGACACAGTCATTCAAATCTTCTGAATCCCAAGGAAATGGGGGATAGGTGCAAGATCATTTTCCTTTCCTTTAGATTTGATGACTGCAACCATGAAGGTTTGTCCTAGGGCAAATCCTTGATGCAGAGTTCTTGAAAGAAAATTAAGAAGTCGGGAAAAATGAAGAATACGCAGCTCTTAAAAAGAAGAAGAATAAAAAAAAGTAGTCCTGAGAGCAGCACCAGATTTTTGAAACACCCACAACTGAGGGCACTTCACATTGTAAAGGTTTACAGTCTAAAATTTCTGAGGTACCTGCCAAGACAGCAGTGAACAGTGAACACCTCTTGCTAGTTGGTTCACTTTACAGCTGGAGGAGCAAACCACGCTGGCAAAATCCCTGTTTCTCTAAAATAAATCAACTTACCCCCACCCTCAGTAGAGCTGCACTTGGAGCCTTTCATCTCTCTCTGCCCTGAGTTCTCCAGTTCTCCAGCACATCAGTTTAGAGTGTTAAAATTCCCAGTTTCTTGGCTCTGCCATCATTTAACTTGAGCAAACTCTGCCTCCTGCAGTGCTGGACACCTACAGCTTCTGCCTCCTGAGGTTTTATCATACACTGGTAGTCCAAGTGCTTTGAACCTCCTGGCTTCAGAAGCTCAGGATTTTGATTGCTTGCTGAATTGTTCCATTTCAAATACCTGCCTTGGCTCATGCTGTGCTGCCTTCAGCCCCCCCAGCCTGTAATTCCACAGCAGGACGTACCTACCGGGGTGTTCATTAAGCAATATTCACTTCTGCAGCACATACAGAACAAAGGGAAACTACTGAAAAGCTGCTCAGTATAAATGTATAAATTCAGGGCTTCTCAAATACAGCCTTACAAAAGCTCAGGCACACTTAGAATAAAAGGACTGCTCTGCAGCACCGCCTGCTGAGGTGAAATGCTCTTTTAATCCAGTTTCAGGAAGGCACAGATTGGCCATTGAAAAAGGCCAGGCCGTGCACACTTGGCTTTGGGTTGGGAACAAGTGTTCCAGATTCACCCTGGGCCGTATGACACAGCACTGTCAAGGGCTGACTCATAAATACCAGCTTGGTAGGTGTTATTTCAATTTTTTTTCAATCTGAGAAACTTGTTTTCATGTGCTGATGGTACTACTGAAGCACGGGATGCTTTGGCAGCACTCGGTTTGGGAATATCACTGAGGCAGCAGAGCACTTAATGAATGTTGTTAATGATTCAATAAATACTGTGCTGATTGCTGAGTGTGCCACTGTCCCAGGAGGAATTTCCAGAGGGGATGAAGTGTTCATATGTCCTTCTCCTGATACATCCTGCAGGATAACTAAATATTGCAGTGAAATTTTAAACTCAGGGAAGTCAGGCTGACATTTGCCAGTCCCAGTAAGGAAGGGGGATTCTTATTTGGTACTTTCAAAATTGCATTGAGGTTAGAGAAGGGGTTTGTGTTCAGCAGGATGGATTGGAATGAATTTGATGGTCTCCCAGTCCTGGTAGGCTCATGCAGGAGAGAGAAGGGGCATTGTGGTGCCAATGGGTTTATGTGAATAGAATCAATGCCATGAGGTTGGACTTGATGACCTTAACGGTCTTTTCCAACCTAAACAATTCCATACTGAATCAGAAGTGCGCTGCTGTGGCTGTTTCAGGCCTTTTGCCTAAATCTCCCAGTGCTGTTTATGTTATGCTTTTCATGAGTTATGTGTGAGTTACACTGAGTTATGTTGAGTTAGAAGTGAGTTATATTATTTTGCGTTATGTATGTTTTTGTGTTACACAGCACAAGAATCAATTTCTCTTCACCACTTGGTGCAATTCTGGGGAAATCTCTGCTCTGTTTTGGGGTTTTTTTTGCCCACCTGGCTGCAGTCCCATCAGATATGTCCCTCCTTTTCCCCCAGGTTTCTTTTGCCGCCTCCCGGGTGTCCCTCACTGCAACTGTGCTGCAGGGCAGGGAGCTGGCTCTGGCTGCTCCACTGGATTTGCAGCTGCAGCTGAATTTCCAGCTATGCCCTGCCCTCTTGTGGTATCCTGTTGGCCTCATCACACCTGTTGCTGGTCTTACATCACTGGAAAGAGATGTACTCAGGGGCTGGGGTAGCAATGTGCTGCACCCACCTCTGTGCTCCTGCCCCACAATCAGGGTCAGAGGATACCTGAGAAATCTAATTACAACCCTTTCCTCTCCTTAGCTAGAAATGCAGCATTTAGTCTCCCCTTCAGGCTCTTAATCCAGTCAAGCAGCTCCTGTTCTCATTTTAGCCCTTCCCCTCAATAACTGTTCTATTCCTTTTAATAGTTTTTGCTCCTTCCCAAGCCTAAATCGAGTGCTGGACTCTTGTACAAGCCAGGCAGAGGGATGTGAGGAACCCACATTTCTATAGCTCTCATCCCTGTTCCTCCTGATGCTGAATGTAAAGCTCTCAGTGCAACACACAACAAAACCCAAGTCTACATTGGGCCCAGCCAATGCCTTTGCAGGAGTTAACATGTGTAGACCCAATTACCCACCCAGGCAGGACAGCACAGAGGGCAACCCTTGGCTTCTTCCAGTCCTGGGATAGCTTGGCTGCAGAGGTGAGTTTATTTCTTCTTTAATGCCTGTTTAATGTCAGCATGACTGTTCCTCAAGGAGCTCTCACTCTTCTCATAGAAGACCTGAGAAAGCAAGTCACTTAAACAAAGTTTATGTATAAATCAATATACACACACCATGTGTCACCATGAGGGCTGGGCTGGGCAGACAGAGAGCTGGGAATGGTTTAAATGATGTTGTGCACTGGTCTGACTCACAGATGTGTTCAACAAGTCTATAAATCAAAAAAAATAATACTGAAGTTTTTTACCACCCTCTTTTTTTCCAAAAGGTCACTGTGGAAGTTGACCTAGCTTGGTTGACTGAACTGTGAGCAGCCTTGGGTGAGTGATGTCTCAGCACACATGTGATGCAGACAAGCCCAAATCCGTGGTCTCTGAGAAAGCCAATGTGTTCAAGAATCAGGATGCGCTGATTTAACTGCATCAAAAGCTAAACCCCAAGTTACTTACAAGTCATCTGTGGCTTAGACCTCTGTAGCCTAAACTAAACAAAGTTTTGGGAGCTGCTCTGAGGCTCTTTGCCCACTACAAAGCTCTGAGTACCAGCAGAACCCTTCCCTGTCCTGATTAGCACTGACGTGATAATTGGCTAAGGGTGTGAGACCTATTCAGACTGCAGAAAGAACTGTGAATCGTTCTGCCCGCCTTTTGATAGCACATGGCAGCAACTGCTGCTTCAGCGACTAAACAGCAAAATTAAAGCTCTTAGAGGGGGATTTTCAACATTTTTCCTGTAGATCTTCCACACCCCTTCCCTGGAGAGCACAGCTGAGGCAGCACCACACCTACACCTGCTGCAAGGGGCAGCCTTTTCACCCAGCAAAGGGGTGATCAGAAATCATGAGGGTGAGGGACAGAAAGTGTCTTTCCTCTGAAATGGGATGCGATGATTACTATCTGTGTCTCTCCTTCAAACCTTATTTTCTGCTAATTGTGGCTTAATATATACACAGCAGGCCTCTCATTTTTAATGGCAGCTACCAGCCTGGCAGACCATTAAGCCCCTGCCACGCTGGCAATCATTTTAAGGGTCTTTCCATTGACTGAGGCGGTGCAGGGAGATGGCAGAGTTTTCACAGGAGCTGTGACTTGAGAGCATGGGGTCTCAGCAGGACACAGATGAAATCAGCAGAGGTGAGCATCTCCCTGGATGACATGCTGGTGACATCTTTCCCTGGATCTGCTTTTCAGAGCACCAGCCACAGCCTGACAGCATTTTGGGAGCTGCTCTGGACTGTCTACTTATTAACAGATAAAAGCACTCCTACAATGCCATGACCTAACAAACCCCTCTGTGGTTCTTCCTGATGGTCTGCACTGGTGCTGGCAAATCCCTGTGTGAGACTGCAGCATGTGCATTTTTTAAAATTTTTTTATTTTTATTTTTCACCTGCCTCTTCTGTTTTAAATGTAAGAAAAAGGTGCCTGCATGTCCAGGGCACAAAGTACTGCCGATGTTGACCACAAGATGGTACTGCAAGACAAGCATTCCTGTCAGGAAAGGTGTGCTCACGGACTCATAGCTCCGTTAAGGCTGGAAAAGCCCTCTAAGACCATCGGAGTCACACCGTTAATCCTGCCTTGCCAAGCTCACCACTAATCCATGTCCCCAGGTGCCACAGCTACAGGTCCTTTAAATTCCTCCAGGGATGGTGATTCCACCACTGCCCTGGACAGGCTGGTCCAGGCTTGACAACTCTTTCAGTGAGGAAATTTTTCCAAATATCCAGCTTAAACCTCCCCTAGTGGAATGTCCTCTTGCCCTATCAAATGCCCCACTCAACGTGCCTGTGTTAAGGGGACTGAGCGGGAGTAACTTTTTATGACACTGTTGTGCCTTGTCTTTAATAAAAGGACATTCAGCTTAGCTGGAAGATGGATTCATTTCCTGGCAGAAAAAAATATATTCAGAACTGTGATTATTTCACTGTTTATCTTCTCTTTGCTAAGTTGAAGGCCGCAGCCTGTGCCCTGGACTGGACAGATAACAACACACCACTTTCCATGTCAACCCCTGCCTGTTTTGCTTAGCAGGAGATCCTTTGTTTTCATTGTACTTCTTCCAGGCAGCAAAGATGCTTGGCCCAAACACTCAAGGTCTTACAGACAACACATTTCACATTCTTCTGCAGTAGCAGCGGGAACATTTGGAACCGACCCTTTCCTCTGTGCCTTTGCACTCAGGAAAGCTGCATCTTTGTCTGATTACTTTTGTTCAGCAGACAGAAGAGCAAAAGCACAGTACGAGACACGAGTTTTCCGAGGTCTTTGCAAGGAGCCACTGCTATGCCCTGGCATAAAACAGGAAAAATTAAAATGTATTGTCTTGATATTAATTCTAATTTCTTACTAAATGTTTGGGGGATGCAGGTCAGCTCAGTGCTACAGTGGCTAATAATAATATTGTTTTTTTTTCTTTTAACAGCTGTAACTGTCAGCAGAAAGGTAATGGGAACTGAAGGAACTTGGGGTGAGCCTTATCCTATCTGGAGATGAAGGGCAGTGATACACTGTCTGCTCTGTGGCTGAAGAAGAGGGAATGGGACACCCAGCACTATCCCATCACTTGAGAAAATGCTAGTTTATTTTATTCCAAGTTTTGATTTGGATTCAGTACAAAGGCAAAAGGCAGGGAGAACCTCCCCCACCACTGGTGGGTTGCAGGGACCAGAGCTCAGCACCAGATATCAGTGTGGCACAAACCCGAGCGTGTGATCTGTTCATGGAATTAATGCTCAGGTTAAATGATTACGACATGTCCATTCATTAGCTTTTAGGGCTGGTAAAATAATACCATTAGATCATGGTTGTAGTTGAGAACTAAGCAGAAATCTTTGACTGTGGCAGATCAGGTTAGGAAGCATCTGTATAAAGTTACCCTGACCACACAGTGCTGATTCCAAACTAGAGGACAGCTGGATTAAATCTTTAGTGTAAATAACTTGTTGATTAGATTTTTTACATCTGCAAACAGTAGCAAATTTATTCTGATTTTCTGTTTTATGCTCCCATGATACTTTTTGTTTGTACTGCTAAAATGGTCCGTTCTCAGTTCTCTAAGCATTTTTGGTCTGTGAGCATTTCTGAACTAGAACTAATCTGTTCTGGTTGTCTAGAGTACTTCCCTAAATGATTTATTTTAGGCTTTCCAAACCCCAGAATGAATCCTTTTTAAACAGCACATTACCAGTTGGCAAAGGACCTAGAAATGGTCTTTTGTTACAAAACATCTCACATTTCATCAATCGTGTGAAATGTTCAGGATTCATCAAGTTACCAGCATTAATTCTCTCCTTTAGAGACAGATAACATGTCCCCATGGAGGAGGATGGGGAATAGTTATCCTTAGTATTTGCAAATGTATTTGTGAATCTGTCAGTAAAACTATTATGGAGTCCAAGGTCAAAAAGATACATGAAGCCAGTTAGAGAGGATTCTTTGGGCTTTTGATATCTCTTACCTAGAGAGCAGCTTTGTTTGGCTCACTCAACACAAACTCAGGCAGGAAATAATGGATTTATCCCTTGAACGGAAATTATCAGCATTAACATTTATCTCTTATAAAAAAGTCCCTCAGAGGGGGGGCCAGTTCCACCTGCAGGAAGGCTGCAGACTGCAGCTGACAGCAACCCTAACCAGGTGTGCTTGGAATCAAATACTGAATTGGTGCACATCTATATAGAAATCTGGCCATTTTAGTCGAATTAAAAAAAAACCTTGCACAAATTCCAAAGTTTCTCCATAACTTTCAAAATGTTTTTTTCTCAAGCCGGCATATCTCGACCTCTTTAACTAGATGTAGACATTTTTCCTGAAGAGAGAAACAGATAATGTGCAGCTAATTCCTCAGGTAACACATCTTTTGTGTTGAGGATGTAAGATCCTGGGCATCCTGAAAAATCTATGCTTTTGATAACAAAATTTCATATGGATTTTAAAGTGCATATTTCTTCTCAATGGAGAAAACTAATTGTGTAGGACCAAGTAGAAATATCCTCTCCGTGACGGGGAATGGACTTTACATCAAGCCCATTAGTGTTTTTTGGGAAAATGTGTGAGTGATACGAATAAAAGGTACATATTTATATATACATGAACAAAATATGTCAGGCAGTGAATTGGCCTGCTGCTTAGATTTCAGTCATCCATTCTTACCTGGGTTGTAAAACTGTCTTTTACAAGAACAGTGGAAAGTCTGTTTAACCTGAAGATATAAATTAAACTTGGACACTTATGTGAGTGCAATTATCCTTTATCTTTGTTCCAGAATTAAGGAAACAGAAAACTCAGTGTGAGTGAAGGCCATTTTAGAACCACAGAATATTCTGAGTTGGAGGGGACCCACAAGGATCTTCGAGTCCTACCCTGTAAGAGAATGGCCCATGTGAGGATTGAACCCACAACTTTGGCATTATTAGCACCGTGCTCTAACCAGCTGAGCCTATCTCAGGGTGAACATATTGACAAAAAGAGACAAAATTTTAGGTTGAATTCAATTAAAAATTTTAATGACTAAATGACATTGATTGACTGATTGATTGAAAAAATGAATGAGTAACATATATTGAAAATGAGATTATAAGTGTAATTGTAGGAAACTGACGCCAACTCTGTGTTGCAGCATCTTAGAGAAGGTTAAACTTCAACACCCCCGTGGAAGAGTGTCAGACATCATCTCTGTCCTAATGCTTTTCCACTCCTTTCCTGGGGTAAAAGAAGTTACAATAGACTGATAAGCAAGATGCTTTCCATTCTCACAAGGAAAATGTGGTATAACTGTTGCGAAATGTGCTGACTGAAGGTGAGAGTCTCAGCTCATCAATCGGCTTCTCTTTGGAATGGGAACCATGTAAATATCCACGCACAAAAATAGAATTTAAAAAAATAAAAACTCCTTTAAGCACTGTATTTTGTGGCACGAAATTTACATATTATGTCCTCTTCCATAAAAAAGCATCATCAAAAAGAACTTGTGCCAGTTTTGTATTAAAAGGCCTATAGAAATCTCTTAAAATTGCCTTCGTGGTTGGCAGCATCGGTCCCAGGCTTCTGTCTTCAGGTCGTCTGGTGTTTGATGCAGGACTCTTGGTAATCAGAGCTTCTTGTTTCTCACTTAGAGGTCCTGTGGAGAAACAGAACATTATCTTAAAATATTTCACCAAGAATGGCCATGCTAAAGGAGACTGATGACTAAATCAGAAGGTTTGCCAGGGGAAGACAAATGTAATTTTTGTTAGCGGCGACGGTGTTTTGGAATATTGGATGCAGGCTTTGATTAGTAAAATAAATCACTGTTAGTAAATATGGAAATAATATATTTTCCTCTCCCGCTAATTAATCATCCCTATGAAAAGCAGCATAAATCACTTCTGGAGGAAAATATTTGTTTTCAGAAAACAACTGCGACATTGAACAGAACTCGCCATCCGTTTTGGAGCTGCCATTATTCTCTACTGCTCTTTCATTTTATGATGTGAGTTAAGGCCACCTTCTGTTTGCCCTGGGGGCTGTCAGTGGGCTCAAAGTGGCTCACAGGTGGAGTGATGCCCCTATTCCAGGAAGAAATGTGCATCAACAAGATAAAATCCTGCAGACATTTCCAGCATAAACCATATTTGGGAAGAAGATGCCAAGCTCTTCATCTGTTCAGTCTGCTGCATTCAAACTTTCTCATCATCTAGACCAATCTTTGGACCAGACACTCTATTTTTCAGCTGCATTTTCATTCTCTTGCTACTGTCAAATCAACATTGGGCAACATTTTGTCTGCCGGCGTCTCTCCGAGGATTAGCAACAGATGTCTCAATCAACACAGCAAAAACATGATTTCCCCCCTTCTCCTCAGCTGGAAACACAACCTTTCATCATTCTCAGATTTAGATTCTGGGATGGTAGCACTTCAGTTTCTTTAAATTGAGTGGGATAACTTTGCATCTACGGAAAGCCCAGGACAAACAAGCCCTGACTGTCTTCAGAAGCAGAACTGGCTTCCATATGGTAAAATTAACCCATACATCCTGAATTATCTGGATTTCTTTTTTCTTGATATAGCCTTATTAAGATCTTCCAACAGCAGCCTTTCTATAGGAGTTTGAGAGTTTTAATTTTGTTTGACTCCAGGCAACAAAATTAATGCATCCTTCCAGCCAGATTCCCAGACTTCTCTTTTGTCTCTTAATAATAATAATAAAAAAAAAGACCTAAAAGAAGGATAATAATGTTTTTTTCACACTTAAACCAGCCAGAAGACACCTACCCAGATCCAGGAACTGGAACACCTTGTGCATGGTGTATCTCATGTTTGAGGCGTGGTCCTCCAGGCGAAGAACGAGGATCTGATCTTTGTTAAAAACTGTCAGCCAGTCCAAAAGATACACAACATAGAGCCCGACCTGTAACCTTACCTGTAAGCACAAAAAAACCCCAAATTAATTCGCCTTACCACACTTTCAGCGGCAAGAAACCAACACTCACCTCTGCCTTCTGAGCAAAAATCCCAGAAATGGAGACACTGACATCAGCCCCTGGATGAACACCAGTAGAAGGGAAGATGCTTAGTCCTGTTACCTAAGGCCCTAAATCTGCTTGTTCCACCTTGATTTCACCTGATTTCACCTGATTTCATGGTTTAGAGGCGGGCTTGGCCGTGCTGGGTTACAAGTTGGGCTCAACAATCTGAGAGGTCTTTTCCAACCGGAACGATTCCATGATTCCATGATTATCAACTGCACCAGACCACGCTGCCATGAGCAGTACAAACATCCTGATTCGCTGCCAGGAGTTAGATCTGTGAGCATTTTGCTGCATCCTCTGATTGCAATAATTAGATTGGGATCTAAGCTGCAGGAGCAGGGGCTGCTCAGCAGCGTTAATGGTGCCTTGTCTGAGTGCACAATCACAGCCCCAGACTATGTCAGACCAGAGAAAGGAAAAGGCATTTTTTCAGCCTGTCCTGCCCTAATCTCTGTTTTTCTTCCCTCCTCAATTTTACATAACAAGTTGAAATACAAGAAGAGTAGCCTGGTGTTCTTAATAGTCCAGCTTCCAACTGCATTTATAAATATTTTTTTCCTGAATCCTGCCAGGCTCAGAAGAGAGAATCATGAATCCCAACTCTCAAGCGTCTTTCATAAAAGAGACTTAAAGTCTTCAAGCCACATTACCACAGAACCATTGAAGGCAGAAAACAACAGCATCTTTCACTTCTTACCCTGACCCGTGACCTACACTGATACCTAATTTCCAATAGAATAAGCCATGTTTTGAATTATTCCTAAATTATTATTACCATAATGTGTGATTCTGACGTGGTTTTGGCTCTTGTAACAATAAGCCTCCATATTTAGCAGACTTCTTTATCTATGTGCTACACAAGGATTTGAAACACCTTATTTGATCAAAACATCAGGCTAACATGGGATAATACTGATAGGGCAACATTCTAGCCCTCAGTCAGTGCCTCATTCCACTGAATACTGGGACAAATGTGTGGTTAAATGTTTTTTTCTTAGTGGCTTTTGCTTTTCTTTCACCTGGGAGATGGAGGTGAGTGACAGACAAGAATCATCTGCATGGTATAGTTTGGAAGTGCAGTGCTTTCCCATGTGGGTTTAGAATCCTTTTAAAGCCTTTCACCAGAAAAGGGTATTTTAATTACTATGTCCCTCTAATTCTCAGTTCTCTTATGATGAGCAAAAACCTTGATTTTCTTCCCTGTATAGTGTGTTGTTGTACTGACTTCTTTTTCATTGCTGTTCTTCTGAACCAGATTGTTTCCTTCTTTAAAGCTCCAGTGCTTCCCACTATACATCAAAGGCATTACTAGGGTTTCCCAAGCCATTTTCCCCTCCATAATATCCATTTCTGCACCTTCATAGCATTATATAATCACACAATGGTTGGGTTGGAAGGGACCTTAAAGATCCTCTCGTTCCCACCCCCTGCCACAGGCAGGGACACCTTCCACCAGCCCAGGTTGCTCCAAACCCCGTCCAACCTGGCCTTGGACACTTCCAGGGATGGGGCAGCCACAGCTTCTCTGGGCAACCTGTGCCAGGGCCCTCACAGTAAAGATTCTTTTCCTAATATCCAATCTAAATGTTCTCTTTTTGAGGTTGAAGCCATTCCCCCTGTCCTGTCACTCCAGGTCCTTGTTAACAGTCCTTCTCCACCTTCCTTGTAGCTCCCTTCATGTACTGGAAGGCCACAGTCAGGATCACCCTGGCTCAGGATGCCTTTCTCTGGGTAATAGGTTTTCCACTGATTCTAAGTGGGGATAAGCTGTCAAAGACCCCTTTTTCACAGTTAACATCTATCAGCAGCCACAATGTCTATCTATGACACCTCTCTTATTTCTGAAATATATGAACAAAGAGCAAAACAATTTTTTTTCTGGCATAGTCACTGAATTAACAAACTAATGAGCTCACCAGGGAAAACAAGCCTTACTTTTTCAATACGCAGCAAACCACAAGCATAACAGATTTAGCAACTTGGCTGAAGAAGAAGCAGCTAAAAAAGGCCATTGAGGAGCACAGTTAGCATTTGGGTTTTATTAGGAACACCTGCTTGTGGCTCTGTGGAAAGAGGCCTCTTCTGCTCAGTTCCAAAAGCATCTTCCTGCCTAAGACAACAGATGAAGATTGGCTCCGCACCCTGAGGAGGAAGATAAGAGGAAAATCTTTCCTCCTGGTTCTCTCTCTGCCTTTCTCTGACTGCATTTGTGCAAGCAGATGGCTGGAAAATACTGTGATATTGCCCAGCAGCCACTGGTGTCAGCCCTGGAGGCTTCAATCAGAGAGGAGCAGCTCTGCTCTACCTGCCAAGGTAAGCAAGAGGAATGTCCTGTTTGCCCAACTGCTGCAGGGCTCCAGCCTGTGCAAGACACTCTTTTACTGTTATTTTATCGTGTGGAGGAGGCAATAACTCCACCCCAGAGGCAAAGGAGGGAACTATTCCCTCTGAATCCTTTACAGCCTGAACAAATAAAAGAGGATTGAATGGCAAACTGGCCAGATGTGATATTTCAAGTCAATCTCTTCCATATTACTCTTCACCCTCAAGCAAATCTGATGTCAGCTCTACACTAAAACTGTGAATTTTGGAATCCTGAGCCTGTAATACTTATCCATTTCCCTGCCAGCAGTTTCTGTGTTCTTTTTATCATTTTCCGATGTGCAAAACTTAAAAAAAAAAAAAGTTTTAGCTAGTTATTGGTAGCCTTTTTTTTTTTTTTGGAGAAAGAATACATAATTTATTTTGATTTTGAGGCAATTTGGTACCACAAAGATCCTTGCCAGAGCTACTTTTTGGAAACATCTACAGAAAGCTTCCACATTAAACTGCAGTCTTCACTAAATGTGCTCTCCATACGCTTGCACAATAGAAAGAGTGTATTATTACTTCTGGCATTCAGCAGGGAACAGGCTGAGGAGGCAGCTGAGCCTCCACACCAGCTTTTTCATGCTTATACATATATTTTGGCTATCTGCTTCACAAATGAGAAGGGAAGAAGTTTGACTTCTTGCTGCCTCTTTGCCCGGTATTTTGGCAGCTCATTAATTTTGGCACCCTGACCTTGACCCCAGGTACCATTAAACAAGCAAATGTTCTTGGAGATACCTACAGGCATGGCGTTGTTCAGGGTGTTGTTGTAGACACAGGCTCGCAGCGAGTAATCCAGCACACAGCCCTCAAACAGCTGCAGGGATTCCGCCACTTTCTCATGGAAATCTTCCGCGGATTTGTTGGCGCTGGCAAAGTACAGATAATCGGAGTACAACCTGCAGGGGGGGAAAACCTGTCAGTGAGCCACTGAGGACAGGAAAGGTTTATTTCCATGACAATAGCCACGAGTTTCACGACCTGTGTTACACACCCTGCTCAGCCAGTGACACCTTTTCTGTTCTCTTTGATGGGTTTTAGCTCAGAGGAACATCCACTCCAGGGAGTTTTGAACAGCATCCTCCTCACTTCCAAAGCCAGCATCCCTGAAGACCTGACCCTAGTGATTGTGGGAGCCATTATTTTCTCCTGAAGGCACATTTTTTAAGTGTATAGACTTTAAATTCGTGTTCTCCATGAACAGTGGAACTGGTCTCGGCTGATGTTGGTGCCCCTCTGTACTTGGTGCTCCACATGGACAGGAACAGTCCTTGTCTCAAAAGCTTAAAGTTGGTTTCAAAACCAACAGAGGAATGGGAGCAATTTTTATATGATTACCAGGCTAACTACCCCCAACAGTAAGAAAGAGTCCAGATTTTTTATTTTTCACAGGAAGCTCCACCTCCAATCCTATATTGCCTTTCCATCAAAAACTTCCAATTTACAGCATTCCACCTCTTGATTCCCATGTTTTTTTTTAAGCTGAAATACTGCAGGTAGGTGAATGGTTCACATCTGTGCTGCAGTCCCATCATGGACTGCGTTCCCCAAACACTTCCAGCTTTGAGAACAGCAGGACATGGGGCCACACATGTTCAGCTGAGAGCAAAAGCCACCAGCAACAGGAATTTCTCTAAGTTACAGGAGAAGAGTAACCCCTCACTGCACATTTTTAGCACAATTTTTACATTTTTTTAAAGAAGGTTATCTAATTTCAAATTCCTTGAGGGGGTCAGAGGGTGGTGAAATAACCCAAAATCTACAGGCAAGGAAAATATCAACTTTAGCATTAACCCCTGAAACCTTGAGTAAGGTTTTGCAAGGTAAACATGGTTGAAAGAGAAAAGGGAAATTCTCCAACATGGCTTAAATATTAGGTCTGCTGAACATGGCATTTTAACTTCTATATTTAGAAATTATGACCAGAACCCCAACAACACCACGGGATTTTGAAGGCAGTTTTGTACCACTTGAGACAGACTCACTTCCCCGGGTGTGTTTGCAGCACAGATGTGATGCTTCCATAGTACCCACCTCTCGACAAAATTCCAGAAACTCTAAATATCTTTCAGCCTCTTTGAAAAAAACACAGATGTTAACAAATTACCTAAAAAAACCCAGCCTGTTTAGGTCTCATTTATTGCTGCAGTAACCTTTTGTGTTGCACTTGCTTTATTTATTCTTTAACTTCCCTAGATTTCCGCAGGTACTTAAAAACACATCGTTTAATTTAGAAAGTTTAGGCCCTAATCCAGCAAAGCACTTAAGCACAGGAATAGCCCCTCTGCACTCATTATTTATGTCAGCAAAAACAGGATTTTAATTCCCATATGAAACAAAAGATCATTTAAAAAAGGAGAAAGGGAGAAGCTGAGGGACAAAGCCAGCTGACTTGAACTAAATTAGGCACACAGCAGCATCTCCTGCTTGTGGAAAAGTGTGTGCATCAAGACTCAGGTTGTCTTGCCCAGCTTGTCCCAGGGATGGGGGGATTGACTGCTCCCAGTAGAGCAGGTGAAAGGCTTCTTGCTGGGGGAAATCAGCCAGCAGGCATGGTGTACAGCATGGGCCTGGCTGCAATTTTCTTTAAAAGCTTTAATATGAATGCTAATCATCCCTTGAAATAAATGCATCACTTTAAAGACTTGCTGACATCTCATGAAAAACTAAGTTCTTGAAGGCAAGTTCTCCCTCTGCAGGGCAGTTGAGATTTTCTTCCCAATTTCCTTTTTCTTTTCTTTCCATCTGTTTTTAATTCTGGGGACATCTGCCTGGAAATAAAACCTTTGCAGATTAAGATTTCAGCTGTTCCAGCTACTTGAAGTCCTTACCCTCCACTACTACTACCCATGACAGTGAAATAACGATGCCATTGACCATCCACCATCACAGACCTTGATGTCTACCAAATATCCCCTGCTGGGGGAAAGGCCTGACCCTGTGCAGGTTAGATCAGAGCCTGTCCCAGCCCTGTGTCCTCCTGGCTGCTGCAGAGAACCTGCCCCACTGCCCAGCACCACCGTCCCTTCTGCCATGGCTGCTTTTGCTCCTGCAGTCCAGAGGAGCTGCCAGCAACTTAGGGAATTGTAAACAAAAAGGAACCAATTCATCATAAATACAGTCAGGGAGATGGAGCTGACTTTTCCTCTCACCCTTATTAAAGCTGGCAAAGAGCAACACCCACATTACAGAGGATGGTTAAAGCAATCAGGGAGTTTGTGGGGAATTTACATGAGGAAGGCACTTCAGCCAGTTCTCTTGCATAAAATTACCATCTGTTAAATGCTGAGGTCAGGAGATGCCATTAAAGTTGAGAGCTGTATTTGCTGGTATAGGAGCTGGGCAGCATTCCCACACCTCTGCCTCTCACCAGCAGCCACGTCCTGCCAGTGGGAAAGCTTGTCAGGGAGCACCATCCCTTCCCACTCCCAGGTCACTCTGGGCAGCTGCTGCATAAACACCCCGTGTCTGCTCTTCTCCCACTGCCACCAGAGCCTGGTCCTCATCATCATCTGCATCCCCTTCGTTTTTTGAGTTTTCCAGAAACCCCCTTTTCTGGGGCTCTGCCCTTGGGCACTGAAGCCCCAAGTATCCCCAATATCCCTATAAAGATACAGAGAAAAGGAATTTACACCCCCTTCAGTCTGATCCTTTTGGACTCTGCCTCCATCCCCTTCACCCTCCCCATTACCCTCAAAATTATTGGTATTATATATATACCCTCTTTCCTCAGAGAACACAGTGGCAAGAAATACCCCAGAAATCTGGAAAGAAAAACTGAAGTCCAAGAGAAAGCTGGGAATTCCTGGCTAACATGACTCCATAATGCCACTCAAAATAGTCACTTCTTGGAAAAGGCAGAGCCCTCTCCCTGCAAACAAAGTCAGGAAGACCAAGGTGATCTCCTGAGTACCTGTTGCATGTACAATCTAAAATTGCCCAGTGAATCTTTACATGAGTGTTACACCAAGCATTTTTAAGACTTAATAAAATTTTGTACCATTTGCTGACTCCGGCACTATTTCATCATTATTAATCACTATTATTTAATCATTTTGAACAGCAAGACCCACGAAAACATAAACTTTATTACTGAAATGAACTGAAACATTTCAAAGGACCACTTATGCTGAGACATGTAGATGCAGTGACCTCCTCAGTTCTATGCTGAGAACCAGGGCATGTTAACTCAGGCATTTGGCAACCTATAAATTCTTTTTTTTCAGAGCAGCTCAGGTATCCATGCATGGCACTCATGGCATTCACATTCACATGCTTCTCCTTAAAACATTATCATAATTACATGTGCCAAAACACACAAAACCCCTTGGCAGCTCTTATCACAAGTAGCTCTGTCCACCACCACGCGAGAGTTTCCTTGCATCCAGGAGAGAGAGAGGGAGTAAAATTATTATAATAAGGAGATTTTCTTGCACATTCCAGCAGCATGATCCTTGCTCACCTTTCAACAGGGTCTCTCAGCATGATGATGAGTTTGGCATTCGGATGGAAGGCATGGATAAAATCCTGGATTAAGAAGGGAGGTTCTCCGTCAGTACTGTTGTCGTAAAAGAAAATCCAAGCGTTGTTGTCCCACATGGTCGAAGCACTGGCCTCCCCTGGAAATTAAAAGCATTTCTGCTGGTAACTCATTTCATTCTTTGCATTGGAGTAGAAATTGGCTGAATTTGGAATTGGGTCAAAATTGGATCAAAATTGGCTCTATGAATTTCAGCAGGTCTTAGTTCTCACAAATTGATCTGGCCAGTGCTCCCCAGAGCCAGGGCAATCCCACTGCCTTGTACTTCTGGGAATGTAGGGGTGGTTAAGGCAGGTTTTATGGAATGCCACCTGAAATATTATTGTCCATAACCATACTGCTTCCCTCTAGTGGTTAACACATAAAAATATATTTAATCTGGGCTGCAATAAACTGCTCAGGGTTTCAGCACATTCTCCAGTGAGGAATCACAGAATGGTTTGGGTTGGAAGGGACATCTCATTCCACCCCTCTGCCTTGGGCAGGGACACCTTCCACTGGATCAGGTTGCTCCAAGCCCTGTCCAACCTGGCCTTGAGGAGGCAGGAGCTGGTCCCTGCCAAATCCCAACCACCTTCTCTGGAGCAACCCAAGGGTTGGCCTTAATGCACCTGATTTCAAGAGAAGTAACTTGCTAACAAATTGTACAATTTCACGCAGCAAAATGTGGAAACCACCACTCCTGCTGACCAAAAGTGTTCAAATCGTAATCAGGAAAATCAGTGGAATTCAAAGTTTCATGGGAAATATTAAAAAAGCAGCCCAATTGTGTATTTGAAATTTTAAATGTTTTATACAATCATCATAATAATATATAACACTTATTAATTTATATAATTATAATTATTAATGTAAAATAAATCAACTATTTACTATTAGACAAAAGGTCTGTAGAATAAATAGCATGTTTGGTTAAATGCCAGACTGTGATATCCTTGGGTCTGAAGAAGCTCATTCTCTCTACCAGAACGAGGTATATGATGCCTCAGCTGCTAAATAAATGATCTGATGGGGTGTTTTGAATTTTGTAATCTTCCCTGTCTTTTTAAGTAATACTGGCATTTATGTGGCACACTACTCTTTAATAAAACATACATAGAAGCTTTTTGGAAACTTCCATTCTTAGCTAATGCTTGTTAGTGAGCTTTCTCAAATCAAAAGGAATAAGGAGAAAAAATAACAGTGTTGCAGGCTTGTAGACTTGCACATGATTTCCCTTTTCCCTTTTTCTTCTTTCCTCTGCTGGGAAAGTCCAACAGAGATTTTAAAAGATGGTCAAAACACGACATGAGAGAGGTACTGGCTCCAAACTTCAGCTTAACATAATGTGATTCATTAATAAAGTCTGGGAGTTGTTAGAAAACACATTAATCTTCTGTCATGTTCATTTTGCCTCTTTTCAGAAGGAGGTGATCTGGTCCATTGGCTAAACCTGGGTGTCCACAACAGCTCTGCTTTTCCATTCTAAATTAATTAGCCAAAGCGCTGCCTAATCATCAGCGGGCTTTGCCTTGTCAATTAAAACTCAATTAGCCCAGCTCCCACGCTGGGTGAAGCAGAAACACAAAAGATTAAATATAGGCCAGAGCTGAGACAGCCCAGCCACAGAAACATCAGGCAGCTCCTTCTGAGCCGTCAGGAGATGGGAAAATGCAAATGGGCACGAGCACTTGCAGGTAGGGATTTACAGGATAGTGCACTCCAGGGATCTGAGCGACCTTGGAAAGTCACTGCTGTGTCTCTGTGACAGAATTGGCTGGAATTAGACTGCTCCATCACAGGTGTTTGCCTAAATCATGCCAAAGTAATTAAAGTCTCTGATCTCAGCAAGCCACCTATGCCTCCCAAATAGATTTTCTGATCTTCCTTCGTATTTCTCTGCCCTGTTCTCTGATCGCATTTGATGTTCTACTGGATTTATCCCAATTAGCTCATGCAGAGTTTCCAAACCTAAGAACACCTGCTTACACATGTGGTGAGTGAACTAAAAGAACCCAACGCATTTACACATAAAGGGGCAGATTCTCTTAATATCACAGCCCACACTGCACAGAAATGGTGTCAGCTGGACCAGCTGCCACCACCACAAATCTGCAGCACACCTGCAGACCATTAAGGTTGGAAAAGACCTCCAAGATTATCAAGTCCAACCCAAGATCACAGGCACACAACCACATCGTGCTGAAGAATTAACAGGGACTCAAGCTGCTCCTCTAATGCATCAGCCCAGGATAGCCTGGGCTCAAGAGGGCAAGCCTTCCCACAAGGTGGCTGTCAAGAATTAAATGGGGAGGTGGGGGTGGTGGAAATATATATATTAAATTTTAAAAAAATCATTCTCATCTCTGCTGACTCTTATAATTTTAATTTTCTGAAACAGCCAAAAAAAATATCCCTGACAATCTGACAGTGCTCCTTTCTGGTTTATAATACAGACTTAATATTTGTAAACAGAACAGGCCATACTAAACATAAGATAAATTAATCACCAGCAATTAACTATGTTAAATTACTCCAGTGCAACTAAAAATTTTATTTTTTTGTTATGGACTCAAAAAGAATGGCCTAAAGAATTGCCCATTAAATTGCCTACAGAAAGTATGTATAACCTCCTGATTCAGTCATTAATGGATTAACGTCATACTGTGTTGTCACAAGTCATTCCTCTGAATTTATCATATTAATGATCCCAAATAAACAAACCCTGCTCTGAACGCCTCAGGCTGGATCAGCCCTGTCCTCTCTGCTCCAACTCTAAGCAGATGTTGGGGCTTTTTTTTGGAAAATGCAATTATTACCCACTATGTGTGATATCCAAAGAAGCTTAACTTTTCAAAATAACGTAACATGATGAACTACTGAAATGCTTACAGTTCTAATTCGATTTCTTTGTAGCCATCTGAAATAAGAAAAGGAAGATTCTAAGCAAAACTGATATTCATACAGATTCACATTGGACCAGCTGGCTTTGTTTTGTTTTTTCACCAAGGTCATAAAGGCTGCCTTAATGAGTGTAATCATTCAAGAATTTTCCTGTAAACTTAATAAGAAAAGCGAACAGAACCTTAATGAAACCAGAAATGAGACCACGGGAAAGAGAAACACAAAGTGAACTCTAGAAAAAGCTGTAACAGGAGGTAAGTAATCAAAGATGTACATTGCCAATTAGATTAGTGAATTTAATTAGTGTAAGCACTTCATCCATGAAAGGGCTGGAGATGTTGCAAGCAGGAGGAAAATCTGCAGATGTCCTTGATGGCAACATTTCTTAAGACCCCATTTTGCAAACGTTGCTCAGTGTTGACTGTGTAATAAAGTGAATGATCAACCTAAACAGAGGCTGAGGAAGTACTGAGCAAATGGGACTGCAGCCAAGCCTCTGGTTTAAACAAGGCACCACCACCACCTCATCCAGGCAGCAATAGGTTAAACTTCACTGGTTATAATGAGACCAAAACCTCAATAATTCTGAGGGCAGGCAGCAAAAATCTTGTCTCTATCTTCTCTAGAACACTGACTTCAAGCCTATTGAAAAGTCTTTTACCAACAGGGAGCTGCCACTTGCCCAACCAGTATTTTCATGGGATGTGTCTCTTTTCCCTGGGAAATGTTGAGGTGGCAGAGTAAGACTGGTAAACCTCTCACCCCCTCAAGTTTTCTGGTTTTGGCAAGTGGCAAAAGCAGAGTTTAGAAATTTCTGATGTCCCTTGTGGGCACTGTAAACTGATATCCCGCAGACAATGCTGGGTGAGCCCAGTGGATCAACCCCTGCGTGTCATGGAGAGCAGTCCAGGGATCCTTCCCTGGAGCCCAGTGCTAAACACAGACTTCCACAAGGTACAATACAACAGCACTTCTAGACGATTTTTAACGGTAATTAAGTAATTTCATTTTGATATCCATTAATATTATATCAATATCTTATATTGGAGCTTAAAAAGAGCCACTTGGAGCTATCGAATCAGACTCAGGATTTCAGCAGCACCCACAGTGTGTCACAATACCACAGCTAGGGTGTTATCCAGACACATTGCTACAGCATTTGGATATGAAGCTACAGTTCCATTCCCTACAGGCAAACCCCTCACAACTATATTTAAAAGCCACACAGATGTGGCACTTGGGGACATGGTTCAGTGGTGGCCTTGGCAGTGCTGGGTTAATGGATGGACTCGATAATCTCAGAGGGCTTGTCCAGCCTAAATGATTATATGAAAACAAAATGAAAACTGTGTTTGAAGGAGTGACCAAGGTCATTCCCATTCTTTAAAAAAAAAAACGCAGATTAATTAAATGCTGATGTTCATCAGATATCTGGTAATTGCTGTGGCGCTTTCTGAAGATAATCACAACCTTTCAACAAAGCAAGTAACCACCCTGCAGGAAAAGACAAGAGAAAGCCAAAGTCAGGGACTCTGAGCTGAGAACCATTCACATGTGGGAGAACACCCCTCTCATGCCTCAGCTCTGAACCCTGCCAGTGTGGAGGCAGAGAGATGTATTTCAGAGGCTGTGTTGGCCCTACCAATGATGATGCTGTTCATCTTGCCACGCTCCCTCACGGCCTCGCTCTGCAGCACACTCTGGATCTGATGCGCTGCGAGGTCAAACAGATCAAGGTAATCTTCCACCGGGTAGCGATCGTGAAATCCATCCCGCAGACGGATGATTCCTAAAAGCAGCAGCAAAACAAAAAAAAGAGAATTAAAACCCAACAATAATAACAACAGCAGGGCAAGATTAACCACTGGTGCAAGCCGAGATGGATTCATCGACGTGGCTGGCCCTGAGCCAGCCAGCATCAGCACAAAATTACACGGATGAAGTGCAACCCTCAGACAAAAGTGCCAATAATGAAGTCGCTGAGATTGGAGACACTGCATGATTACACCGTAAATTCATGGCGATAGGAAGTATTTTAAGTGTTCTGCTTTATAGTTGCTGCATGAGTAGCTTGCATTTATTTTCTTCTAAATTTAGCTTTTGGAATGAGTATAAAAGATAAGGTTCTACTTTCCTTTGCACCAATATAAATTGAAGGAATATTGGACTCCCACTAGATTTACTGTTTTGAGAATGAGAACGGGTGCTGATGCCAAATATGCAAATAAACACACATTGGGAAATCATTCATGTTTCTTTCTTTCACAGGTATGAAAATAAAGCTCCATGGTAGTGTCTTATTTTTATCCTCTCCTCCTCAACACTCCAGGGTGTGTTCAGTATCACCTTCTCCCCACATTTCTCAACGTCTTGAGCCACATCTGTGATTTTTATACTCTTTTTTTTTCCACTCCTGTTTTCAAATCTATTCTCCCCTCTCCACTTGCTGTACGTGCTCCCCACACAGGAATTGTCAGCTCTCCCTTTCTTGTTCCCACAAGGCCAGTAATTATCAATTATGCGAGAGGAAAGCTCAGCAAGGGAGTTCTTTTGTCCATTCTCTCTGATTTTCGCCTTTGGGAAAGTGGGATTTAATGAGGGTAGAAGAAAGTTCAACAGTGTATTTTGACTTGTTTCGAGGGCAAAAAAAAGTGCAAGCGTGCTGCTACAGACAGCCTTGGTTTGTTGCCACTCCACTCCTGGGAATAGAAACAGTGGCAAGGTGCCAGGAAAGAGAGACAGTCAAGCTGGGACAAAGTCCTGTGGAGCATCAACCACCCCAGCAGAAGGGGAAAGCAGTGATTTGCAAAACGGGGCCTCCCCGGAGGGCTGTTTAACTTCAGCTGAAATTAGTCAGTCTCATAAAAATCCACTGAATCAGAGGGTGCCATTGAACAAAGAGACTTTCTTGTCCAGATTAAGTGTTAGAAACCAAACCAAGTTAATAGCCAGGAGCATAGGAGTCATATCCACTCACTGGCTCACAAAGGCAGCTGTCTCAGTTTCACTTGTTAGTATATTTGTCATATTCTCTGTTTTGGTTGGTTTTTTTTCCTTTATTTCTAAATAGCAACCATTAGGTAACATACTTTTGAGGCAGAATGAAAGGACTGAGCCACCAGGAGCAAACTTAGTCTTTCATTCTCAGTGGCAGGGAGCTTGAGATGACCAGAAGGTCCTCTCTACAGATCCCTCTCCCATGAGACCACAAGCTCTGCAATCTTTCCTCATTCTCCAGCTTTACAAAACAACTTCAAAAAAATTTAATTATGCAAAGAATGTTCTCTTCAAGGATCAGCACTTGCTCCCCAGTGGCTGACCACAAGACTGTGCAAGTGGAGGGTTTGTGAATGCCAGCACAGAGATAGGAATTCACCCTTGTTCTCAAATTATGTGCACTCCAGCCTGGTTTGTTGTTTCTGCCTGTTTGGTAGGTCAAGTTCTGAGCTTTAGTGAGCCCAGTCTTTCTTTAGTGAGGTTGGATGTGCTACCTCCTCCAACATTCATTCCAAGCACTTATGTTGATGTTAATGTAAGTGGAGGGAACTATTTAGGATAAAACATTTTAGCTTAACATATCAGCTCGGTTCAGCCTTTCATGACAGCACTCTCATGGAACACAAAATCTTCCACAGCTGGTTTTGCTGACAGTCTCTGCATCTACAAACCCAGACACAAGCAGCACAAGCAGCTGGAACAGGTTCAAGTCTAAAATGGCCTTTCTTCACTGATCTGACTTTCCACCTTCAGAGCAGGAGATAATTCTTATCATTCATGTTCAGCTCTGGGGCCTCAACACAAGGAGGATCTAGACCTGTTGGAAGGAGTCCAGAGGAGGCCACAGAGATGCTCTGAGGGCTGGAGCCCCTCTGCTCTGGAGCCAGGTGGGGAGAGCTGAGCCTGGAGAAGAGAAGGTTTCAGGGAGACCTTAAAGCACCTTCCAGTGCCTAAAGGGGCTCCAAAAGAGCTGGAGAAGGGACTCTGGACAAGGACAAGGGGGAATGGCTTCCCACTGCCAGAGGGCAGGGTTAGATTGGATATTGAGAAGAAATTCTTGACTGTGAGGGTGGTGATCGAAGTTCTCATCAAGTGATCTCCCCCACAGCGTTAAGTTCGTGCTTTTTGCCAAGGCAGTGTCTGCCATGAAGCGAGAGCAAATGTCCCTAAAATAACCAGTATCTTCCTCTTGGAAACAGTAAAATCACTGAAAAGCCTGTGATCTTTGATACCAAAGTCATACAAAATGAGGGCATGCCAGCACTGGGCAACCAGACTCAGTGGGAGAATCCAGTGCCCGGGTGGAATACTCATCCACATTTAGAGAGAGCCACTAAGCACATAGCAGGAAGGAATTGAAAATGGCTCTTCTGTGGCTCTTCTAGTCTCTAACCACAAGACTGATCTTCCTTAGCATCCAGAGGAGAAAGAAGTAGAAGGAGATGAACACTGCAGACAGATGAAACAATGTGCTCAGCCCCACTGCCCCGAGACAGACTTTGAAGGTGCAATCGTGAGAGGTGGATACATTTTGCTCAGCTGGCCATAACCTCAACTATTCAAATCTGCCTGCAGAGACATGAGGGTCACCTCATGAAATATTGATGTCACCCAGGAGAGGAACATCAAAAATATGTGCAGGTTCCTTGGGCTGAGAGAGATTTCTCATGCAGAGCACCTCGACTGTTCAGTGTCGACTGGAGCTGCGACACTAATGAAGCTCCTATCCCAGCTCTATTTATCGAACCATAAAGGCTGAACCCACCCACACTTTAAATCCTGGCCCATCATTTATTCCTGTGAGAAAACCCCTTACAGAATTTTGCAGCATAAAACTATTGCTGCTGTTCCCCACCCCCCCATCACAACCTAGTAGCTCCTCTTCTTGCCTTTACGAATTCACGGGGTTGGCTTTATCTTGTGGGTTTTTTTTCCCCTAGATCTTCCAAACCACTGCAAGCAAACCAAATGAAATGTGCATGGTCTCAAAAGGTTTAACCCAAAATGCAGGCTGAAACGTCCTCAGCGTCCACCACCTGGACTTCTCACAAGTACCTACTCCAGTTGTTCCTGGGCAAGCCAAGAAGCAGCAAACCTATAAACTTCATCCCAAATACGTACAAAAAGTTTAGGAGGCACAACTTGCCTGGATACGAGAGGATGTGTTTACTCACCAAAGCGTTTTCTTGTCCACCAGTGGGGCTCTTTGCTCGCTGAGAACCGGACCTCGGGGTGCAGCCTGAGCCGGTCGTACAGGTCCGTGGTCCCGCACTTGGGCTGGCCGATGATGTAGAAGTGGGGCAGGCAGCGCAGGCGGTAGTGTTTGCCCTTGTAATGGTACAAGTGGTTCCAAAATACCTTCCTGAGGTAATCAAAGACGATTCGAAAGCGCTTTGAATACAGTGCGTAAGAGTTTGTTGCATAAGGGTCTGTGGTTGTGTTCCCTCTGTACTCCTCATACCAACAAGGGTTCTTGCTATTTGGAAGGAATTTATTAGGAATTACTGAAAACATCTGCAACATAAAGAACAACAATTTCAGTCAAGGCAGCAAACGATCAGCAGTTATTTTCTTACTTAGCACAGAGAGAATAGAAACACTATGTGGACATTTTTAACCCTTATTTTTTCCCAAAACAAAGTTGACCCCACTTCTTGCTTCTGATGACACCAGAACCAAATCCTGTAAAAACTGTTGGACTCAGAGAGAAGTATTTAGAAATCCTTTTGTTTTAAGGCCAGAAAGGGCCTCAATTATCCTCCAACTCTCCTGCAGCCCCAGGAAGTGAATTTTAAACTCAAACAAGTAATACTCAAATCAAATTACCTTCCAGTTTGTAACTCTGCAATACAAGGTTTGCAATGACCAGATCTGCAGGAAGGAACACTGGTAAGCAGTTATTAGAAAGGTTCTTTCCTTATTTATCATTTAAGGTGACAGGTAAATCTAAGTCACCATGATTTTGCGTAAGACAAGGTAAAAATTCAACGAGGATGTACAGCTATGGGAATACTGCCTGATTTTTTTTGCTTCAGGTGTCAAGACCACTTACATGACACATCCATTCTGCCCATGACTCAGAAGGATGTGATCTACATTTGTGTCAGCTTTACAGATGGTGTAAATCAGGACACCCTAAATGGTGTAAATCACTATATGAACATGTAAGAAGTTGCACTTTTTGATACGTAGGTAAAAGATTGATCCAAAAGTCCTGAAATAAGGAAATACAAAGCAGTTTAAGACACGCTTCAATTCATACTTACGTGTGGCTCTTGTTTCCTCAGTTCTTCTAAGTCGGGGCGCTGTCTCGTGATAAACTCTATCTTGGAAGTAATGGTGTCAATAATTAATTTAATGCTTGGGTAATCCCTTACATATGAAATATTCATTTTTGAAGGCTGGTAATGGTCTTTCATGTCACTAAGGCTTTCATTGTCCATTAGGCTTGGATTGCTTGCAAAAGCTCCGTAATGGAAGGGAGACGGTATTAACAACAGGCCGTGCTTGGCTCCAGTCAGTATGTAGGATACCATCACCAGAGTCATTACAATCAACCCAAACATCAGGCTGCATAGCTTCCCCTTCCTCAAGCAGAAAAACCCATTCCAGCTCTCACAGTGGTCAGTCCTTACTTCCAGAACCGCGAGCCACTTCATCTGCTTGCTGTCGGTGTACAAAGGGATCTTGTTTTCCCCTTTGCAAACAGGACACTTCTGGTTGTTGTGATCAGGTCCACGGCATCTGAAACACTGTCTGTGCAAGTCATTTGGTAATAAATGTATGCAGCAATTAATGCAATGCCTCATATTACTACCATTAAACTCCTATATTAATGAGCCGAGCGCAGCTATAAAAATGTTTCTGAAGCGTGTGAGTCATCTTCTGTAAGTCTGAAATTATTTAATTCCTCGTGTGATCCTCTACAGCTACTCAGCAACGCAGAAGGACAGGTTCAAACCGGAATAAAAAGTGACATATGTCACATAAAGAGAAAAAAACCCCAACAACCAAGATGTAAAAATAGATGTACTCTGGATGTAGCTTCCAAAAATTTGGCTCAGTGAGAGGAATGTGTTGAAGTAAGAATCAGCTGCAAAACTGGCTCAAGTTTTTCCCATTGAACAAAACGAGAAGGAAGAAAAATTGTTACGTAGAATGAAAATGTGCAAAAAACAAAAATAACTCATTGTCCTCTGATTTCTGCTGGGATAGGCAGATATAGGTGGGAATTTCCAGGTTTTCTTAAAATAAGGAGGTTCCAAACCGGACTACTGCTACTGGAAGCTTCATCTTCCCAGAGATGGTTTCAGAGGTTTGCACTGCACAACCTAAAGAAACAAAAACAGATATATAAAAATACACACAGACATAATATCTACATTCCCCTTCATCCAAAGCCGTAGCAAAGCTCAACCTACCACAAGCAATTTCACAATTCTGTTGGAAAGACGTCTTCTGTTTGCTAAGTGTATTAATTACAGCACTCATGATATTAGACCTGGGAAACATTTGGCTGCAGGTTCACAGTGAGCTGCCCTTGCTTTTCAGTCACCCATCTGCTCACATCAAGGACTGGTTGCTGCCACAGGTAAGACTACACGACTTCCCACATCTGCTCACTAACCTGTCTAACAGATCTTAATCTGCTCCTGAAATATGGGAGCATTTTTGGACAGTGTCCAGTGACACAGGTTTAAATAATTGCACTCTGTCTGCATGTGGGGACCTTAAATTAACTGTCCTGAAGTGGGGCAGGCTCCTGTTTAAGAGAACAAGGGAGGTATAAGATAACAGTCTCCTATCAAATATATGAGATAAAAAGCAAAACAAAAACCCAATAGCCACAAGTAAAACATTTGGAAAATTGAAGTGACTAAAAACTAGACACAAGGAAAGGCTAATGACAGGATCTCAGGTTTCTGGACCAAATGGGTCCTCCTATTACTCTCATAACACAATCAGAGAAGTATTTTCATTACCGTTATGAATCACACAACTTGACTACTTTTCCTTTAGCTCTGTCAACAGCTATTTTTAATGCTTAAGAAACACTGCTATAACTCTAGATAATAACTCCTGTTTCATTCCTACAAAAGTATCCTGATCAAATGGAGCAGTCACTTCAGATTAATCATCATCCTTCTAGTTGTGTTTTTGTTACGAGACAAAGTGCTTTTGTAAAAATTATTTGTATTCTTGGTGTTTCTCCCACGCAACATTGACACATATTAGAGGCTTTCTGCAATCAGGGCAAGTAGGCTGTGTCTCAGGGACTCAAGAATAATTAGATAAATATTGAACAAAAGTATTTGCAAAATACTTTCCTAACAAAAAAAAGAAAAAAAGTTCATTTCCTTAATGAGTTAATTCTCTTAGTCGATGAGGAAGACAGAAATCTTAGCATAATCATTCCTGACTATATTTAAACCAAAGGGAAAGAAATCAGTGAACGATTTCTCAAAGAAACTAACCTTAAAATCTTCTCCAAAAAGGAAGAGAGTTGTGATGATTTTGACAGAAGGCTGAATGACTAGAGAGACTAAATCAGATTCACTGTAATATTAAACCTGGACAGTTTGTGCTTTCTTATGCATAAAATATCCCCCCAGTGAACGTTCCAAAGACAGACTTTGATGGCTGTCCAAACACAATCAATGGCTGGAGAGAAGGAGGACAAGAAATGGATGTCCTGACAAGAAGAGAAAAGTTTCCTCTTTACAAGTAAATATTTCAAGGAGCAATGAAACCCCCGAGTAAAGATTTTCAAAGATGAAGCAAAGAAGGCAGAAGGAGTGTCAGGGCAGATTCAGGTGTCATTCACAGAGGCAATAGAGGAAATGAAAACAGAGATAGTTCTGAAAAAAAACCCCAACCTGTAAAAAAAAAGAGAGGATGGAGATGAGAGCCTTCATCACAAAAGGCAAGAAAAGGGAGGTGGAAAAAAAGCCCCTCTTACCAAAGATACACAAAGAAGTGACTACAGGTTACAGCAGTACCTATAAAAGATCTGGTAACCACAAGGTACCCTACAGCATCTCTTCAATTAAATTTATCATGTGCTACACATTTGTTTTTATGTTTCTTTTCCTAATTCTTTTTACCCTGAACTACTTCACTCTGACCCCCAGTGAGTATCCCAATATTCTCCCAGATCTCTGCTCTCCAGCTCCTTAGGTGTTTATTTTCAGAGAGATTACGTTACTATGTTACTCCAGTTTTGTTTTCAGAGGGACTACAGTTACTATGCACTATGTAGAATTAAGAAAAAAAAAACAATTTATTTTCCAGTCCTCTTCTAACACGGATCTGAAACCTGCTCAGTGATACTGATTGAATGGATTTATCTGAGTCTTATGGAAGCAATTCTAGACTTGTGTATTTGATATTAACTCTCAATTTTTTTAAAAGGACAATCAGAGATGCATTAATGAACACAGAGCATGGGATCTTATAAAAACCACATAACATTCTCTGTCCTTTCTTGTGTCCGTTTGTGTGTTAATAAAATGGACTGGAACTCATTAGAACCCTTCCCAGATACAGACACTTCTCATGAAAATCTGCTACAAATATTACAGACTCAAGGCAAAACCATGTTAACCACACCTTTGACAGCTGACCAAAATGGTTTATCAGGAAGCTGATACAAGGGAAAGAAACAGAAATATGTTTAGGCTACAGTAAAACTGAGATCTTAATCACAACCATAACTCATATATACACACTACAACAGGCTGCTTAATTAGATGATCAGTTGGATGACCTATTACAGGGCAATATGACAGATTACTCAACTAACAGAATAAAGACACCGAGCTCGTTTTTTTAAATAACTGCTAGTTGCCAACAAACCATTTTACATGATCTTCCACTGTCACATCCATGTAATAATAATAAAAAAAACCCATAAAGTACATGGAATAAACACATAAAAGTCAGGATAAAGTTCCCTACTGCCACTCCCTTGTCTTTGCCAGGAAGCTTTTAACAGAAGTTCACTCCCCAGCGCTTCACCATGCCACGAAGGATGCTCGCCAGAAGGGCAGGATCTTCCCCCAGCCCTCATTTGCCTCATCCACCCCATGAAACCAAGACATTTATAGAATCCTTTTTCGGTTTGTTTCCTCCATTCGACATTCCCAGCAGCCATAACCACGGCCACCAACACACACCACCTTTTTTACATCTCACTGCTGAGAGCAGAAGGATGGCAGCAGAAGGAAGGCTGTGAGACTTGAGCTGGCAATAAATCACGCGTGCCTTTTTATATTTTAGCTGCAAAACTGCTGTCTGTTCGCTGGCAGAATATCACTCTCTTTACACAACCAGCAGTGTCTTTGTATATTGAATAATGTAGCATGTAATTTCCTCTTGTTGAGGTGAACGGTGAATTATTTATGACCGTGTCTATACGGTGTTTGTCTGCTGTACATTAAGGTGTGCCAGCTCTAACCACAAAGCAGAAATCAGCATCAACCTTTGCAAGCTCCTTGGCCCTGAGCAACCCTCCTCAGGAGAATAAGGATCTTTGGGAATATCCTAAGTAGGAAACGTGGATGTGCAAGATGACACACGGCGGAATGGGGAGAAAAAGGAATAGCTGTCTTGGGTTTCTATATAGTCCCACTGAAGCCCAGAGCACCTGAATCACTGTTTCAAATTGAAGCAGTCTCAAGCTAACAAATGCATTTATATGCAACAGAGAACTTAATAGCAAACAGGTGAGCCCTTTGCTTCCCTAGTTTCCCTGTGCAATTCCTTCACTCTATAAGAGGAGGAGCCCTTGGGTGCTCAGGATGGAGGAGGAAAGGCTGGGAGGTGACACTTGCAGCTACCACAAAAGCAAACAGCTCCCTGCTGGAGCTTTACAGCAAACCCTGAAAATGCAGTATCTAACATGCCCTGCTCATCCCCAGATGGGAAGCTAAATAGGGTCAAAAGAGAAAATCCCCCCTAAAATAAAATGTGCAAGATTTTTCATCATTGACATGGTCTTACTGACTACATAAAAATATTTCAAATTCTATTTAATTCCCGTTAAATAAATACTTAATAAAATTCCTCCCTTTTCTCTTTAAGGATTGTGAGGGAAGGCTGCAATCAAACTGGCTATGGAATCACAGAAACATGGAATCACTGAGGCTGGAAAAACCCTCTCAGACCACCGAGTCCAAGTGTTAACTCAGCACTGCCAAGGCCACCACTAACCCATGTCCCCAAGTGCCACATGTACATCTGGCTTAAATCCCTCCAGGGATGGGGACTCTACCACCACCCTGGGCAGCTGTGCCAGGGCTGGACAACCCTTTTAGAGAAGAAGTTTTCCTTAAAATCCAACCTAAACCTCCCTGTTGCAACTTGAGACCGTTTCCTCCTGTCCTAACCCCTGGGAGAGGAAACAAACAGTCTATAAAAAGAAATTGCTTTCATATGCTCAGTCATATAACTGCAACTCTCCTCTCAACTATGAATAAGATAAAACAGATGGAACAGATTTTACATGCATATACATCTTCTGGATATCTAAGTGTATGACCTGTTTTTCAGGTCACCAGCCTTAATATTTAATATGCTTTCCTGTCTTTCATAATTCTTTAAAACAAACCTTTTCTAATACTCTTCAGGCTAAATATTGTACTAGCCTTGTTACTTAATCATATTCAGCTTCTCCTACCACCACATGAAAGGGTGGCATGCTGTTAACCTATTACCAACACACTTCAAGTCCCCCACTAACACATTTCCCAGCTTGGGGTTTAACTGCATCTCTGGTTTATGTCAGTGGGGCTGCAGCACTTTGTTTCCCCTCTTCACACAATATAATTAAAACCTGGTACTCACTGAGGCTGAAATTATGAATGTATTTGAAAGACATTAGACAATTAATGGAGAGTAACTCTATCAATGGCTGCTCTCCTCAGTTCCCAGAAGCTAGAAAGGGATGGGGATCAGGGAAATCTATGAGTACCTGTTCTTATATTCTTTTATTCCCTATTTATTACTGGCCAGAGGTAGGAGGGAGGGGCACAGGTGGCTGTGCCAGTTGAAGATTTGAGGTAAGGCAGTAGTGTTGGGTAGGTCACAGTCTAAAATATGGATGTCTAAGGCAAATCAGAAAATGATCCCCCAATTCTCAGGTGAGATGGGATGAAGCCCAGCCAGTGCCTGTCCCCACAGCTACAGCTCCTCCAAACAGGCTCCACATCTCACAAACCACATCTTCTGTTTTTCTTTCTGTCCTTTTTCCTGTTGTCCCTCCAGTCAGGCATCACTTCAAGAATTTGTATGTTGATGTGTTTATTAGAGCTGAGAGAAAATGGGCTCTTTTTCCCAAGGAATCTTATTACTTCCCATTAAAAGTAAAAAAAAAACCCAATAAAACCCAGAACTATTAATATATCGAAACACAGGAGTACTTGATGTTCTTGCTCTTTTGCAGCTGCCTGAAAGGTTGGAGCCAGGGTGGGGGTCAGTCTCTTGACCCAGTAACAAGTGAAAATGGCCTCAAGTTGTGACAGGGGAGGTTTAGGTTGGATATTAAGGGAAAAAGTCTTCACTGAAACATGGAAGTGGTGGAGTCACCATCCCTGGAGGGATTTAAAAGTCATGGGACTTGAGACTCGAGTTAGTGATGGCCTTGGCAGTGCTGGGGGATGGTTGGACTCGATGGCCTGGTTCTGTCCTCTGCACCTGTCCTCTGCAGTAGGTAACCCTTGCCTCCCTTCTTTTCTTCATTTGAAAGCTACAGGTGCTATAAAATAAGGCTAAATGCCTTTAGCAAAAAAACAAACAAGCAAAAGATTAGGCAAAAGATAATACTGCTGGATCTCATCTGGTCAGTAACTTCTGAAGGAGCACATGGCTTCTAATTTAATATATCTAATGACATTCTCCAAGTAACAGCTTTGTTGTTTTATCCATGGCCTCCTAATTGTCTCCACTAATCTGGAGAAATATTCTTATTGCCAAAGTGCCCTCCCTGCCAGATCAGGAAGGTTTGTTTCATTCAAGTTCTCAGCTTGCACTGCTGCTGGCTTTCTGAAATCTCAGGGCAGAGCTGATCCCACGCCCTCCGTGAGCACTCCAGAAATGAACTCCCCTTCGGAAATATTTCACTCTCCAAAGCTCCTGTGAAGACAAGGCTGTCATTAGTCATGAGAAGCTGTGGGTCTGTAAGTGAAACGCTGCCCACAGTCGTGCAATGATAAACTTTCCATGACTCACGTCAAGAGGAATGGAAACATGAAAGGGCAAAGCGAGGCTGGTAGAGTAAAATCCTCATAACATTTTCATAGGGAAAAAAAAACAACAACCAACCCCAAATATTTAGTAGCAATGCAGCACAACCATGTAATTCATTTTTTATTCCTCCACCACCCATTGCAACCTTGGCCACAGCAACAGGGACCAGCTTTGTCCCGGTACAACAGCAATTTTTGAGGCAATACAGGATAAGTTCATGACTCTGGACACAGAAAACCTGCAAAACTTTACAATTATGGACACTTTCCTAGCTATCAAGCTTACTGGAAATGATTTGAATTGAACCAGACTACAGGCAGCACGAGGATTTTTGCTCTTAGACACCATCTGTTCAGAACAACCCAAAGTATTTGTACAAGTGTAATGAAGTATTTGTACAGAGGGAGGAAGTTCATCCTGTTAGTGGGCAGGTTGTACCATTTAAATACAATAACAAAACAGTAGAAGTAATAAAACCCGAGCTACATTAAAAAAAAAATAAATAAAAAGAAAAAGAAAAAAAGAAAATGATGTAAGGAAAGGAGATAAATAAACGTAGATTTTCTCTGTCCTGCTTGTTGAAGAAATTTGGCTCCTCAAGATAACATTTTTTGAAATAAACTTTGCCTGAACTCACATCTATTTACCTCAGAGAAATCAGCAAGCTGCCAGAAAGAAGATATGTCAATAAAATGAGGATCATGAATCACTGACCTCTGCAAACTTCTGGAAAAAAAAAAAAAAAAAAAGAGAGAAAAAAACCCAAAACAAAACAATAAAAAAACCCAAAATGCAATTGCTGTGATTTAGAAAAGCCACAGAACTCATTACAAAGCTCAGCAACCTCCTGCAGACCGAAGTTATGTAAAGCTCCTTTATTTACTTAAACCCCCTAATTTTTTAAAAAAATCATCAATAAATGCAACTCCCAAGAAATTATACAAAACCAACACAACCATTTTCATGGCAATCAATTGGAAAACAGCTACATTCTCAAGGGGGAGTATGTGGTCACAACCCATAATTACCCATTCAACCTGTTGAACGACTGCTGAACATTTCTTCAAACGTAAAATATTCTTTAAAGAACCAAGTTCTGGGGCTTTTTAAAGCCAAAGAAAACCTCCTGAATCCCCACTGAATCAGCAATCTCGCCTAAATAACAACTGTGGCTTCTTCCACAACCCAGCTGGTTTCTTTCTCAAAAATCTAATCCAAACACAAGCTGCTCCTTCCTCATCAATAGACTTCCAAAGAAAATGTGAGAATGGAACAAATGAAACGCTCCACGTGCAAAAAAGAAAAAAATTAAAATCAGCAAACTCCCCTAAAATCAGCACAAGAGTGGTTGTTTCAATCACATAAGGAGGACTCTCATTATTTGTGCTGCAACGCTCAGGAAACGGTTGCTGAGATTGAATCACCACTCAATTAGGGCATAAACACTGCCTGAATAAACAGATCCTTGGAAGCAAGGGAAAAAAAAGGGGGGAGTGGGAAGGGGAGCTCCCTGTCCTGGATCAGCTACAGCAGGGTCATGGCCTCCCCAGAAACCTGTTATTACACCTGAAGTCTTGTGCAGGTTCCTGGAAATTACCAAGGTCCAGCTTCTTGTACTCCTAACATGCCACATCCACATGTTTTGATGTTACTGTTTGATCTGCCTTGAAAGTGTGAAAGCAATAAAGCTTGATATTACCCTTTTGGAAATCATTTTTCAGCAGGAAAAAAAAAATGTCACTGATTATGTTCAATTATTTCAGCACTCTTCCTATTTTACCTGATTTAAATAAGCCTAGATTCAGATCCATCGTTTATTTTTGGGGTTATAAAAACAAACATTGAAGAATAAACAATGAAGGCAGGGAAATAAAAAAGGACAAAAGTCAGCCAACCTCTGGCCTGCTGATAAACTCTGATCCAAACCCTCCCATTTAGATCTAAACTAGCACAGAGGTTTAGAAGATAAGAGACTGGTTCCTCCACATTTAAGGCAGAGATGAGACCTCCCCAACAGTTTCTCCACAGCAACACCCGCCTCAGATCCACACAAGATCCACACAGGGTCATTTCCCTGAAGCCATTCCCTCACTGAGTATTAATTGCTCAAGATTTATATGGAATTGTAGGGATTTGGAGCATCAGCACTGCAGTGACTTCTCCAGAAACAAATGTCCAAAAACCCTGGCAGAGAAAAAGCACCACCAGCAGCCATCCAACCTGTGCCACCACAAATCCCTCCCCTGTGTCAGGGCAGAGCTCACAGCAACCTTTTTCATCTTTCTGGTTTGTACAAACATGGAGCAAAGTCCTGTTTTCCTGCATTTATGAGGATGCTCAGAGCAGAATTTTGCCTGTGGTACACACTGGCTTCTCTACTCTCGATCAGAACTTGCTGCCTACGACGTGCAACACATCCAGCAATTCATCTTTTCCCTTCACTTAGTTCCTATTCATCTCACAGAGTGTCTTGCTACAGAATCACTGACAGATTTATCTTGACTATGAAAAAAATTGCACACTGAAAAAAACCCCCCACACAACTCTGTGTCTTTACATAAATTACTCCAGTTAATTTTTTTTCTCATAAAAAACCCACTTTAACCCAGTTTCAGAAATAATTAGGCACGGTCAAAGTTTAGTATCTTTATTTTTAATCCTCACAGTCACTCTGAGCAACCTCCTGATATATCCCACATGGTCCCTGAGGTCATTCCATGGACACAGTGGTAAACCAAGGCATCCATCATGTGGGGCTCACAGATTCCTCTCCCAAAAACCTGGAGCCAGATTAAAATGTTCTGATATTCAGAACACAATCAGAAATCACATCTATTTAACAAAAACCCTCACTAAAGTGATCGAATCACTGAGAGCCAGAATAGATATAAAATACTGATGTTAATGATAATTATTTTAATTTTTACCCCTTCCTAAGTGTATTTTCTTACATGTCCAGAAAAACACCAATGCCAAAATAAGATAAAAACAGATGTAGAAAGTTAAATAATTTATTCAGTGATTTAATTTCAGTGAGAATTCTTCATTTTAAATTTGCCCTATATACTTGCTTTTGTTATATAGAAAAAATAGGAAAATAAGCCAAGAGCTCCCTGTGAAGGTACAGAGATCACCTGAAATGGAGCTTGAGGTGCAGAAAGTGGATGTTTGATAAGGCTGGTCTCGCCACAAATGTTTTTGTTACATTTTTAATGAGATCAAACAACCGCTGAAATTTCATTCCCAACACAGAATATCACAATAGTTTGCAATAATAGAAATTTTTACCTACCTGCTCTTTCAAGGAATACATCCCAGTATCATCTCACAAATCAGCCAGATTCCTGTTGTATGTAGGAATGGAACAGGGAACCACGAAGAATGAAAGCTGAATCTGTTATGAAGCTCTTTCACTCCAGTTATTTTTATCAAACAAATTGAAGAGGTTTGGGGGTAGGAAGGTGGGAAAAAATATCATCTCTAAATACATCTCCCATCCGCCCTGCAGTCAGGCTGTAATCAGAAATAAATAAGTACTTATCTTTAGAAAACTCCAGAGGCAAAGAATTGGTCTGGTATTGACAGAGGTCACGTACCAAACCCAGCTGGTTTTTTGTTGCCTGTTTCTTTCTCTCAGCTCTCCATCCTGCTCTATTTTCAGGCTCCCAGGCCTGTTCATTGTTTGACTCTCTGGAAAGATATTGCTGCAGTTTACTCAAATAGCTCCTCTGGAGCAACTTAGTAGAAACATGGGTTTCCCTTCATGCAAACTCAGTCAGGTGACAGCAACACGCTCACTTTCATCATCTTACCTGAACATGAGGAAAAGCTGTGGCTGCCCCATCCCTGGAAGTGTCCAAGGCCAGGTTGGACAGGGCTTGGAGCAACCTGGGCTGGTGGAAGATGTCCCTGTCCATGGCAGGGGGGTAAAACTTGATGGTCTCTGAGGTCTCTTCCCACCCAAACCATTCTGTGATTTTATGAAGTTGCTCTGAGCAGCCAACTTTTCTGTGTCAGCCACAACATGAGGCTCAAGCTACTGATTCAGACTGAAGTGTGTGCCATCCACACCTCTGAGGGTTGGTGAGATGAACACCAAAGCCTCCCTGTGCTAAAGAGAAACAAACCTTCCCATTCAGTGTGCCAGCTGACTCTAATTCAAGGAAGAGATGGAGAGCTGGTGTAGCACAGTTGGATTTGCAGGAAAGAATCTTTTCAGTGCTGAAGAGTTATTTTAAGCCCAGGTCTTTGTCTCTTGCATTGATTACTGGTCCAGAACCAGCACGTGGGAGAAAAACGTTCTCAGAGTATTTCCAATGTCCTGCCAAGCATTTTCAGCCTTGACATGCTGCAAAAATAGTGGGCATTCACAGTTATGTTACTCTGATTACCATCTTGTTCTTTTTACACATTTGATCTTACTTGATTTTAGCAGCTGCTGCCTCAGGTTGATTTAAAGTGAGAAACATATTCTTTCCACCATCTGATCTCTAATACTTTCTGCCACTTTCTAAGGGGGATGCAGCACAAATTGCTAAATCTTGTGGGTTGTGAGAGATCAGCTGCTAATTTGAGGCTGCTTTTGAGGGATGAATAACATTGTATGGAATAAATAGAATGTGCATCACGTCATGCCTTCAGTGCCTGTTTATCTCATGGTGTGGCAACATGTTTTTGCATGCAAAAATGCAACCAAGTGGTATCCCCTAGAATTCATTTGATACACCTTCACACCTCATGAATAAGCAGCTTTCCTGGACGGGGATCAGTCTACGTGATACTTAACTTTGCTTTAAACACAACATTGTTGTGACAATTCTAGAGCAACGTAACAGCTGCTCATTTGATTTTTACTGGCTGGGAAGGGATTTTCCTCCACCTCCAAGCCGAGTTTTCCCCATAAACTTTACTATCTTAACGCAGTCATCTGAATTTTTTTCGTTGTGATTCATGTGTGGTACCTTCTCCACGAGACATACATTAAAATGGATGGAAAAACGTGTCTCATCCCTACATAAGTCCCATGTAAGTGCTTTTTTCATGAATAGGGCATTTCATCTTTCATCTAGTGCTGAGTGGGTGAAAGGAAACATACACAGCTGCATCCTGAAAAGACAAACTCAGCATTAGAGCCCGTCGTTAAAGTTTCTTGTAAATTCAAACAAAAATTAGTCAACTAAAACTATTCATTGATGCCAAATCAGAACTGGGGCTTTGTTTCAGTACTTTTTTTTTTAAAAAAAAAAAGGCAACTGTGTTCCAAGCTTAGTAGTAACTTTTAAAACTGTTCAACAACTTTAATTCTTTAAGCAATGACACGTCAGATAAACCTCAGCCCATTAACCAAGAAACCACTCAGTTGTTACAAAGTGAATTAGACTCAAAGTCTGAAGTGGAGAACCCAAAAGAAGAGCTAACTAGTCTCAAGAAATTTCTAATTAGTGATCTCTGTAAGAGTCACACAATAACACCATCCAAATTCTTGCTGGTAACTTCTGGTTGCACCTAATTAAGAAAAACCTTTCTGATATAATATCATTATATTGCTTTCAGCTTCTGAGAAAAGTGTTTATTCTGCAGAAGTCCAGAACATTTACTTCCAAAGTCTCCTACCACTATTCCTAAGTGTTTCATCAAAGGCTTAGGCTCCATCACCCATCTGTAGCATGTGTTCTTTAGCCACACAGAAGTGCAAGATATTTTTACTAACCAGCTTTTAAGACACCGCCATTCTGAAGACATTTCTGCAAGTTTATACTCTGGATTGTGTTGCCCATAAAGATATGTGTTGCTAGCAGAGCATACACTTGATATGTGTGCCATTTGATAATGGATTGAACACCCATCACTGTCCTCTCCTATCTTTAGATCCTCGCATCTGAAGAACAACACTTCCATCACAAGCTTCAGAGAAATTCAAGTATCTTAATGTACTGATTTCCACTATTAGAGGAAAGAGGACATGCTGCACTCTTTCACCAGCCTCTCAAAAATATCACAGCTCTTGATGCTATTTCCATAACACGGTAAAATCTAGCCCAGGAACCTCGCAGCTGCACAAAGACACCAGTTTAAAACAGTAAGAACAACAGGGGAAAAAATCTATGCTATGTGTGGAGCCCAGTAAGTAAATACAGTAACATCCAGACCAACAATAAGGTAAATCTGTTGCTCAGCCACTGAGTCGTTCACTGCCCTGACTTGGCTCTGTATTCCTGCAGGTTCCACCCGTGTTTGGCTTCAGATTACTTGTTTTCCACTTGGAAAGGACACGACCACAAATACCTTTTCATGCTTTACATCGCACTTAGCTGGCCTGTGGATTGTAAACAAACAGGATAAAAATCTGAGAACGTTCTTTACTGAATTTCCATGAAAAGAAAAAGCAGAGGGGGGAAAAAAATAATAATTAAAAAAAAAAATCAAAACCCTAACTCTGCATAATGATGAATGTTCCAAGAGAAATTTGGCATGCACTGCCTCACACCCTGCCTCTTCTGCAACATTTTCTGCAATATAAAGACAACATTTAGCCCAGCAAACTAGATGGTCTTTATTTGTGGGCAGAGGCAATCCGAGGCAAGTGCTCCAAGAGACTTGTTTTTTTTCCAATGGATATGTTAATTATTTAACTTCTGTTGTAGGGAGACTGTCCCAAACTAACCTTCCACTCTCCCTCTGCTTAAACTGCAGAGGGGTCAAAATTCATTTTTTAGGGTCTTGCAGTGAGAAATTGGGAAAAAATACCAACAAATTCCCGCTCTTGATGGAGATCCCAGGTGGCACAAGTGCCTAATTCCTTTTATCACAAACTTCAAAGAAATTAAAATATCTTAATTTACTGATTTCCACTATTAGAGGAAAGAGGACATGTTGCACTCTTTCCCCAGCCTCTCAAAAAATATCACGGCTCTTGATGCTATTTCCATAACATGGTGAATTAGGATGGTAAAATCAGCAGGTGATCCCTACTGATCCCTCCCTGAACACTTCTTGGGTGCTACACTGGGAAGCCTGAGGCCAGGATACTCCATGGCTTGCTCTGTGAGACAAAGCACCTCCTGAGATGGCCCAGAGAACACAGTTCTAAGGAGAAAGGGGGAACAACTGTTCTCAAATGCTCTGCCCTGGCCAGAAACCTCTCACTCCAATGAAAAACCCTTGTGTAGCAGGGAACGACTCAAAAGTGAACAGTGGGGGGGTAAAATGATGTTTTATTTTTAAACAGCAGTGCTTGTTGATATATTTGGTTCCAGACAAAGAGAGGAGGGCACAGAGTTGCTACAGGACATGGCAGCTGAAATCAGACCCAGTTCTGAGCTCAGGTTCCTCTTCTTGAAATAAACCATTTACTGAAGCAATTCACAGAAGAAATTTGAAGTGACACCAATTCCATCAACTGCAGTTAGCAGCCAGATTTTCAAGAACAGATGCATGGCTGTTAATGATAACCCAAAAAGCTCAGTTTCTAATGCAGAAAAGCTGAAGTAAGAGTGTTAACATTATAAAACTCTGCAGAGAACTGGAAGCATCTCCAGAATACACCCCACAAAATACTTTTGGAGGACTTATCACTCCAACTTTAGCAGAATTAACAAATCTAACCAAAAACCATCTCCAGCAAGATACCTCCCGAGTTTCGAAATGCATTTCCATCTGTCAAATTTCTCTGTTGCCAACAGTGTTTACCTTGAGTCAAAGACATGAATCTTTGATTTCATGAGATTAATGTAATAATTTGGTTCAGGCTGTTAATGCATTCCAAGCTCTCAGACACACAGGAGACTAGGATGGCATCAAGAGCATACAGATGCATTTGGAGGGTGGTTTTAATGTGATATAAACTAGAATTTCCTTAATATGTGTCTGCACTGAAATAAAATCTTCCTAGGGTGTCTTAGGCTGCAAGAGATGTCTTCCAAGCCCATTTATTCTTTCTAAGCCCTTCTATATAATATAAATAATAACTCCAAGGAAAACCCCTACAGCCCTATCAAATAAATGTCAAAAAAGTATTCTAGAAAAGCAGTGCTCATTTCTCAAAAGTGACACATAGCCACTATAAAACAATGATAAATAAAATATGTATATTATAAGCAGCTGCAACCCTTCCACCCTGCCTCCTGTCCTCTACAGCAGAGCTCCCACAACTGCCCACAGCCCACCAGCTCTGCTTGCCCCAGCTTCAGCAGGAACAGCTCCAACATTGAGTCAGCAGCCTTATCATGACATCTTGTTACAGTCAGAAAAGATCTCTGAGATCATCAGGTCCAACCATCAACCCTCAGCACTCAACCAGGATCACCACCTCATCACCATCACCCCTAAGTGAGAGCTCTCCTGAGTCTGGGCAATGAGGCTGCCAGGCTGGTTTGGGTTGAGTTTTTTATTCATGAGGTGCTCTGGTGCTCTCCCCATGAAATATAAGGGCAAAATAATTGTTCCATGAGCTCAGCTCCTTGCTTATGCTCCCAAGGGGGAGGTGGCATCTCGAGTGTGATGACCCCCTTCTGCATCTCCAAAGGGCTTCAGGAGAGCAGGTCCTGATTTGCAGAGCTGGAGCAGAGCTCCAAACCAGAGTCAACAAGGGAAGGCACCCAGGGATCAGTTCTCTGGCCCTGAGGGGAAAAAATGAAAGGCCAGGTTGGATGGGGCTGGGAGCAGCCTGGTCTGGTGGAAGGTGTCTCTGCCCATGGTGGGGGGGAATGAGATGAGCTTTAAGGTCCCATCCAACCCAAACTATTCTGTGATTCTATCATTCTACTGTAGGAATAACTGAGTCAGTCCTGCTCTTTTATAGCAGTTACTCCACCAATACGTGGAGAAATCAGGCATTCTAGAACCCATCCATCTCTGTTCTGTAAGAAAAATGACAAGTCTCAACACTGACTGTTTGATTTAATTTACAATTTTCCCGCGTGTTTAAATCCTGAAAAATGCCTTCAGCATCCAAATAATTTACAATCAAACTGACTTCAGAAGTTCAGAATAACCTATAAACTCAGAAAAATTCATGGTTCTTCTCATTAAGTGAAAAAATAAATTATGTGCTGATAACACACCTCAGTTTCTTTATTGCCTGGCTCAGTGTTACAAATTACACTTTGATAATAATAGCAAATCAGAATGAATCCTTAAAATTACATGGGTTTCCTTCCTTTACATATGAAAACTTGCATTTGAAGTTATTCTTACTTTTCCTCCTAAAGGTTACTCGTACAGGCCTAAGCTACACCAGCAAAGCTGAGCTGGAACAGACAAAATGTATCCTCCAAACACAAACATTGAAATACAGCATATGTATGACTTCACTAATCTTTTTACACCTTCTGTCCAACCTGAAAACTAATTAGATGAGTAAATGCAGTAGTTTCATTGGGCCCATTCATGGCATACACTCAGGCAATGCCAGAATGAACTCAAATATACCTTGGAGTTTGGTTATGGTCCATGTGCATCACAACTTTGGGACATGGAGGGTGTGTATCTCCCAAAGGCAGATGTCAGAGTGCTTTTCAGAGGTGCTTCTCAATTTGTGGGTGACAAAATGACACAGTACTGCTACCTACACTACCCTATGCCAAGAAAATTCAGATCTCCTAACTCACCATTCAGAATCCCATTACACGGGCACTGAGGGATTTTGAATGACATTCAGTGTATCATACAAGATGGACAGTCACAGGCAATCCAATTTCTAAATAAACCGAGGCAGACAGCACTGAACCTGACTTTCCCCAAGTAACCACATTAAACTGAGGGAATTTCAGTCTTTTCATAAGAACACACAGAGAAAGTAAATTTTCATTTCAACACACAGAGAAAGTAAATTTTCCAGGCTTCCCAAGCTGCAGTCGTGCTCCCCATCCCAGAGCTGTGCCACAATCTCCGTGTACCACAGTGACAGTGAGCACTTTTTGGGGCCAAAGCTGGCAGATGGTACTTTCAGGAGCAATGGTGCAAGACCTGCAGCGAGGAAATGAAACCCTCAGCCTCATAAACAACTCTCAGTTAAGAACTGCAGCCCTCATTAATATAACTGGCTTCATATGAGGTGCTAAAACTCTAATTCACCACGTTTAGAAGCAAACACCTTTTTTATTAGTTAAGGAGTGTTTTGCTCACCTTTATTTTTGCTCAAGCACAGAAGAAAACAGGAGGGGGAAACTGTGTCATATACTCTGCCTCCAGCTAGTGAGTGCCATGCTAAAGTGCATTTTTCACCTCAGATGAAAAATGAAGGTAGGGTAGCCTTTCAGCACAGCTGCTCCTGAGGACTGAAATGGAAAATAACTCGGAGAGCAACCCTCACATAATTCACTCAGAACAATGGATTTACGTCCTCCAACCTGCCTGAGATGCACAGAGTGAGTATGACTCCATCCCAAACTGAAATCTGAGGGAGAAGACACATTTAAGTGTAAAAACAAACTACAGTGCTGCCACTGGGGGAAGGGAAAAAAAACAAAAACAAACCAAAAAAACCCAAACAACTAAACCACTGATCATTACCCTTCAGGAAATCACTCAATCTTCAGTCTTTCTGCTTCAAGTCCAGAAAATTAAATTTCCCCTTCTTAATGGTGCTGCCTTTGAGTACAGGCCAAAAAATAAACAAGCACAAGGCTTCTGTGACCATGGAGCAGGAGGAGGGTCTGCACCCCTGGCATCTCTGGTAATGGGAGGAAAAACACACCATGGAACACCAGGAGCCAGATGAGGAGCCCTTTTCTCACCCTTGCAGGTGAGCAATCAGTCACCTCATCTTGCTGCCTGACACTGGTCATGCTCATTGGGGTCGAGATAAACAGCTTTGCATTGGGTGCCAAGTGATGTTTTTCCACTTTGGAGACACATCCCCACCTGTCCATCTTTACTCCCACTTTTCTTTGAAGCCTTTAAACCCCAAGGATGAGCTGCATCATTCTGCAGGTGGATGCTGCTCTCTGATTTCAGTATTCCTTCCCCTCTCTGCATGTACTTCCACCTTGCTTTCAGTCCTGCATGACTTTAAAACTCCACTGCTTTTACCTTGGTTCAAGATGAATTATCTGTGTAAGCCATTAAAGTGCCTTTAATGACAGAACAGTTCATAACAATAAAACCGTCCTTTCCATAAAATGTGCTGTCCCCCTCTGGAAAATGGAGCAAGCCTATTAATTATTTTCTTAAAGACTGACTCTCAAAATGGCACTGCTGACATTTGAGGCTCATAAAAAATACAAGTCTGCCTGTGAGATCTGTGAGAAACAAGTTTATACCATCTATTTTAAGACGAAAATATTTATCAAGGAAGACAGTTGCCAATTAGGAACACAAACAGTAACAAAGCCACTTACAGCAAGTTGCCTTTTTGGTTTTTTAATCTTTTCCATGCCAAGAGCATGTTTCTCCCCAGCATAGTGGTGCACAAAATAAGTGACATCTGGTGGCTTTATGCTGTAATAGAACAAGGCACCTCATTTCAATGCTGTTAAACAATTCAATGTTTAGGTTTACTGCTTCTTAGCAAAGCTTTTTAGATGTTTTATTTACTTATTTTCACACAGATACTTCTGACACCCCTGGGCATCACAGTCCTTCTGCACGGTGACAACTGCTGTTATCTAATTCGAGTGGGATTGTCACACTCAAAAACAAGACTCCAAAAAGGAATTAGGAAGGGATAAGAGAAGAGCACTAAGATTTAGCTGGGCAACCCCAGTGAGAATCAAAGAGAGCCAGTTTGTAAGAAAAGGCTGTAGAGAATTTTGCAAAAGAAAACCTTCACATACTCCAAGAATTCACACGCTCAGAGTAATTAATATCAACTCAGGTCTCTCTGGATTGTTTTTCATTAGATTTTAATTAAACACAAAAGAAACATCTGCAGTTTTCATTCTGAGTTTAGCAGCAAGCTGGTGACTAAAACTTTTACAAATTTGAAACAGCCTTTGCACTTTTTATACCTTATTGATCCTCAGCCATGGCCACATCTAATCCAGCCAAGCCTCCTGCACCTAAACCTGCACTCCAGACATAAAGCAATTACAACTCCCCTTCAAACCCCTACAGCTAGAAATACATTTTTCTTTTAGAAAGCTGTAAGCCTCTCTTGGATAATTAATAAACACACTGTCAGTCAGCTACAGTTAAAATTACAAAATTGCTGGCACTGCAATTTCAAGGCTTGTAACGCCAATTTCTGCAGTAATAAGTAGTTATGGGGGGAGAAAAAAAAATGTGTAAGCACTATCTAACAGAAATGAGATGAAACATAAACAGACTCAAAATATTTATCAGCAGAGGAAGTTCAAAAATATCCCAGCAGAAGCGAAGCGGATGGCAGCTAAATCCAGCCCATTGAGGGTTCCTCGAAGGATGTGCAAGGAGGAACTTCATTTTCAGCTTGACATCGCTAAATCAAATTAATTCCTTCCTCCTATTCAACTGCTGCATAGAAATCCTTGATGCCAAAAAGACAAAAGCTAAAAATGTCCCTAATCCCATGGCTGGATGCTGCACTTGATGTAAAAGGTTGCCCAAAGCCCCATCCACACCCTGCAGCAATATTTTAAATAAAGAGTTGGAGTTTCCATCACTTTTAAGGCCCTAAATATCCTTCCCAGGAATGTCCACCTGCACGGTTGGCTTCCCTTAGCACTGAAACGGGGCTGCACATCTGCAGCATCTCCACAAAAGGGGACCTCTGGGATAACACAGCTACTGATAGATGATTTCAAAGAGAAATATTATTTCCTCTTCACATTCCCTCATCCCCACCAGATGTTTTACCCTCACCTTACGACCCCCTGGCTGAGCTAAATAACATATGCACAGAGAAGCGCAGCTGACTGACTTTAGCTCCAGCCACTCATCAAGAGGAAAACCTCATAAGGTCCCATTTCAATTTATTTTTTTGAAATCCTGGCATGCTGAAGTCAGCAGGAAGACATTTCACTGACTTTAATGAAGCCAGAGGTTCATCCTGAGAACTGCCATTTGGAATGAACGCAGCATTTATATTATCTCATTTGAAACCTTCCAATTCTTTTGTTGAGTGCAACTTAATGATATTTGCTATTTCAGAATTATTGGCTATCTTTGAAAATACAGAAAGAAGGTTATTAAGGTACTGCAGTGGAAATTGCTTAGTGATTATGGACGGGTTATTCTTGTTTCTGGGACAGGCAAGTATTTTTAACACAGAAATATTCGTTGTCATAAAAGTTTCTGTTCATTTTGTCCTTCCGAAAAGCCTTAAAATTTAGGAATTGTAATAGTGCAACAAAAATCACTGTTGATATTTACATGTTTATCTGCAGTTTCACAGTACATTTTAGTGTGTGTTGTTTTTTTTTTTTCATTTATTATACAATGTACTAGCACAGCAAGACAAAAACCTGGAACACTGGATAGATAACTACACCCACTTAATGGGTACCATTAAAAGAAAATGCTATCAAAACACAGCAGAGGCTTTTTACGCATTCATTCCCTTGTATTACACCAAAATGAGTTATTGCAACGTTCCAACTCTGATACCAAACCTCAAGAATACTCAGTTTTTAAAGCTGGATGCAGAAATCAGCAGCAGGTGATTAGAAGCCATCTAAGAGTTATTGACTTAAGCTAAAAGCTGCTCCCTCTCAAGCTCTGGAGTGACACAGCCAAGCGCTGCTCAGGTTTTCCAGCCCCACACTTTGGAGAGCAGAGGGCTCTGGATTTCTCCAAAACAACTGGAAAACATTTTGAGTGCTCCTAATTCAGAGCAGGCAGGTTCTGGCTCCCTCACACCAGTGAAAACCAAAAGCTGAATTATTCTTGATCTGCCCTAATGCAAGAGGAATCCACGTGGGATTTCCATGGATACCAAGATCTATTCCATTTTACTATGCTGTGTATTTTTACTTTTGCTGATCTCCTTAGCAATGTTCAAAAATCTACGCTGAAAGGTTAAAAACTTCAGTATTTAAAATCAGCTGATGTTAAACATATTATTTCCTCTTTCCTCAGTGACAGGATGAGCCTCGGGTCCTCTCTTCCCTTCAGTCACCTCTCACATCTCATTTCTTGTTGAAACTGTTTCAAAGATGGCATAAATAGCTTTGCAAAGTAATTCTAATACGAAATGTCAAGTGCAATAGTGGTTTCATTCTGATTTATCCTTATCTGATCCTCAGGCAAGTTAATTCTCAACCTGAGAAACTGTTTTCAGAGCTTCATAATTTATGAAACTTTTCATCTGAATTATTTACTTTATGAATGGCTCTGATGAGTCCTTCTGGGTGTAAAGCTGTAGCACTCAGTGCTGAAGGGCTCAAGAAGATGGGGTTTTCCCCTTTAAATTAAGGGCCCATCGTTACCTCTCATGCTGTAATTTCCATGTTCAATCTTTAATGCACAGCAGTGGTTTTATCTGGTCTTTTATCGCCTGCAATAGATGCAGTTACAACCCAGATGTCACGGTGTTCTCCCAGCCCAGAGCTCCAGGGAAACACAAGCAAGCAGAGAGTCCCTGATCCTGAGGCACAACCTCACAGTGGGAACCAACATTCCTTCATGGGGGTGAGCTGGTGTCGGTTCTGCACGGGATCAAAACCTGATCACGGAGTCACAGAGCCACTGAGGCTGGAAAAAACCCTCTGAAATCATCAAGTTCAGCCTGTGACTGATCTCCACATTGTCACCAACCTCCACCTTGTCACCAACCTCCACCCTGTCACCAACCTCCACCCTGTCACCAACCCAGAGCACTGAGCGACGCGTCCGGTCGTTCTTCAAACACCACCGTGATCGTGGCTCCACCACCTCCCTGGGCAGCCTCTTCCAACGCCTGATCACCCTTCCCATGAAGAAATTCCTCCTGGTGTCCAACCTGAACCTCCTCTGGCAGAGCTTGAGGCCGTTTCCTCTTGTTCTGTCGCTAATTGCCTGGGAAAAGGGACCGATTCCCACCTTGCTACAGCCAGGAGTTGTATCCATCACCTTGCTGATGGACACATTCAACCTGCTCCTCTTCCACTTCACCAGCAGCATCCAAAGTCCGCTCCAGAAATGGCCCCAGAAAGTTTCCTCAGGCTTCAGTGAAATAATCTATGAAAAGCTGAACTTTCAGACAGTTCCTGGAAAATCTTAGAAATTTGAGATTTATTATCCACTGCACTTACTGAACATGATCTATTCAACATGATCTAATATCCACATAGCTCAGTCATAAGACAAATTACAACTAAAAAGTAGCCAAAAATCAAAGAGGCCTGGAAGGAATATTAGATAAGGTATTTGACAGACTTGCAATGAAGTGTTGGTCTTAAGACCTGCTGAAGAATTTTCAGGAGATGGAGCTCCCCTGTGAGGAGCTGGCCCTGCAGGCAAACCCATCTCATTACATGATATTCTCCTAGTAAACTATTAAACCATCTTTCTCCATTCCCTGCTATTTCTAGATTTACACAGGCAAACATCCTGGCTGCACCAGTCAAAGAGCCCTTCTTCTTCTTTGGATTAATAAATTCTGGCTCTTATGGACCTAAATTATATCCTTGCACACCAAGGTTAACACTGGGCTTTTACATTTTCTTCAAATTATGGGCGAAACCTTCCAGAATCCTGATTTCTGTTCCTTTTTTCTCCAGAAATCTTTCCTGTTTCTTGGTATGGCACTATCAATTTGGTGCCAGTTCTAAAGCACTTTCATTAAGTGCTTTTTATTCTCCACTGTTCCAAGACCTGAATTTCAACTGGGTATGTGGAGTGTGTGAGGACATTCTCATCTTCAATCACCTGAAATCATCCAATATTACAAACTCACCTCCAACGTCCTGCCCACATTCAGAGCACCCTTCCAACACTACAATCACCAGGCTTCTTCTACCTCCAAAGTACACATTTTAGATAAATCTTTATTATTTTTTATGTATCTTACAGAGGTTTTTATTTTTCAAAGCAGTCTTACCTTGTTTTCTCTGCGCGACTTTGAACCTCACATTTTATCTCTGCTCTTGTTTGATCTCAGAGTTCTTCCCACTTAAAACTCACCTGTAACTCAATGACTGCCATTATTAGAAAGAAGTGTCCCTCCCTATATTCCATGCAATCCTGAGAAGTTACCAGTCTAACTTAAACTTGTCAGGTTTAAGCCAAGCGCCAATATATGCCAAAAAAGTAATAATACAAAAATCTTTTTCAATCTCACCAGTTTGTCTAATTTTATGGTAAGATAGCAGGGTACATTCACCCATACTGAACATCAAGGGTTTTTTTTACAGGAAATTATATCTCCTTGTGAAACTTATTTTTTCCTAGTGGAAGGCGTGAAGCAAATTTAAAAAAATGTCATTTCTAGTATTTTGCTATTTAGGACAGATCTGCACCTTGTACAGTGAGGAATGACCTACCTTAGGTACAGAGCTGGCATTGAAAAACCACGTTATTTAGAAAATGCTGTGCATATTTGATGAGTCCAAATGATGGCACATGAAGTTTTGGAATAAAAAGTGTGCATTTAGTACTGCTTGGTGTATGTACCACTCCATCACACCATTTCTCCACACAACTATGTTCATTTCCAAGGAAACCTTTAACAGAGAAGGCAGCCACTTTGGGAGCCATGAGCTTCCTGCCATCCCCAGCACTTCAGGGGCTTTCTGCAAACCAAGGGGGAGAAGGTTCACTGCACCAGGAGAGCCAAAAATGTCTCTGGAGCTTATGTGTATTACCTCACTTTTGGCAAGTTCATAAGGAAATCAGCAGTCACTTCTGAGATGTGGAGAACGAGGGTTTCAGCCAGTTCAAATTATTGTGGGAATTCTGAGAAGCTGGATCAAGGAATGAGAAGAGGCAAGGCAAAGTGCTGGGGTTGGAGAGTCCAGGCGGGAGAGTTGCTCCTGGCCAAGGATGATCAGAGGCATGGAGCATCAATCCTATCAGGAAAGGCTGAGAGAGTTGGGGTTGCCCACCCTGGAGAAGGGAAAGCTCTGGGGACACCTTAAGGTGCCTTAAGGGGCTCCAAGAGAACTGGAGAGGGACTCTGGACAAGAGACTGGAGTGACAGGACAAGGGGGAATGACTTCACACTGAGAGAGGGCAGGGTTAGATGGGATATTGGGAAGAAATTCTTCCCTATGAGAGTGGCAAGACATTGGCACAGGTTGCCCAGAGAAGCTGTGGCTGCCTCATCCCTGGAAGTGTTTAAGTCCTGGCTGGATGGGGCTTGAAGCAACCTGGACTAGTGGAAGGTGTTCCTGGCCATGACTAGAGGGTGGAACTAGTAGTTGTTTAAGGACCCTTCCAACCCAAACCATTCTGTGATTATCCTGTGACCTCTGGTGTGCTGCCACCAGGGGACAGAGGAAGAGCATCGGGACAGAGCGTGGCGTGGACCACTGGTTCCTACTCACATTCACCAACACATCAAGTCTCTCATCCCCACCACTGCTGCCTTGTCATTGCCATCAACCCCCAGCACTCAACAGGACAATATTTCCCCTCTGTTTCTCCTCACAAGGTGTCACGGACATCACCTGGTTATCCCTCCTGAGCGGACACCACGCTCCTTAAAACTAACGCCTACAAACCACATTCAGCTGCTGCTTGAAACCAGGTGTAACATCAATTAATAAATATTCCACAGAAAAGCTACATTAACTGCTTGCCCCTCAAGTGCTGCTTAGTGGCATGTCAGGCACAGCTGTGTAATCAAAGGATTACAGAGCTCCCATTGCTCCGTGCCTGCCGCACTCCACCTCCTCGGGAGCTTTCCTGTCTCCCTCGCATGTAAAACCCAAATCCAGGAGCCAGGACTGTTCCTCCAGAATTGTAATCATGCCTTTGAGCCCAGGAAACACAAATGAACAGGGTGTAGGGACAAACAGCCAGTGTGACTCTGCAGCACGTTTTCTGTGAGATACACGGGCAGCCACACATGTTTTTAAGAGATAGGTGAACAGTGGATGGATAATTAGTTCATTTTAGTGAAATTGCAGTGTAAGTGGGGAGATGGGTGTTGTTCAGGCTGCTTTGAGATAAGGACTTGCAGAAGCTTACAGATCCCTTCCCCTCTCCTGAATAGCTGTATTTAGACTCCAGATCTGGCACCAAACTTGGTCAGTAAGAAAAACAGGGCACTTCACTAAAAAACATGAATAAATAAGACATACTAATTTAAGGGGGAAAGCAGTGGGGAAAAAAATGTTCTCTTATTGGAAATCTACCTTGTTTTTCCACAGCACTTTGGATTCTTCCAGCATAACTCCAGTCAAGGAGTATGGTGGGAATTTAGAATTACCCTCACTGTGCGAGGTGTGGAGGGAAACAGGAGGGTTAGAGGAGGAATGGAAGCCTGATGACAGTGATGAAAGAGCCCACTTCAAACCAGGGTGCAGCTTCTGCAGCTCTCTAAGATGCTTGGAACAGAGTGTTCCACAGCAAGTATCCAGAGTAGCAGAGAATGTTTAAACAGCACATTTCCTTGGAATTCCTGATTGTGGGATATACAGTAAGAGTCATCGGGAGGGAGAGGGAGTATATTGGCACCTGTTTGTGTCATGGCTTTCTTCACCCTAGTGAGGTATCTGTACTGAAAGAGAAATGCAGATGGGTACTCTAACTTCCTAAAACAGTAAGTTACTTAGGTGAGATCAGACCACTGCTGGCTCACCTCTGAAGGAAACACATCACATGTAATGGTAGCACAATGCTGAGTTACAATGCCTCAAGATTTTGCTCCATGGAGGTATGAGGAAGCACTCAGAGTAGGAAAAGTAGTTGATAAAAAAAAGATTGCCTTCCTAGTCAGCAGGAGGAATCTGGTAGCAAATCCTTCTTGGTGAAGGGATTGTAGCATCACACCTAACAATGGCTTGTGATCTTGGCAGAGTTTGCTGTCATCCCCCAAACCACTTGATCTTAAATACACACAGGTACTCGGAGAGGTGCTTTAGTATTAGACCACAGACTATCTTTAAAAACATTTTCAGTAGCACAGAAATCACCTGGGCTACCAGCATAAGCTTTACCCACTGAAACTCCCCATTCTCACAGAGTTCCTGTCACAGGCTGCTTAAAATAATGCTAAAATACAATATAAGCAGTATCTTATTTGCATCTCTATGATTATGCCTACATAATCCTGTCCTTGTTAATGTTGCTAGTGGATTACATACTTTCATCCTTCCACTTAAACCACATGAAATAATTCAAATATGAGGGTCTGCTTCAACCTTCTCATTTATATGGTTTCCAGGTACCCACTTTTGGTTTAGCAACAGAGATAAAATCCATTACTGTCTTCCACTGCATTAGTGGAATTAAGTGTTTTGCCATGTAAATCTCCACTGTGGCATAATGTTCCTGTTACAAACCACCAAATAAAACACTCTGAATTTGAGATTAGCCCTCCTATGACAAAATCTGAACCATAAAACTATTTTGTTATTGATCTCAGAACTGCACAGTGACTGCAGTCAGACACAGGATCTAAGTGCTATTAAAAAAAAAGGAAAGAAAGAAGGTAGTTTCACTGCTAAATCTTCATCCAAGTAGTTTCCTCTTTTCTGCATTCAAATTGATTTTCTTTCTTTTGGCACGTGAAGAGCCAGATGAATCCCTTGACTCAATGCCCAAGAGTGAAATGGCACCAGCAGCAGCAGAGAAGCTCTCAGGGCAAGAGACGTGTGACAACATTTTAATCACTGACAAAAAAAAAGGCTTCAAGACAACTGCTGCACTAGTGTTTACTGTCTGTAAGTGATATTTACTATTTATAAGGGAGTATATATATGTGTGTCTGTGTATAAAACACATATATCAATGTATGTAAACAGCATAGACATAAATATATATGTAGAGCTCATATAAACATTGAGACCTTTAATTGATGGAAATTTCCCTTTCTGCCAGAGATCAAGCAGCCCCCAGTCAGTATCAAGTGCAGTGCTGTTCAATCAGGTGTTTGTTTATCCAAATGAGTGCATACGATTTGCAGTTAAACCTTAAAAATATTTGCTCTTCGTGAACAGTTCCAGCAAACTTTGAGATTTAATCTGTGAGATTTAATCTGTGCTGTGCTCAGCTGGCTACTCTGCTTCTTCTAGTCACAAAATACAAAAAGCACATGTTTGTTCTACAGGACATGATGATGATGATGATGGTTTTTTGGGGCTGGCTGACAATTCAAGAAGTGAAACCATTCTGATGTCATATGCAGGGAAGTCAATGTGAGGGGAACTTCAGGTCATAGAATGATATAATAAATAAAATTAAAAAAAAAAAAATCCACGTCTGAAAGTTTGGTAGGTGTTTAGATGCACCATCCAAGCAATACTATCATCCATCCTATTAACCTATAAATCTGGCTGTGTCTAAGAAAGCCAAATGCCGGCAGAGTACAGCTGTAGTATTACAATGAAGCAGCACAGGCGGGGAAAAAAAGAAGGAAAAAAAGATCATATATGTCACCGCCAAAGTTCAGCTGGTGAATTGTTGCTTAACAGACTCTGACCATAATAACCCGTCACTGAACCTTGCCTGCGTTCTCAGCAGCTATGAAGCTATTTTTAACAGCCACCAGCTCGCATTAAGAAATACCCCTCTTCACCTGAAAATACGCATCAGTGAATGGCAACATCCATCCGCGGCTCGACTCTAGGTAGGATGCGCTGCAGGAACTGAATGGGTCTTTCAGAAAAGCCCCTTTTACAAGTGTCTTGCCTCCCAAACCCCCCCAAACCCAGCGCCATCAGCGGCCGCAGGGACCTGCCCAGCGCGGGCAGCCCGGCGAGGTGACACCATCTGCGGCACCTTTGGCACCGCTCCGTCCCCCACGAACCGCGTTCCCACGCCGCGCCCCCAAGTCCCGCAGCACCGGGGAGCGCCCCGAGGCTCCCCAGCCCGCTGAGAACGGGGGACACACGAGTGTCCCCCAGGCTCCATCGCAGGGGCAGCTCCGCACCCGCGGAGCCGGAGGGGCTCCGCTCCCCGCACCCAGCGCTGCCCCCGGGGCTGCCCGCCCAACTTCCCGCAAAGTCCCGCCGCCTCCAAACTTGGGGAGTCGCGGCCTGGGGAGCAGCCCTTGCCTTTCCCTTCCTTTCTGTTCCCGCAGCGCCCATCCCCGCCGTTCCCGGCGCACCCACCTCCGCCGGCTCGGCTCTGCTCCGCTCTGCCCCGCGCCCGCCGCCTCCGCCGGCTCTGCCCTGCGGGAGGGGCGCGGAGGACGAGGAGAAGGAGGAGGAGGAGGAGGGAGGAGGAGGAGGAAGGGGGAGGGAGGGAGCAGCCCCGCCGCTCCCCGGCCGCGCTGCGCAGCCCGGGAGGCGGAGTGCTGCCGCTCGGCTCTGCCCCGCGGCTCCGCGGGGCGGGGGGTCCCCGGCGGTGCCCCCGGGGATGGCAGGGAGAGGGGGGGCACGGACAGAGCCGTCCTGCCGCGGAGGAAGCGGCGCGGAGCCCCCCGGTGCGGGAGGGGCGGGATACTGGGGTTCCCCCGGGCATCGCCCCCCGCGGCATCCCGGTCCTCCAGCACCGCCACCGCAGCGCCGGGTGGGATGGCCTGAGAGCCTCGGGAAGGAGATGAATGTGATCCATCCGAAAGGAATTCGGGCTGTCCCGAGCGAATGGCATGTAGGTGGCACCGGCATCCCAAATCCGGGTGTGCAGGCAGAGATCAGCCCGAGGAGAGTTGGCTCAGACGCTGCCAGGACTCCGTGGCTGGAGCGAGTCAGACCTTCCTGCTGCACACCTTCCAGGCCAGCCACTGCCTGGGCCAGGCTCGAAATGGCAACAGACATGGGCTTACCACAGACATGTGCTAAGAAGCCAAAATCTTCTATTCGGTGAATGCGAGGCTCATTCTCAATCAGGAGGATCATACCACATGTTAATAAATATATACGTATAAACTGAGTATACCCATAAACTGTTAAAGTGACAGAGGGCAGATTGAGATCGAATATTGGAAAGAAATTCTTGGCTGGGAGGGTGGGGAGGCCCTGGCACAGGTTGCCCAGAGAAGCTGTGGCTGCCCCATCCCTGGAAGTGTCCAAGGCCAGGTTGGACGGGGCCTGGAGCAACCTGGGATGTATATTTAAATTTATAGTCTGCTTATTAAGCTATCCATGTGATATGTGCACATCCCCCCTGTGACAGAGTTCACACCATTTCACATGAAGATTTAATACACTGCTTGCAAAGCCAGTGGTATCAAAAGAAGGAAAATTCTTCATATTTCCCTCCTAACACTAACTGTTAGGCTTAAATCCTCGTGTTTAAGACTCAGCAATATTATTTCTAAGTTGGAGGTGACGAAGCATGAGCCAAACATGAAAGAACGGTGAATTATCTATTTTAGTACTTCCTTTCGTGATCAAGCCCATCTTTGGTTTTAACTTTCAGAACCATCTAAAGCTTGCACAGATTTGTGGGAAAATCTGTTTTGAAGTGAAACCATACGTAATTGAATAGTAAAATGCAAAACAGAAGCTTACAAATTACACAGCCATGACTGGGAGCCAAACAGATTAAAGACTTCCAGCAGGTGATTGCACACCTGTAAGACCATATATAAATAATTAAAAGACAGACTTTAAAAGTCCCACATGCACACATTTTCTACAGCACAGTGAATATATCTCTGTTCAGATCACATCTGACTGTCACCTAGGCTTTAGAATAAAGCCCCTGAGTAGGTGAAACCAAAATGCTCATGGATATTCAGTTATTCTGGGTTAAATATGCTGCCCTCCAAGGCCTTTTTCAACCTCCTGGGATGCTCTGAATAGCAATTATCCTTAGCCAGAATTCTGTGTATTTATAGTCTCTTCATTTTTTTTTTTTTTAATAAATTTAAAAAAAAAAAATCAGAGAAACTGTCATGAAAACAAGACCTTCATTCCCTGGGGAAGTCTCTGTTTACATTATTCCTCCACAGCCAGTGGCTGGAGTAGGTATCTTGATGGTAGTATCCACATGTGGCAGTTCAAACTTGCAGGCACTCCATAAAGGTTGTGTCTGCTCATATCACAGACACTTCCAAACAATCTTCTGTGTTACCTGGGGAGATGGGGAGGAAAGTACAAATTTTTATGGAATAATGAATCACTCTCCAGGAATTAACTGTGTTACTGTGAACAATCATAGAATGGTTTGGGTTGGAAGGGACCTTAAAGACAATTTGTTCCCACCCCCTGCCATGGGCAGGGACAATTTCCACTAGACCAACCCCATCCAATTTGTCCTTAAGTACTTCCAGGGATGGGGTTCCTCATCACCCTCTCAGTAAAGAATTTTTCACATCCAATCTAACCTTGCTGTCTGTCAGTTTGAAGCCATTCCCTCTTGTCCTGTCACTACCTGCTCTGGTAATAATAATCAGAGGAAGACAAATTTGGAATAAATAGCCTAAAATCTAAAAGCTAAGACTGAACTTTAATTCTCATGATTTGAGGAGTTCAAAGAGGGAGGAAATGAAGATGTTTCAATATAGACATTATAGTAGAAGTATCTCTGACTAGATTGGTTTTCATAAAAAGAAAGCTCCTGACCTCCACCTCTGTAAATACAATTTCAGCTGGTTGCCATGCTTACTCTGCAACATATGATGGATCATCTCACTTCTAAAACAAGTTTATACATATTTCTTAGCTCTGAGCAGGCTTATCTGGTGAAAAAAAAAGATGAGAGAGCCCTTCAATAGTGTTGAAAATTGGCCACACAACTAGTAGTGCAAGTCTGTGAATATTAAAGGTGATTTTTAAGCTGGGGGAGTCCTTCCTCATTGCTCTGGCTGTGGTTTGGGGCAGAACTCTGGTGGAGGGGTCCACTGGCTGGGTTTGACAGCAGCAGAGCTGTGCATTTATAGCCAGATTTAACTCTGGGATAAATAAATCAGATTGTGTCCTCAGAGCACCGCTGTAATGGGATGCTAATCCCGGGAAACGGGCTGCTTTTCCTCCACGTGTCTGTTACAGCATCAGCATCTCCAGGTTATTCTCACAGGGAGGGGGTTTAGAAATGCAGATGTTTCTGCTTTGTGCTTCCTCTCTCCCGAAGTCAAAAACCAGAGGCAGAAGTTCATTGCCCACGAGCACTCAGGAGGCTTTCGCTTCCCACTCCGCCTGCTTTTGGGGAGCCCTTTTCCCATGACCTCCCATCCATCAGCAGACAGTGCTTTCCAAAGCTTTTCTCGAGGGATGTTCCTGCGGGGTACCAGCATAAACTAATATCCTTACATCAAATGTAATTCCACCAGAAACGGATGTGGGTTGTGAGAGGAAAAGACAAAAACTTCCCCCAAACGCCTCTGTCCCCGTTCTGCCGTGAGCTGTGAGGAGCAAAGGGATGCACCAGGTTCCCCAAGGGAGCTGCCCGAGCGAGCACCTTCAGGATTCCCCCTTTGCCCAGCCAAGCAAAAACGGTAGCTGGAGCTGGAAACAAATAATTTCCTGGGTGGGGACCTCTAAATCTGTCCGGGGAGTTTCCATGCAGTGAGCCTGGAAAACCACAAGGTGATATATATGTTGTACTTAACAGCTCGAGGACTTGCCGCCGAGCTGCTCTGCCGAGCAGAGCCACAGCACAGCACAGCCCAACCCCAGGCTGGGCTTAGGATGTGCAGCCACTGCCCCCCTGACACCCACAGACACTATTTCAGCTCTCCTCCAACTCTGAGACTTTGAGCTGTGAGTTTGGTGCTGTGAGCAACCTGCAGGAAGATTTGCTATTCTTAGTTGTCTGTTCTCCCATTAAAATATTGGTATAATTCTCACTGGAATTAATGGAATGTGTATATTTTAAAGAAATGTGTTATTACTTTCATTTTGCCCCCGGTATCCTGGCAACAGACACATTCCTAAAACACAGATCACTAATTTCGTATCTGGTACATCTTCAGCTCTTGGTAAAAGGGTACATCAACCTTCTCAAAACGCTTCTGTGCTCTTTTCCCGACTTGGATTGGGAATTATTCTTCTTGGCATGCACATCTCTGGAGTGCCTCTGGGAATTCATGCTCAGTCTTTAATTGAAGGCAATGCCTTTGTCCCTGGACCTGGCAAAAATTTATAATGAAACTTGATTAGATAAATGTGTCAGAATTTGTTTTCCCCCAAATGGTCCGTTAGATTTTAATGATGAAAGTTGAGGGCCGGTTTCCTTTTGCCTAATGCCATCCTTTTATCCTGAGCTGTGTGTCCTTCAGCACCCTAAAGAGTTCCTTTTTAGCTGTGATCTTTATGCCCTCCATGTACTTGTTGAAGGGTATCATTCCCCTCTTAGTCATCATTTAGCCAAGCGACGCATATTAAGTTCCTTTAATCTGCACTCATAATTCAGTCTCTTCAGGCCTTTAATCATTTTTATTGCTCTTCTCCTGAATTCATTCCAATTTGTCTGCATCTCTCTGGCAGAGAGGTACCCAGAATTTACTGCCTTATTTTAGATGTGATCTCCCTGCAGCAACGCAAAACTGTTACCTCCTGCTACTTTTGTCTACCACTGATTTGACAATATGCTGGGATTGTGAAATAGCCAGGAATCAATTAAAATAGATTTTAAATGGTTCAGTGCTCAGAATTATCATAAAGCTTTCGTGGCACTGCACATGAGAAGGCTCGAAGCTGATGGAAACCTGCTGCTTCTGGAAATACATGTGTGTGACTTCTAGGGCAGGAGAAGCTTTTAAACCTGCTGCATGTGCACAGCCCTGTGAGCCTCTAAAGGACTATGAACTGGGAGTTATGATTTAGAAGACAGATGGAGATGGGTTCAAATTGGCACCAGGAGTAGCTCACGTGTGCTGATGGCCCGAGGGTTTGACACTGCTCCTCCTAAAACTCTTAGGTGACAGCACCCAAGGGCTCGTCACAGCAGTGGCAAAGCAAGGCAAGGCAGCAGCCAAGAGCTTGACATCAGCTTGGTTGAGGCTCTATTTAAACTGTTTCCTTTGATAAAAAGTTTAAAGAAAGATTTCAGAAATCTCTAATGCATTATGGAGCTTGGATTAATAAAGAGCTTGAGGTAGCCAAGCTCAGACTGAACGGCGAAAGATGCTCCAAGACCTCTCAGATCTCTGCTGAAAGGATCAAGTGGCTTCTCTGTCCCCATCACGTGTGATTCAAGGCACTGAAGTCAGCAGGAGTTCTGCTCCAGGTTCCTCCTTTCCCATATGAACAGCCCTGTGGTTTCATTTTGCTTTTGTGGACAAAGAGGGAAGGATGTTACTCTTGGAGGAGTTTAGTTTCTGTTACAGAACAATCTTTTTCCCTCTGTGTCACAGATATAAACTGTCCCTCTCCAGATCTATTTTGTATGTTTCTACATTTGATTTCTGAGCCACTGGGAGGGAATTGTGGGTCACTGGGCCCTTTCATTTATACTCCAGTGCCCTGAGTTTTCACTTTCATGTCATTTATTTCTCCTCCTCCAGCTCCTGGATTCAAAATGAAGCATTTAAAATTTGATCAGGGATGTGTTCTAGTAAGTGTTGAATTGTACGTGTGCCTTTTTCCTTAAGTGATTTTTACCATACTATCTACCTCAAGAAAAATCAAATTAGCTGCATTTTATAAGCTCTTTTCTCTGCATCCTCTCGTCCTTCCTCTTTCCCATCTGTTGCTCTTCATTCATGCGTAAACCCAAAATTCCTTGCAAACCCCAGCCTTCAGCAGGGGCTCCAGAGTTATAAAAACAGCTTGTGGCATGAAACAGAGACATACAAGATATGTCCATGCACATGTGAATTTTCCCTTAAAATTTGTTTACATTGTGGATAAACATCTCATATTGATGGACAGAAAGAAAGAAAGAAAAAAAAGACTGTTTCTGTTAGCCACAATTTATAAATATTTCAAGTACCAAGGCTGATTTGTTAATGCTGAGTTTGTGGGATGAGCACTCACTGCATGAAACTGCTATTTCTATAAAGAGCAAACCCTGCCACTGTGTGAGAAGGGATCCAAGGGGGACTCTGAGTGTTCCTCATGCCTGATGATAAGAAGTTGCCACCTGGCCAGCATCAGGGGAGGGAGGGGCAGAGTCTGGAGCCCAGCCAAGAGGTCCCACTCAGCCATGATTGTCCTTGTGGGTCCCTTCCCACATAAGATCTGCTATGGTTCCATGCTTCTGTGCTTTTCCACGCTCCATTTTAGCCCAAAGGGTGCCTGGTTCCAGGAGCAGCCAGGTCAGTCACTGTTTCTGCAGGTGTGACATCATCAGTGAGGTCACTGCACGAGGTCAGCCTGCTTTTCTAAGAGGGTTTGCTGGCGTAGGGACAGCCTGTGCCATCCTGCTTTCCTCCAGGAGCAGAGGATGGGCCTTGACCTTGTACAGATGCAAAGAGAGGGATTTCCAAGCCTGCTTTTGCTGGATTAGCCTTCATTTTGATACACAAATAAAGTCATTTAACTGGCAAGATGTTATATGAAAATACTAAGACAGATCAACAGTCTTTATTTTTAGAGTTATGAAACCCATTATTACAAAGATCAATCACATACCTCCTTGCTGACATAATGATAAATGTTTTCTCCTGGTGTTATTCTATCTTCTAATTTCAGAAAAATTAATATACCTTTCTTCTTTTTTTTCTTTTTTTTTTTTTTTTGCTAACTCAGGCCTTGCTACCAAGCCATTTTAATTTGCAATCACTCTTCCAGCGCACCTGCAATGATAGAACTGATAAACACTTTCTCATACGATAATTTTTAATGACTACCACAGTTGCAGCCTAATTTTGACATTAGAAAAAATAACAGAGATGGAGAAAAACAGAGAGATAAAGCTCAGTCCCCATCATACAAGCAGAAGAAATAGCACGGGGAAGGTGAATTTCATGCATATATTATGTTGAGCAACCTGGGCTAGTGGGAGGGGTCCATGCCCATGGCAGAAGTTGGAATGAGATGGTTTTAAGGTCCCTTCCAAGCCAAACCACTCTGTGGTTCTGTGATTCTGTGATTATTTACTCTTAATGCAATTTTTTCTGACAAGTTTCCAGTCACGCAGTTAAAACTCTGTCGCATTTGAATCCGAAAGGAATCCCCTCAATTCCCCTTGTCCTCTCCCAGTGCCTAAAAGCTGAAACACAAGAAGCAGAGCTTCTGCACACTGCTAATATCTTGCTGAATCAGGCAGTTTGGTGCAAAGCCAATCCCTGTGACTCCTGTGGTCTCGCATGAGAAATTACCTCTGTTGAGGCAGCGTTGACCATTTAATATACGGTGCTCATGACTCACCATATATTCCGAGAGCACTTTGAGGTATTTCGATACTGTCTCTGTATTTTTACAACCTGAACATATTCCCTGGAGATTTATTCAGCTTTACATTCCTTTTTTTTTTTTTTTTTCCCTCAGACATATTTCCAGGAGTTTTATGGGGGAGCAAAGAGGGAGCTTAACCAGTGCAGGCAGCTCGCTTAATTTAGCACAGTCCTGTCCTTTCCAGTTCACCCACCTGCAAAATGGGAATAATAATAAGCACTTAAGGGAGAATATTCACATGTCTGGCTTGAGATCTCTAATGTTCGTCTCTCCAGAGGCTCAGCAGAGGGAAATAGCTTCTAATTCACATGCTTGGAATGGGCTTCTAATGGAGCTTGCTTCTCTTCTGGCAGTAAGGTAGACCAAGTTCTCAGCTCAAGCACCCCTACATCAGGCACTCCACTGACATGCCAAAATCCAGACACTCTGAGCATCCTCTTTCATGCCTCATCTTGCAAGCACTTCCATGCTCAGCTTCCCACTGTGGAGCAATATCTGACTAACTCCATGATTTTCTACATCTGCAAAGTGGAGGGGGTTGCAGGACTGTGCATAGCCCTAGTGATCAGCAAGGGTGAACAAATTAGTATTTCAACAGTATTTTATGTGTATTAAGCTCGGTAAAATCACTATTAATTATCAATATGGCCAGACATTGTTATTTATTAGTGGTTAGAGCAAACTACCAAGGCTCACATCTCACGTTTCAGTCTCAGGGTTGCAACTGTGTGATATTAAGCAAGTTCACTTCGCTTCTCTTGTCCTCATTTTTCCTGTCGTTAGGACACTTGCATCATCCCTAAATGTGATGTGAACCTTAATAAGGCTTGAAAAGAGCTGTGAGAACTTGTGATGAAAAGTGAAATATTAATGTCAAGCACTGCTGTACAGCAGAGGAGACAGAGGGAGAGTCTCATCCCCACTCAAAGAGCTCGGAGTGGTGCCATGGAGCACTTCAATGGCTTGTGGATTCTACCCAGAAACACTGAGGGCAGACACTCACACCGAGCCAGTTCTCCTCAAAGTGAGAGCCAAGAAGCACCACCAGGGAGTTCAGATTTGGAAAACCCGTCCCTCTATTGCTTTTCCTCCTGTTGCACAGGCAAACTGCCCATTGGTATGCACAAATAGATATTTAGGCATCCAAACACCCGCTTCTGGGCACAGAAATGCAATTTGGGAGCGTGTTTCGCACAGAAGGACTGGCACAGAAATCAATCTTTATTTCTGAAAATCTTCTCTTCAGTGTTTAGCCTTTGTGTTGATTATATGAGTTAGATCCCTATTACAAATGAGCCTCATGTCCCAGAAAATAACGTGCTTTTGCTCAAGAACCAAGACTTGCTGCATTTCATCATCACTCTGCTCGTTACCAATTCAGCTTTCCTGGCAATGACAAGAAATGCCCATTTCCCTGGAATGTTTCTGGATGGTAAAATCATGGTGTTAGTTGTGGGCAGTTGGTGCTGTGTTAACTCACAAAGGCTGTATTGCCATATTTAATCACCCTCTTGGGAAGCCTGGACAGCTCCCTTCGCACCTCTGGTTTTCCAAAACATCCTTTGCCCATTGTTAATTTTTGCAGTTCACTTTTATGCTTAAGACAGTGGCTGCCAGTTTCTGCCTGCTTGGAAATATAAGAGCAAGACAAAATGAAAAAGTGACAGTGACATAAACCCTACTGAGAGGCCTTAGTGTGCATTTTAAGGACTGCTGTAAATCAGAGTGAGGGAGAGAGACAGATTAGCAATGCCAAAGCAGAGAGGAGAATGTGCATGATGGGATCTACATATCCCTGTAAAATACATCTACATTTCATTTATACCCAATGCCAGGGACACTGTTGTAATGTCGAGGGGGAAAAGGATGTGTTGACAGTGAGGTCAAGCTCTTGCACAGTTCCTCGAGCTCTGCAGGAGTCACTGATGGAGTTAATGCAGGTTCCTACAGTGATTCAGTCACATTTTCTTATTTACATCTCCCACTCTCTGTGCATCTCCATGCTAAAAGCAGAGCAGTATGTTATTCCAGGTGATCATATGCAATAAATTCTTCTTCACTTCAAATGTCTCCTAACTTCTGTCTGTCACCAGGTGTTTGCTGACACTCTCCATCCCATTGTAAAATCCAACTGCCTTCTCCAAACCAAAAAGCCAAGCCCAGTTACCTGAAATGAATTCCACATCCACACATACATGTGGTGTTTGAGGTAATGTAGCAGCCTCAGCTAAAGCAAATTCTCTGTGAATTTGACCCCCCACCAAAAGATTGCATTCATGAGAGTTTCATAAATGCAATGTCAGGCTTGACATCTGCCACCTGCTAAACCAGGGCACCCTAAAGTTAAATTCACCTTCTGAAGTAACGCTTGGCTGCTCCAAGTTACCATCTGTAGCTTTATACATTACTGTTTATTCTGTTAAATTTATGCCTTAGTGTGCAAAAGTGTCCACAAACTATGAAAGCAAAAGAGCAATGTGACAGCTCTCAGTGCTGTAAAGACAAGAACTTTGACATTGTCAGATTTTTCAGACCTGAAAATCTCAAGGCTCAACCTTATGCAAACTCCTGGGTTTTTAAGTTTAAAATCTCTGCTTAGTGCTGGAAATCTTGTAATGCTTTTTCCCTCTGACTGCACTTCCAGAATACTGGAATTACCTCTCATGTTAGACTTACAATACCTGTGTTTGAGAGCTCTTTGTTCAGAACAGATTATTCTCTCTGTTGTAGAACATACAACTACCCGTATCAAAGGATGCTGTAGCAGGTTTTAGGCCTATAGCTACTACAGGCTGCAGAAAATCATGCAAAAACCTTTGGTGCTCAGTTCCCTGTGCTCCCCATCTCAAATTCAGCCCACATATGAGCAAAGAGAAATGTTTGGGAAATATACTGGCATGTCCTGCTGCAGCTAAGGCTGCTCTAAACTCAGCTGGTGCGTGGTTCTCATAGGGAAAAATGATACAAAAGGAAAGCTTTTTGGATGAGAAGATGCAGAACTGCCTAGAAAAGCTGCTGGAGCACCACTGCTTTTTTCCTTCTGGTTCAAAAGAGCAATGTCAGTCTGACCCATCTGCTGGAATCTGTTCAGAACCCCAAAAGACTTACACACACTCTGGAAGGCAAGTGCCCATATGGTGTCTTCATTCATTGCAGTGCTGGTAGGCAGCAGAAATACCTCAGGGAGACGCTGGGGATGAGAAGATATTTTTAATAAACCAGACTGCAGTGATCTATAATAAGAAATAATCACTGAGCCTTTTCCACAAATATCTAAATTTCTGTCTCCTACTTTCCCTTCCAGTGCTGGCAGAGAAAAAACAGAAATAAAGGTTTCTTGTACTGCAAAGCACTTCAAAAATTTCCCAATTACCAGCTTTCTACTGTAACAAGGTTACTGTTAATATTATTAATATTCATTTTCATTTACACTACTGCAAAGCCATTAATGTGATAAGAGTGTTATTATCTTTATAGCAATAAGTATTTATTAAAAGCATGTACAGTGAAAATTGGTAATAAGATGAAGCAATGCAAAGTAGAATGCAATGAATCCCTTGGGAAGAATAATAAAGATTTCTAGCTCTTTTTATTCCTCACAACAACTTCACAGTATGAAAAAAAGCAAGATAGCAAGGCAGGCTCGAAGTTGCTTATCAGAATTTGCAAGTTCTCTGAGCGTTTATCCTCAGTGAGAGCTGGAGGGATCCATTTCTAGACAATTATTATTGTCTGCCCTTTCAGCAAGAAACTGTCTTGCTGTTTTTGTTTAATTAAACTGCTGCTGTCAATTACTGCCTGCAAATAACTAAAAAATGTTGCCCAGTGAACTTGGGGAGCATTGGGAGTCACCAGGGCCTTGTGGGCTCCCTCAGCACTCCCTGCACATCTGCTGAAGGTGGGAGGTGAGAAAACTCCCCTGTTTCTGTCCATTTCCCACTTCTTTCAAGGAAATAAAAAATAACCCATAATTGTTGTGGCCCCCCTGATTGAAACATCAGCGTTCCCATCCCAAGCTGAAGTGTTTGCTTTAGTCCCAAAGGCTTCATGTTTGCTGAGCCTTTCCTGTTGTCCTGGCCAGAGCTCCCTCCCGGGAGGTGCTGCCTGCTCCACTCCCCTCTTGCCAAACTGGGCGCTCCTCTTCCTCTCCCTGCTGGGAAATTTCCAATTTCACCATCAGGTTTTACCCCTGCTCCTTTTCTCCTGTTGTTTTTCGGCAGAAAGAGCGGTTGGCTTTGTGCTGAGCTGCGTGAAGGTGGAGCGGTCCCAAAGCCCGGGGGAACAAAGAGCCGCCCTTCGCCCGTACTCCGTGTTCCCTGCAGCCCTGCTGGAGACTTCCTCAGGCAACAAGAATTCTCACCACCAGGCTGCAGCTGAGTCTGGCAAGTGTTGCTGCGTGAAAATAAAACGACAATCTATTTATTTTTTTCTTTCCAACTGGTCACCAGCTGAGCAAAGGCTCCTGGTGTTTTCTGCTGCTGGAGAGCTGAAAAGGCAACCTCTGATAAACTTTCTGGGCCAACAACCTCTTATACTCACTGCCACGGTGCACTGTAGCTGAGGACCACATCTTGGCTATAAGTTATCAGGTTTTTAAGTCCTCTCCCTTATTCAAAGTCTCCCTTTTTTCATCCCAGTTCTAGCCCAAACAAGTGTGAGGACAACTGTTTATGACATATGTGGTCTTAATTGAATGGGGTGAAATTCTGACCAAAGCAACCAGAGAAGTTCCATCACCAAGTTTGGGGTCTAATTTTTCTGTAGGGAACTCTTATCAGCAGAGTTGAAGGCATTGTTCTCTTTCCAATGGCCACCCACATAAAAAGGTTGTTCCCCATCAGCTTTGAATGTTGAGGACAATGGACTGTGGGGTAGGATTTTCCATAATGTGTGGTGGGCTGTACATTCAATATAGGACGTACCTGGACTCCAAATTTTACTTTCAAGGTGTACAGAGATAAGAAACATCATTACAGTAGAGTGTAATGTTAACTAGGTTTGGTTATCCTCCTGTCTGGTTGGCCCAGCAGAGTTCACTGTTTTTATTTGTGGATAGGTTGGACCACTGTTCAAGTATTTACAACCCCTGCCCTTCCACCATCCCAGGTTGCTCCAAGCCCTGTCTAACCTGGCCTTGGACACTTCCAGGGATGGGGCAGCCACAGCTTCTCTGGGCAACCTGTGCCAGGGCCTCCCCACCCTCACAGGGAAGAATTTCTTCTAACCCAGTCTAACCCTGCCCTTGTCCTTCTGCCTGGGACTGCTCTGTGCTTGCAGAGAAACAGAATGTTTGTGCTCACCCTGCCCTTTTAAATCATAACTTCCATCAGTTACAGCACTGCTCTCAGTGCCATTCTTATATGTACCTTGAAAACATTGTTGCACTAAATATTTTCTATATTTTAAAGTTTCTGAGCAGCTTTCTTCTGTTTCAGTCATGATGCAGTAAAACATAGAGGTGAAAAATCACAGCTAAAGTGACACATTTGTTCTATGTCCCAGATGCTTTCACTGTTTCTTCACTATTTGAATTCTCTCTTCCCTCAGTGTTACAGATTTAGCTTTGATCCATCCCGGCAGAATCAACAATCTTTTGTAAGAAGTTCTTTCCAGTCTGAGCCCTTTCTGTGATAACAACCGAAACAGTACGAAAGGAAGATCTGGATTACATTTATGTGTGACTGGACTATTGATTTCACAGCCCAGAAAATGAAAAAAAAAAATATGATGAAATGTGTATGAGTTTTAAATTTGACCAGGAGGAGGGGATCAGGATGAAGCCAAGCACGAGTCAGTGAGGAGTGTGATTCTGCAGGGACTCCAATCACCTCGGAAAATCAACTTGCAATGTTTCTATGACATGAATTCAGCTCCTTGAACTCACTGGGGACCTGGTTTTCTCCAGGGAATATTTTCAGCCTTTTTAACTGACCTTACTCCTGTTACCTACACATTACAGAGAGACAGCAGTGCACTCTGGCTTGCAAGAGATGATTCCTGTCTTGAACACCTCTGTTCCTGCCTCTCCTCCACCAAACTCCAGCTTTTGATCCCACTTATTTGACCAAGGACTTTCCTTTGGGGAGGATGGAGGACTTGCAGTAGGTTCTTCTCTTCAGTTTTTCTGTGGTGAGGAAAACTTACTTACTCCTGGCATAAAGTCCTTGTATCCCACCCCCAGCTGCTCAGACTGATTCTCATACCAGCAGGAACTTGGCTCGTCGCAGCAATCATGAGGCAGATTGGTCTGAAGGGAGTGGCCATGCCTGTCTGACAGTGCGCTGGGAATTTTTCTTCCTTTTTCTACTGTAAAGCATTCTTCCTTCCCCAGCCTGCCCTAAAGAATCTAATTAGTGGCCTAATTACCACCCCCATACTATGCCCCAGCTGACCTTTTCTGGCTCGTGTTCTCAGTCTGCCTTCCCCTGTCAATGTAATTTTGGGTCGTAGGTCTGCAAGGTCTGTGCTACTTCCTCTGTGCACCACGACATCGCTGCACTCCACTCAGTGCTTATTTTTATTCCCTACTCCAACAAAATTGAACTGTGAAAGGACTGTAAATTTTCGACCTCAAGAGGCTCTTCATTAAGCAACAAATAACTCTCTGCACCTACTTGCTATTGCCCTCCTGTTAGCTGTTTGTCACACGACATGCCTTCCTCCCCGCTCAGCCTGCTGTGTCAGTTCCACTCAGCTGACAGAGCTGCTGCTTGCCAAATAACTGCACATTATGGTCTGCTTTCTGGTCCTCTGACTTTAATATAAAGGCAACAGCATCATTTTTATCCTCAGTGAGTTAGGTTCAGAGGCTGGCGCTGTCTCACCGCTCTTATCCGATGTCAATCAGCAATATTTCACGGGAGCACATCCCGACGCCACCCTGCAGGAACAGCCTCTTATGGCTTCAACACCACTGCTGTTGCTAATGGCATTTCCACACTAAGAGGTGCTGTCCAAAATAATGAGTTACATTCAGTGCCTCGATGTTCTTCTCCTGACGCTGCCCCCCCAGGACGCCTGCCAGCCGGGGTCCCTCCACAGCCCGGCTGCCCCAGGCCTTGGGAACACTCTGAGCTCCCACTCCTTTGCAAATCCGACCTTGCCCTTGGCTTAAGTGGTATCACAGCTCCCTGATAGGTGCACTGTTAATTTTTGAGCCACGGTGCATGTAGCAGTCAGCCACCACCCTGGGAAGGATGTCATAAAACAAATACTCCTTTCCTGCTGAAATGCATTATTAAAGCCTCTACCCTATAAATCCCAAGGAGATAACACTCTCCGTGGCACCTTGTAAAATAAGCAATTTTCTGCTACCGAGGAAACAAATCCTTTTTCTCAACCCTATCTAAACTCCACCAGCACAGTGACAGACACAACACTGCATCTGAGTTTGGTTCTGACAGCCTCATACATTTCTAACTCTGTCAGCAAGAATAAAGGTTTGAAGCTTTTCACTTTAAAGGCCTCTGGAGCAAAATGGAGTTTCTGGGACTGGCTTCACCCTTTGTGCCTACTAGAGTTTGTGTCATGATGTTTCCCACCATTTCCACCACTGCTTCATTGCAAGGAGGAATTTAAATGCCGAGATCAAATCCGGACTAAGTTGCCATTTGAACAAAGGGAGTGGAGCTGGGAATAGAAAGATAGAAATCATAGTTTGCAAAAAATATGGTTTTCCACCCCCAGAACATGTCAGGGTGAAGCTCATCATGTATTATACCCTGTGGGTGCTGCTGGGGCAGGAACAGGGAACACTTGCCTGCTGTATCCAACACTCCTTCCTAAGACAGACATGGAACAGCACTTGGACCAATCCAGTTTTGCAGCAGCAGTGTTTGAGGTGATATATCAATTTTGTCTACATTTTCTAGTTTCCTAATGAATCTGTCAACATTTCATTTCAGTAAGATGCAATCTTCATTTTTTTCCTTGTGTTTGATTGGGGTTTTTTAACTCTAGTACTACATTACTGTTACTTGATGATTATTACATCAACAAATGTTAACATTTTATTCCAGTTTGGAATGAGAAGAAATTAAGAAATTCCAGCATTCACCTACAAAATGCAACTGCAATTTTCTAAATAGCTCTAATCAGCTACCGAGAACAATGTCCTATTTTCATCCCTGATGAGCCCATGCAGGTATACAAATTTATTTCTCAGAATCAGAACTATGTAAGTCTCTCTCTTTTGTTCATTTCTAGGGCAATCAGGAGAGTTAACTTAGTAGTTCATTGTTATTTTTCTGTTCTTTGGTGCACAGAGTGTGTCTCCTGTGTATTGAGAAGCTGCCAGTGAAGTGTTCAGTATCAACAGACCTTACCAAGGTCCATATGTGACCACAGATTTTAAATAGAGACATTTTCTTTTCCTTTTAAAGCTGAAGTTAAATTCAAGAAATCTTTATCTACATTATTATGTATTCAGAGACCAGCCTGAAGCCAAAAGAAGTTTGTTTCACATTATGGGTTAAAAAAATGGCTTGTTCTCCAGCTCAGCAGAGACAGATCACTCAGCATAAATCCCTCATGCTAAAGCCCCTGTTCCTCACTGTCAATACAGAATTCCCAATAATAAGAAAAAATATTTCCCTTCTCCTCCCCATCCTCACAGTTCATGTCAGGATTGACCACTCTCCAGTGTCGTTTTTCTTCTTGGTATAAGATAATACTTACACTAAGCTGCTTTCATCATGTCTGAGGAGGAAACCCAGGACCCATGTCCATGAGAAAGGACCCACAGTGTCACTCAATCCTGCCATGAAAACCAATTAAAATTCCTTCTCGTAGGAAAACCAACTTTGGGTTGGTTTATTTTTAATTTTTTTTTTTTTCTCAGTCTGCTATTATAAATAATAGCAAGGAAAAACAAAGTTTTAAATTTGTGCAAATGCCTTGACAAAGTTGTGCTTCATCCTTGTATAAATATTGCTCCTGAAACGCTGCCAAGGAATGGCCTGGAGTGTCTGCAGCCAAAAAAACCCAGACCTGCTCCTATCTGAGCCCATGAGACCTACATATAGCTCATGTTTGTGGCTGGTGTTCCAGCTCTTCAAAATCTGCCTCTGAGCCTCTCCTGGCTGTGAATCCAGACTGCTGTCCCCTGACTTTGTGTGGCATTTCAGGGGTAGTCATGGCAAGTTTTGCAAGGAAAAATACTTTTATTAGACAAGCTGGAAAAGCTGGAGAGAAAGGCTGAGCTTTCAAATGAGCAGTTCCTTTCCAAACATTCAGATTTGCGTGCCTGGATGCTTATCTGTTCTTTTAGAGTAATCCAATAAAGATAAACTTTCTCCCCATGAAAGCCATTACTTCTCTTAAACCCCAGACCATCATGGCTAAAATACTGTGGCTAACTACCAAGATGATGAGGGAGATAAGGAGAAGGGAATCTGTTTAACTAAAAAGGGATACATTTATGCAGAATGAATAGAAAATTGATAGCTCTATTGCATAATCTGGCTCTATTCCTCATTTCAGCTTCTCCAGTGGTTGGGAGCCTGCATTCAAGTGGGGAAGGGAGAGTAACTCCAGGAAAAATCCAGTTGGATATATTTGTAGGATGTGTCTCAGCTCTAAAGTTTCCAATGAATCTCCAGCTCCCATATCTCATTTGATAGGAAACACCAGCTATTAGGCACAAGGCCTTTCCCAGTGCCTCTGGAAAGGGGAGGGTTCAATTAACTTTCACGAAAAGTGATGTGAGAATAAACAGGAATTACATGCCTTTCAAAGGCACAGGCTGAAGCTTGAAAGCCTGCAGGCATTTTGTGATTCTGACACTTCATAACCCATGAGCTTGCAGATGTGGAGACAAAAATACAGATGAACTTGAGTTTAAAAATGCCATAGGACAAGCTCCTTGTTTTTCATGAGGTATCCAGACTAGACTTTTCACTCCAAGGTAGTGCTTAGATGCATTCCAATCTAAAAATCATGAATCCATATGTAGAGTGAACTGCTGTTTTCCTGAGTAGGAGAATTCCCTCCTCTTAAGCCAGGACAAGGGGCAATGGCTGTAAACTGCCAGAGGGCAGGTTAGATGGGATATTGAGAAGGAATTCTCCTCTGTGAGGGTGGGGAGGCCCTGGCACAGGTTGCCTAGAGAAGCTGTGGCTGCCCCATCCCTGGAAGTGTCCAAGGCCAGGTTGGACGGGGGTCGGAGCAACCTGGGCTGGTGGAAGGTGTCCCTGCCCATGGCAGGGGGATGGACTAGATAGTCTTCAAGGTCCCCTAAACCATTTCATGATTCTATAATCTGTAATGATAATTAGGCTAAGGAGAAACCTCAAAAAAAAAGCTTAAAAACCTTCTAAATCCCACTCCTGAGTCTGTACTGCAAACATGACTGGGACCACTGTCCAGCTCATCAGTGCTTTTTAGTACTGCAGATACATGTAAGTGGTTCATTGCTCTTACAGGTATCTGCAGATGATTTTGTGATCATAAAATCTGGAACAGAGCAAGTTCCTGAACATTCCTTCTAGTGCCAGGGAAGGTAAATACTGGGGAGCACTATCTGCCAAGGAATTTTTAGTAGCTCTGCTGTAGCCAGCACTTTTAGTATCTCTGTTACAGCCATCAATAGATATTTGAATGAGCAGAGCTGGCATTGCACCATCTTCCTGCATAGAAAACACTCAGATGTGGTGGGTTTTTTTCCAAGTCCCTGTTGTTGTCCACATACAGGAAAAAATCTAGTTATGGTTCAATGTAACACTAAATGTTAAACTCCTGAGTTATTCACAAATTCCAGTAGTCAGAAGTACAACAGGCAGAGAAAGAGAAAGGGAGAGATCTGTTTATAATGGAAATGCACAAAAAGAATCTAAAATTAAAAGACAGAATCTATTTTTAAGAGACAAGGGATGGTAGTTAAAATATACAGCTATTTCTTTGGCTTCATATGCAACCTGGTCTCACTGATGATATCCCAAAGAATAACTTCACAAAGGCCAAGAATAAAAAAGATTTTGTTGCTATTGTCCTTCAAATGGTTTTCCATAGTATGGAATCTATTTCTGTAGAAGCAGGAAAGCAAACACATCCCACAATGTCTTCCATGATTCACAAGTATAATTTTCTCATGTCAAGTGTAGTTCAGGGAAATAAAAGAACTGAAACTTTCTGATTAAGTAAGTTAACTTTTCCCAGGTTAAAGTAAGCTGTAGGGAATCTGAGCTGACCAGCTTTAAGTGTGGGCAAGGCCTTAGCTCCAAGTTAGCAGACATCACTATGGCCAACCAATTGAAGTAGTTAAATTATTCTGGGCTTTAAGGTCAGGAAACAGTGAAACAGTGAAATTGTTGCAGGAAAGAGTATTTTACATAATTCAGCTCTCAGCCCCGAACCAAAAGCACTGAGAACAGCCTGGAGGAGATCAATGCCTTTCATCCAGTTCCAAGAGAGTCTGGAATCGCTCACAATTAAATTTTTCAACCATCCTTTAACCTTTTTCACCCTTTTCTTCCCATCTACTCTGGTCTCTCCACATGTGCCTCCTTCCTGTATATTGGTTTATTTGCTTTTAATAAAAGAAGGGGAGATCACTGTGATGATTTCCCCCAAGCCTCACTCTCTTAAGGACGGGTTTGCTACAGGCAGGGGCACATCATTGTTCTGCCACTGCTGTTCCTCTTGTCGACATGGTGACCTGGTGGATGGTTCCTCAACACCTGTGAAATGTTCTCATCATGCTTATTGCCTCCTCTTCCCTGGTGCAGCCTGGATAACCAGTCCTCAAACAGGGCTTTTATTGCCTCAGGAAAATTAAAAACACAACCCCCACAAAACTGTGGCTCCTGTGCTGTCACTTTGGCTGAGCATCTTTGCGTTTCCACCTTGTTTAACTTGCCCACTTCCACTTCCAGGAGTGGTTGTCCTCCCCCTTGCTTTGCAGCATCACAGCAACGGGGAGTTGTACAGTTTTACAGCCTGCAGGGCTGCTCAATTAAAAAGGAAATCAACAGTAGCATCAAAAAAAAAGTAGCTGGGTGTGGGAACATTCCTCTGCAAAATAAAGGGGTGTCTGCTTCATCTGTGGGTCACAGCTAGCCTGGAGAGGGGAAAAATTTCCTTTCAGAGTGATTTCAGAATGAAAAAAAAAACAAAAAGGAAGTTTTGAATATGAGCAATACATTCTTGACACTTGCATGGGATTTGCTGTCTCCAAATATTTAATTTTAATAAAAAAGTGCTTAAGCCTCTTAATGAACTCATTACGTGCTGAGCCCTTTGGTTTGCAATTAGAAAACCAGAGGAAAATGAAATGTAAAGGTTGTTCTTATCCTTTCATGTGCTCCTGGTGAATGCAGAGGGTAAAACAGCCACAGAGAAATGACCAGGCAGGGACAGCATCTCCATCCCCTGGCACACCTGAGCCAGTAACTGGTCTGAGCACGGGAAACAAGCTGCCAAACAGCACAGGAAATTAAATAAATTTGGATTTTCTCTGTGGAATAAGTGTGCTCTGCCAGACTAACAAAAGTAAAAATTCATTAAAAAGTGGCACATTTGAGTGCTGAGCTGTGCCTGGATGCACAAGAGTCACGTCACTTTTGAGAGAGAGATGCCATTTCCCACACAGCCCCTGCTCTCTGATAACCAGCTTTCGAAGCATGTTGGTGGTGTTGCTTTCCTTAATACATTTTAATTCTGCTCTTAATGTTTTTTTCACACTCATGCATAGCCAGGGATATTGCCCTGAAGAATTATCCACAGGGAAAAGGGTGTCCAAAGCCAAACCAGCGACAGGAGGGGGGAGGTATGGTTTCCTTGTAGGATCAAGTAAACTATAATAATGCCACACAGCATGTAATTATCACTGCTCCCTCTTTGCACTCATCGTCTCTGTGGGCTGGATTCCTCCAACAAGAGAAGAGAAGGCAGAAGGGAAGGAAAGGGTGATACCTGCTCTGACACTGCCAGTTTTCCCTGTCAGCAAGAAACCCTTGAGCTCACTGCATCTGACAAGACAGGAAAAATCAGGGGGCAGCAGGTTCAGAGAGCTGTGGGGCCGGGCTTGGAAGGAGATGGGAAAATTCAGCCCTATTTTGTTACCTCTCCCCGTGGTACCGGCGCAGTGTGAGCAGCCTTCAGACCCCCGGGGCAAATGCTTGGCCCTGCAGTGAGAAGCACCCGGAGCCAAGAGTGCCTCCATCCCTCCTGCCAGAGCGACATTCCCAGGAGGGGCTCAGCCCTTGAAGAGAGAGCCGGTGGTTTGCTGTGTGCTGGAGCAAGGAAATGCTTTCCCAGAGGGTCATTGCCATCGGGGCTGATTGCAGATGCAGAAGGAAAGCAGCCTCTGCCTTCCCCAAACAGACTTTGGGGGGGTCACTCCTGGGTCAGCACAGGCTCGTCTGCAGTGGAGCAAAGTGCAAGCCTACCTATAATTAAAGACCTGAAGCTTCCTACATATGTATTCTTAAAACATCTGTAAGCATAATTACAGCAACCACTTAAACAGCTTAATACGAGGCAGGCATTCTCTTTCTCTGGGAGATTGCCTTTAATTGGCTCTGTGTACAGCAGAGTTTGCAGATAAGGCCAGAAGTGCACCCAATTATCTCTCTGCTGGCACCTACTGTACTTAAACTTACATTTTCAGGCTTTTTAGTTCGCTTCATGATAACTCCCATTCCTGTTAATGCTTAATTCTCCATACACCACTTTAAAAATTAAGGATCCAGCTCCAAGCCTTGGCTCTGGTTCTCCAATTGCCCCCGGAGGATGCTGTAGAGCTCAGCCTCATTTCTTCCTTCTTCACTGTTTTGACACATGCTGATAGCACTCTTCTGTTAGCTAAGAGGCACAGTTAGTATTTGTTTTGTAGGAATTACTCTATTTTGGCTGAAACATGTGCCTGTAGTGTGGCAAAGGGTGTTCAGCAAGAGGCTGAGTGTAATTCCTGGCAGTGCTACAGCTCCCATTTCCACAGTGTCCAGCTTTCTCCAAGACTCTCAGTAAGGCAAGGTTGTGGAGAATTGTTTGATGTCTGAGACAGAGTTCTCACTTGTGGGATTTTTCAACCTGGAAAAAGAAATTAAAGAACCAAATTAAGAATGTCTACAAATCTGAGCTGTCTTCCGGGAAATTTATTTTTACCTGGTTTCATTTTCTCTTTTCTGCTTGCCTGAAGTGTCCCCTCCATCCCACCTGGGGTGTTTGCATCCTCATGAGGAACTCATCACTTCATTGCACTGATCTGAGGTATAATGTGAGACCCAAAGATTGGGACCACCTGGAGATCATTTGGGGAAAGAAGGAACCAAAGTTGGATCCTTTCTTAAGACAGGAGTGGGGTTTTCAGCTCAAATAAAAACACTGGAAAGATTGGATAAACTGGCTGATCCCACAAGGGTGGGAGTGCCTTTGCTGGGAAAGGCACTGCTAGACTTGAAAGTAAAAAGCAGAACTGTGAAGGTTCACATACACAAAATCTGCAACTTGGTTGTTTGCGGTTTTTTTTAGCACGGCAAGCAGACAGAAAGAGAAAAGCAGCTGCCTAAATAAGGAACTGGCTCACAAAGAAAACATTTTATGAACAAACTGTTGTCTTGCAGAAAGAGGTCAAATCTGGGTTGAGGAAGAAGACACAGAGGGACTTAAAAGTCAGAGATCATAGAATCAGAGAATATCCTGAGCTGTAAGGGAGATACAAAGATCATCGAGTCCGACTCCTGGCCCTGCACAGGGGATTTTAGATATTAATGTGACTGAGAGTGGAGATGGAGAAATCAAGGTATTGGTGGCTACAAAAGGCCAAATAAGAATATTCAGAGAGGCTGAAAGAGGAGGACACAGAGAAGGAAGGCTGCTCACAGTTTGTGGGTCTCCTCCACCCCCTTTTGCCTTCGAGGGGGTGAGCGCTGGAGGAAGGAAACGTTGGTACTGCTGCTTTCCAAACAGATGAGCACATCCCAGTCCCCTAGCAGGAGCTTTGGTTTGGATTTGTGGGGGGTTTTTTGCCTCTCATGACAGCAGCATTCCAGAATAAATGATCCATGGGTGACTGCACACACTTCCTGAGTACCTCTCTTGCATGTCCTTCCCCGTGTCACGGCCGAATTCTCGTCATCACAGACACCAATTGCGCAACCCGGACCTTATTTTTCAGCCCACGGAAAAGCAGCCCCTGCCCAGCTGGCTTGTTCCTGTAAAAAAATGTGACCTGTGGAGCTCAGAGATTATGGAAATTCCACTGCCTCGCTGACTCACAGACCTCCTTCTCCATCTCTGATGAGCAGGGAGAGATACTGGCTACGTTTGGAGCAAGGGTTATGCCACAGCCATCCAAAATCTGGATTTTGTCCTTAGTGAATCCTTATGGTCACACCCAGGCCATCTGCTGCAGCATGGTGACTATTCCGTGCCACCAAAGGCTGGGAGAGTGAAAACTGGGCTGGGTGGTCCTGGTGCCAGCCTCTCCTGATGCTCAGGAGCTGCCATGGCACTTACACAGCTCTGCCCCTGGCAAAGCAGATGGTCTGTCCACTAGCAGGTGGCTTCAAGTTTAGGCTTCTTTTAGAGCCAATGGCAAGAAAAGGATGGCAGAAATGGCCTCAGGGAGTTTTCTCTTTATGGACTCTGTGGAGAGCTCACAATGAGCTTTAATACAGATAAGTAAATTTTATCTGCCTAAAGTTAACCAAGAAATGAGTTGCTCTCACAGTATGTGCTTTGAGTGTGACCTGTGGTGTTTGTGTTGTCCCCACCCACAAAGCCTGAAAATATATTTTAAAGGTTAATTTCCTCCCTGAAGTTTTGAATGCCAGAATTGCATCCTAGTAGTCATACTGATCATATTTCTCCACAGCCTTACGAAAAAGTAAATAAAATATATATTTTAATTCACTGAGAGATCTGGACAATCAGAAATGACACTGACCTGTGTCTGATGCTGAGCCATATTTCAGTGTGTTCCTCTGAATAACAGAATTGGAATAGAGTATTTTAAAACTAATAAAAATGGGAGGCATTTTCACCCAATTAATTTTTGCTTGTGAGACCAGTGAAAGCTAGAAAGCACATACATTTATCTGAGAAACTGTAGTTGCATTTTGGGCAGATTCTGTCTGGGAGAAGGTGGTTATGAACACAAGCCTTAGCTTGTGCAAGCTTAACTTAGCACAAGTATTTTTACAGAATATAATAAATACTGTGTAAATAAGACATGCCTGATGTATTGCTGTATTCTTGCAGGATTTGAATTCTGTTGTGATTCAAACTAAGGGAAAACAGAATTTTGCCAAAAAGCTCGAGTGTTTCTTCCTCTCCTACTATAATTGGAGGCAGAAGCTATATTAAAAGCAGCTTTTCTTTTTCCTAATTCATTAAACATGAATTTTCTCTGAAAACATTTCTCTATGTCAGTTGGCCCATAATAAAATGGGATATTCTACAGCTATGAGTCCAGTTCCAGGAAAGAAGTTTTAACAGTTTCAGGACAGGTCTGGACTTCAAATGGTCTGGGTCTGCTTCTGTGCCTATTTCTGTCAAACTGTGTGACCTTAGGTAAGGCAATCTCTGAAACTCAGGTATCCTCTGTGAAAAATGGAGATAATTCTCTCCTACTCCACAGGGGAGAGATGAGCTTTAACCAGGCAGGGTGAGTAGATATCAGTTGGAAGAACAGCAAAGAAATACCGATGATTTTCCAAGGATCTAAAGAGAACATCCTTTGCAGATGTTTTTTTCTCCCGTGAATCACATTTTTAAAGGCCTATTCACTACTATTGAAAATCAGCTTGGTTTTACTTGCATTATTTCATTCAGCTGTATGTGAAGAAAGATTTAGCATCCATCAATCTTTCCCAGTTACCTTTAATCTGGGAACTGCAGCCACCTATGCCTGATATAGTAGGAGCAATGCTGTTTTTCTAGTAATCTAGGGTTTCATCATTAGACAAGATAATATTGGCAAATTACAGATATTTAAGTCTAAGGCTCTTGCCCTTTGGTCCATCCTCACTGGTGTCACCTAATAAAACACTCACCCTTTGGGTCAAGCAATGTGATGTAACAGCACAGGAAGCACATGGACCTGTTGGGGCCAGTCCAGAGGATGCCACCAAGTTGATCAGAGGTATAAAACACCTCTGCTGTGAGGAAAAGCTGGGAGAGCTGGGATGGTTCAGCCTGGAAAAGACACAGCTTTGGGGTGACCTTAATGCAGCCTTGCATTGCCTGAAGGGAGCCCACAAGGAAGATGCAGAGAGACTGTTTAGAAGGGCCTGGAGTGAGAGGACAAGAGGGAATGGCTTCACACTGATAGATAATAGGTTTAGATTGGATATCAGGAAGAAATTCTTCCCTGTGAGGTGGGGAGGCCCTGGCACAGGTTGCCCAGAGAAGCTGTGGCTGCCCCATCCCTGGAAGTGTCCAAGGCCAGGTTGGACAGAGCTTGGAGCAACCTGGGCTAGTGGAAGGTGTCCCTGCCCATGGCAGGGGGTGGAACTGGATGGTCTTTAAGGTCCCTTCCAACCCCAACCATTCTGTGATTCTGTGATACTGGGAGCAGATAAATTTTGAGTCATTTTTGCTTAGGAATGAGTTGACCCTCAGATGGGCTTTGCTAGAATGTTGGTAGAACATCTAGGTAGGGATGTCTTTAAAAAGGGGAAGCAGGAGAATGAGAACAAATTGGGAACAATTGCTTGAGGACTCTGATCTGTCCAGAACAACTGTAGCTGCAAGAGATTTGTTTGTTATTGTGAAACAGTTTATTTCAAAATTATCCTTCCTGTTGCAAAATTAATCCAATCTGGAATTATTACAAAGTTATTTTATAACTTTGACCACATGTGCACACTACTCGGTAGGATATTTCATTAAACAAAAAAAAAATTCAGTATGAACTGTGTCTTAATTAGAAATATTATTAGAAATCAAAACACAGAATGTGATACTGCAGTGAACCATTGCGTTATGTTACCCCGGTCAATGATTCCAGTTGGGAAGTGATTAGTACAGCTCCCAAACTTGGAGATGAGCTCCATCAGGGCTGGCTGGTCAGAAGGCGAGCTCTGACACCAGCAGACACTGGATAGGACATAACTGATTCCCCCAGTAGTCAGATAATATAATAAAGATTTGAGCTTGGCAACCTCTTTTCCTTTGGCAGAGTTACAGTCATTCCTCTCGCTGACTGCTCCGGAGAGATTTTATCCGTGACCACACGTTTCACATTAAATATTGGAAGTTATTGGATTACAGCTCTGCAGTAGGAAAGGTCACACACAGAGTGGACTCCAAGCAGCTCAGGCTTTGTTGTGTGTCCACATGAGGATGGATAATCAGATAATCACTCTGTGTGCTGGTTTTCTGCTGATTTCTGTTCTAGCAGTTCAAAGATATCTGTGCAGTCTAGTACAATGTTCTAGTGCTCTTGAGAAAGCACTTAAATAAGCCCTTTCTCTAAAGTTAACCTAATATTTCCATTGCAATTTTCCTTTGGGTCTGAAATGTTCTGTGGCTGCAGAGGTTTTCTTGGAAAGCCAAAGGGGAAAGTAAATTTAATTTGACTGTTTCTCGGTTACCTGACCTTTCATATTCTGTGGCACTGGGATTTTCCAGTAGTCTAGAATCTTAATTAGTTTCTTCTCTCATACTTCTCTCTTTTCTTTCTCAATCCTCCTACAACCTCTTTAGTTGCTACCTGAGAACTGGAGTTGAGATTTAAAAAAAAAAATAAAATCCAATGGGATGAGTTCTTCAGATGGGATAACTCATGGTGTCATTGATGACTTTATTCTAGTGCAGTACTGAAATAAAACAGAAAATACTGAAAATTCAGCAGAAAAACTGCAAGTATTGTGATTTTTTCCATATGCTTCCTTTGAAATTCATTGATGGGCAGGGATGGCCTGTACACTTGTCTCCCATAATTGCTGTTACTATAGAAGCAGATCAAAAGGACATGGTTTTTTATTTGTATCTTTGTGTGCATAATCGTTTGTCATATACTCCAATTTCTGTTGTAGCTGGGATTTAAACTCTAAAGAGGGTAAAATTCATTAATTTTTTACTTAACTGTGCCTTTTATCTTGCTGCCTTTCACAAGCTCTTTTCTCCTTTCTGAAATAGTTTCTTCCTATGAAGCAGAGTTTTTTTTTACCACCCCAGAAATTAAACTCCAGTTCCAGCTACACACAGTTTTATTTCATATGCTAAATTGTCACAATCAAAGGCATAATCTCTGCTGAACAGGTTTGGAAACATCTGGCTCTTTGCTTTTGACTTTTGAGTATAATTATCTCAGTGCAGCTTGTGATTGCTAAGTATGAAACTCATCTGCCTGGCCACAGCAGTCCTGGAGTGCTTGGGGTTTGGTTTTGCTTTTCTCCCCCCTTGTAACTATTTTCCCCACAGCCTTAAATCATGCTGAAGTGGAAACAGTGAAAATATGTCCCCACAGAGCAGGCCACATGTGCTGGCACTTTGAACCACCACCGCAGGATTTTCTTGCTGTGTAGTAACAGAACCGGACGCTTTGTGCAGAAACCAGGGACCGTGGAGGGCTTGGGAATTGCAGACAGCGATGGAAAAGCTGCTTCCATGGGGAGACTCCACCATCAGGACAGTCCATACAGGCAAGGGATAGGTGTTAGCCCAGGGATGTGACCCTCCTGGTGCTGCAGAAACTGGTGGATGAGTGTTCCTGCTGGAAAGGGCTGCCCCACGCTGGATGCACATGGTGGTCCATCATTTGCTGAGGTCAGGGCAGCTTCTCAAGGCCTGTGTTGGATGTAGCATCCATGATGGTCCATCATCTGCTTCATCTGCCTTCCACACCCGTGGAGGTCAGAGGGACTTGGGCAGAGCAGGTCTGATTCCCTGCTCGCTGTCTTGGAGTCTGTCACCCAAGCCCAGACGTGTAAGGAGTGGTCGCAGTCTGACAAGAGAGATCTCAGTCTCCCTGTGATTCACACCCTGCCCATAAAAGTGGACCGAGGAGCTCCACAAAGAAGTGCTTTAAAAGCCTGTGACACTGAGGCAGCACAGTCAGAACTATGGACACACAGTGAAGTACAAAAGGAGGTAGAAAGGAGTTTCTTAATTAAACTGGGAGAGAGGATGTGGTCTCCAGTTTCCTCTGCTATAACCTTTGTATGGGGAATGTTGCTTCACTTTGTCTGTTTTGAAGACAGATGCTCTGCTTGGCAGCACTGCCCCCAGAAAATTCAAAAAGAGTGGATTTAAAATGTGTCAGCTTTGGAGAGACCAGAGTTTTCTTTTTTTTTTTTCCCCCAAAAGGAGCAGAATTGCTGAAGGAACCAAGACTATTCCTTTGCCATGCACAAAGTCCCACCCCTCCACAGCATAAAACTCACAGCCTCGCCTCTCCTTCCCTCAGCTTTCTCTCTGCCAGGTACTGTCTGACACATATGCCCACACTGAGGAAGGGAAAAAAAGGGAACAACAGCAATGAATCACAGCAAACCAGCCAATCTTTCCATCCAGCTTGGAAAAGCCCTGGAAAAGACTGGTGTTACGCCTGATCTCAAACAGGAATGCAGATGTGAAGGTGAGGACCAGGTGAGAGGGAATTTTCAGATGACAGAAAGGAAATCCTGCAGGAGGAAAGGATTTGCTCCCCATAGACCATCCAAATAATGTGGGAGATGGAGAGTTAGTCAGGACAGGAGTTTCCCAACTCCATCAAGGTTTTCCGGAGATAAGTGCATTTCTTGGGCAGAGGCACACACCAGACACATTAATTATTCTAGCCAGTAGACATTTTTCTGCACTTTTTGATTTAGATATCCCAAATTGTATCCTGGGAACCAGAAAAGGCTTTCTGCCGTGGAAATAAAAAACAATAAATTCCAATAAAGAAAGAAGTCAGTTTGAAAAACCAGTTTCTTTGTAAATGACAGATGGTGCTTGGCTGTAAAGGGTGAGGGGAGTCATCCATTAACACAACTTCTCATGCTGAATTCTATGTTTTAATTATGTAAATGCTGCCAGACACCAGAGCATAGATGCACTTTACAGGAGAAATGACCATATCTCCACTATTTTACTGATGTTCACCATTGCTCTTTAAGACATTAAAAAGCCTGAGTCAGAAGCACTTAGCAGGAGTGCAGACACAAGCATAATGAAAGGACACAGTCCTGGTGGGATACGGCATATTAAGGCATCGGTTTGTCCATGGAATCTGCATTTGTGCTGTCCTGGTGATAGATGACACTGGAGCACAGACACATAAATCTTTTTAATCCCATGTGCATTTTTAGGAAGCCCCTCACAGCGTTATTTGATGCCATCCACAACTTCTGAGTCACTCTGGGGAGACTTCAGCGGTTTTTTCTAAGCCCAGAGTATTTTGGGGACCCCTCAGGAGCCACTGAGTCAAGGTCAGAATGCTTTGCCACATCCCCATGCACTGAGATGTGCAGTTCCCAGGCACTGTTCCCAACATGAGAGCAGGAGTCGAAGCTCCCCCACCCCTTCCTCTCCCCAGCACTCTCCCCCAGCCTCCCTCCATATGCATCCTCCTGTTTGTATGGCACATCATTTCAGGCTGGGATGTGCTTCCCTTGGGCTTACACCAAAGCCTTACATCACACACAACATCCATGGCTCTCCTGCTGGTCCTGCCCTTGAGCTGCTGCCAGAGAGTTCTCCCCCAACAGCTCCATGGGCTGGGGAGAAGCTTCCAGGGCAGTTTAATCCATCAGGATTCTATGCTGGCTCCACATTTGCTTTCTCATGATACCTTCCCAAGCTGGGAGGAGGCTTTAGAATAACAAGCAGGAGACCCATGGTATTTCAAAACACTTCTATGTCCATCCCAAATGGTGTTTGTTTAATGTGGTTTCTGCTGTGAAAGCGTTTCCAAGGTCAGGTGTCCTGAGTTACAGGACACTCAGTGTTTGGGTATAGGCCTCTAACAGAAGGGCTCCAATCAATAAATCACTTCACTGCTCACTGTATATTGACACAAACACCAATTTAGGCCATGAGCAAGCCCTTGAAATCCTTACCTGTTTAAGATCTTGTTGCCTGCTTCCTTCATCATTTCAGCTTCTTACAATGCTCATTTCATAAAGTCATCGCTATTATTGTCACAGGGGTTCTGCTCAACAAACAAAGCAATGCTGTGTCAGTCTTTGCCCATTCCCACTGCCCCCAATTTTCCAAAAGAAGTCCAGGAAGGCAGTGCAAGTGGGCACTGGTCTATCAGAGCTGCAGGATGAGTGTAAAGGGAAATCAGCACAGTGGCTCAAGTGTTGCAGCCAAAGCCAGTGACTTAACCAGCTCAGCTACTTGGGCATCACAGAGAAAGCCAGGAGATTAAAGACCAAGGATATAATAATTTTCTGTAAAAATCATCTGGGGATAACCAGAAGAATTATCTGGGTGGAAGGGCAGGACAAGATCAAATGGGTACATATATAGACATATATGTGTATATATATATATATATATATATATGTATATATGCCTTGAATACATTTAAGTGTGGAATTAGAAGGTCTCTAATCACCACACTGAATTTTAGAAACCCTCCATCAAACACAGTGCTGGAAGAAAGAACCTAAACTGTCTTAAGATGGATCTTGGCATCTTTCTGGGTGGGATTTGGTAACAGAACAGAAGGAACCCTCAAATTAGAAATGAAAGGCTTTGAAAGATGGTTTACCCCACAAGGAGATGAAAGGATATTTGTTGAGTAGTTATCAATGAATTTTGATTAACCATAATTAGGTTATTAAATAATTCTCTTCTTCTGAGAACTGGTTGCTTGAAAGACACTGATACTGGCCTTGTCCCCATCCTTTGGCACGTTGGAATTTTAGTGGCTTTAAGGTGGCTTTTTCTACTCATAATTTTGATTTTTTTTTCATGAGGTCTTAAAAAGCTCATGGAAAATGCAGTTTCCAGCTCCTCCACATTCTGCTGTAGGTGAAACTGCTTGCAGCCACTGAAAGACAAATGTTTTAATTAGATCAATTTTATGATGCATTTTATTCAAAAGAGTTTTTAGCTTTTATTTGGCGTCCATGAGTTTTACGAGATTAAAAATCCAGGGGTAAAAGATACGAAGAAAACGAAGAAACTTTACATTATAGAAATAAAATAAAATAAAATAAAATAAAATAAAATAAAATAAAATAAAATAAAATAAAATACAGTTACTTTAGCCATTATTTGCTCTTTTTCCTGTGGAGTTATTAGTCTCTGCAGAGCTGTGCCGTTGTGCTAATAAGTTTCTGGGAGAGGTCTTGGCAAATGAGACAGGAATTCCAGGCCTCAGATAATGAAAAATGCTGAAAGATCATTTGCCTACCAAAAATAAAATAAAACATACTTTAAAAAAAAAAAAACTTTAAAAAAAGGTGCTTAAAATAATTTGTTTTTAAAAAGCCACAGAGAAGTCAGACCAGCCCTCAATGAGGTTAGAACTGAAGTTTATTTATAGAATTTCCATAAGACTTTGTACTGGTTGCTAAAATTTCATTGCAGGGAGTAACTGCTCCTCTCAGCTTCCACCCTTCTTAACAATCTCAAGTTATTAAACTTTCAGAAAGAACAGGCTTTCACTTATTTTTACAGCTTGAACTCTTCAAGCTTGACAAAGATGAAACCGTGATGTAAATGAAAATCTGCAAATATGAACCTCACAGACATTGCTAAAGCATCATATTTTTATAAGGTTAAATACAATTAGAACATTTATTTTTTTTTCTAGGATCTTAAATTGTCTAGGGATTTATTTATTAGAATAAAAGTAAATTAAATTATACCTGAGCAAAACAGTACAAGGATTTTACTCTGAGGCAGAAGATGGTCAATGTTAGAAGATCAACGTTTGAGAGTAGAAGCAGACCCTGCCATTGAAAAATCTGTTGAAAGTCTGTTTTTAAAACCAGTATGGAAAGAACTGACCTCGAGGTGCATCGAAGGAACAAGGAAAATATGAAAATGGTTAAAGTTTTAATGTGCATAATTGGGAATTTTGCATTCTGCCCTGAGGTGTATTTAATCTGTTTACACCGAAAGGCTCCTTCGTGTGCTCTTCGTGCCAATTCCAATCTGTCAATGCAACTCATACAACTACTTTATTGCTTTTATTTCTGGGCCATGTGAAACTCAGTGATCTGAGCCCTTCAGGATTTATATGTGTCTTCCTAGAAGTCTTCATAGATGTGCATTTTTGGGTAAAATATAGAATAGTTGTCATTCCCACTTCTAATAAAACGCTTTTTGCTTTCAGAGTATGTTTCAATTTTCACAACAGAGGCTTATTTTGGCTCTTGGGTTTTGAATACAACGTGCCAGAAACCCTGTGTTTTCATAATACCAATTAAAAAAACCATACATTTTAAACATTTTTCAGCAACCGAGTGTGAAATGTTGAAGGAATCTGTTAACATATTGATTGCTTTGAGCAGTGCTTTAAATTAGCTTTCTGTTCCTCTCCATATGGTTTTCCATTAAATTTAAATAAATTAAAGTTCAATTATCTGGAAGAGAGGTACAGAGCCCTCCTCAAGTTGCGGGATGAATTACCACTCAACCTTCCCTGTCAGGAATTCATCAGGACTCCTGCCTTTGGGTATTGTGGACCTAACACTCCCTGGTTTAGACAAGATTTCGGCACAGGTGCCAGGAACACTTTCAGAAATAGCCTTGTGATTGGAAATTACTTTTTTCTCTGCACTGTTGCGTGAATCATGAAAGAAAAAAACCAACCCAGAAGTTCATCAGCTGGAGAGGCTCCACGTTGGCACACACAGCAGGTTTCAGCCCGCAGAGATGCAGCAGACACAAACACGAGGATACGCCACAGATGGCGTCTTTCATTCTGAAAAAGCAATGAAATAAAACTGAGCCTGGATCAGCCTGTTGGATGCTCAGCATGCAGAGGAAGGGGAAGAAGGGAGAACAGCACCCCACTAGTCACAGAACTGGGTCAAAACCACCCTATTCCTGCCCAGTGCAGGTTTGGGGTATATCATAGAATAATTTCATTTGGAAGGGACTTCAAAGCCCATCCAGTCCCACCCCCTGCCATGGGCAGGGACACCTTCCACTAGCCCAGGTTCCTCCAAGCCACATCCAACCTGGCCTTGGACACTTCCAGAGATGGGACAAGCACAGCTTCTCTGGGTGACCCATTTGACTGTTTTACCACTCTCATTGTAAAAAACTTTTTGCCTATATCTGATTTAAATCAGATTTTAGGTCAAAAAGCTTAAGTATAGTAATTCATACTTTAAAGTACAGTAAAATTATACACAGAGAAGGTGTTTTGCAAGTGCTTCAGAATATCTGGAGGACACAGAGGGAGCCTTGGATGTCCTCTTTCAGAACCTGGTCTGTCACCTATTTGCCCCGTGTCCTTGCGTGTGCTCCAACTCCAGCCCACAGCACAGACACCCTGGAACCAGCTGGAGGGAATCATGAGGAGCTGTTTGGTGCCGTGAGGAAAGACAGAAACACCATCAGAGATCCATTGCCCTCATTCTCATTTTCTCTCTTCCTTATGCAGGGAGCCTAAAACATCCATCTGCTGTCAGTAGTAGAGATGACCCCAGGAGGCAAAAGCCTCCTCATTATAGTCTCTGCCTCAAAAGCCTCATTTGCCTCAGATTAAAAAATGCAGCTGTGAAGAACATTATCAGAGTCAAGAATAACTTCATGGAAGCGTGAGCTGTGAGAAACTCTGCCTGGAGGAGCTGTGGAGCAAGCCCTGTTTGCACCCATCGTGGTGCAGAGCCCCAGGGCCAGGGGGTGGGCTGGGGGGGCAAGTGGGACACATGGACTCCTGCTGGAAGGGGCAAGGTGGAAGGGCTTGGCTGTCTTTTGAAATGACCAGCAAGCCACAAAAACAGCAGCAAAACAAGGCTGGTAGTGATTTTCACTTAGTGGTTATCTCTACAGTGTAGCTCTGCAGTTATACATTAGGAAACAAGAAAATGGCATTAGGGGACAAGCACTTGTGTTTGTGTGTCGTGTTGGAAAGAGGGGCACATTCTCCCTGAATGTACAGAGACATTGTAGATACAGACACACCTATATTGCTCAGATCTGAACGTATCACTTCATTTGTTAAAAATCATAGTGCATCAAGCCTTTGTTTGAACTCACAGTGACATTTTCAGGGTACACAGAGGTGCAGACTGCTCACCCCCACTGTGCTGCTGTAAAATACCCATTTTCCTCTTCCCTCAGCCTCAAAAGTCCGTGCCCTACTGTAAAACTTACCTCACCTCCACCTCCTAGAGCCTCACCTCCAGTGGCCCCAGACTGGTTGTTCCCCTCACTGAACGTGCTATTCATCCCCACCAGCAACTAAACGGTTTTACTACGTGAAAAATACATTAAATGACTGAACCATTTGTTTTCAAACAACTTGCTGTGCCCTGGCTGGTTTGACAGGAGCCCTTTGGTGCCTTGCAATTTGCTCTGCGCTCGTGGCAGCTCCAAGGGAGCCCTCAGCACACGGGGGTCAGTGAACAAACCACCCTTTTCAGTGAGCCTTGGCATATTCCCCCCCAGACAAACCACAGAGCCTGTTGTCTATTGTGTCAGGGCTCTGTAGTTGTGTAAGAGGGAAATTATTCATAGTAATGGCTCTATGCAGTTGATATTCCCCCCTCCTTTTTTTTTTTTTTAAATTCCCAGAGTATGCATTTATTTGAAGAGATAAGACAATCAGAGAGGTTGAAACTGGCTTTTATAGGACTATTAAATTTCCCAATAGAGCCATAAAAATTAATAAAATCAACTGCTGCTATTCTACCAAAAAATTAACAGACCAAGCATTAAGGGCTGGTTGGTTTGTTGTTTTTTTTTTCAAAGGTCTTCTTGCTGCTGCTGTTTCTGTACCAACAGAAACCTGTTCCCTGGGATAGGTCTCACTCTCAGGAGCAGGGCTCTGAAGCCCAGATGGCCTTGGCTCCCTCCAAAGCCCAGTAGCAAGGATAGGCACGGGATGTGGGGCAGGAGGGGACACCAAAGCCATCAGAATGACCAAAATCTGAGTGCTGCAGTGGGCACAAGATGATCAATGAGTCCATAAGTCAAGGCAAACGACACTCAGCTTGGCCAGCTCACAGCATCACCACTTCTGCGCCAAATCTGCTTCTGTGGGCGCCTGCACCTTCCAGCAGAAGATGTCCCTGCCCATGGCAGGGGGTTGGAACAAGATGATCTTTAGGGTCACTTCCAATCCAAATCATCCTGGGATTCCATGATTCTGCCCATCAAGCTCCATAGATTTATGTTGTGAAGGTGTGATTTATCCACCTGGGATCCATGAGGTCTTAATGTTGAAGGGCCTCTCTTCAGCTGGGTTTGCTGCTGTCCCCAAAAATCTACACTCTCTGTTTCTCCTGAGCCACATAGCTCTATTTAAATTGGGTGGATGGCTGTGTGAAGATGGATGCTGCTCTTCTTGTGTACTCCTGAAAATGAGATTTTCCATTCCTGTAATATAGTGCTTAAAACCTAACTGAGTCGTACAAAAACAGCTCGGAGGTAGCAGCTGTCTCAATCATGCATTGCAAATTCCCTATTACATTAGTGGGGGGAAAATCCTTTCACGTTAGCTCTCTCAAGCTGCTTTAATCACTTTAAATCACTTCAAATGACTGTTATCAGTCATTTCTTTTCCCCTGGTAAGTGCTTCTTCTGAAACCTTGCTGCTTTCTACTACTGAGATGTTTTCAACCTGTACTTGGAACAGAACTTACTTCCTCCAGTGTAGCTTTCATTTTAACCTTTCCTCAGTGGCCTAGAAATAATAGATTGCTAAGATTACTTTAATAGATTGGAAATAAAAACTTCATAGAGATAACAACCAGAGAGTGTTACAACTCAATGGTAAGGAAAAGAATAACAAATCTGAAAAGTTTCTGAACTAAGACTTATGTTTTAAGGCTGCTGGAATGCTGGGTGTTGTCACAGCCCTGTAATTAAATGACATTACCTGGTGTTGTGCTTGCACATGCTGTTCAAAATCCTCTGCTCTGGAATTTCTTTCTTTAATGGTAACTTGGAGGGCAGTGATTACTGACGGAGGAAAACAAATAACTTTCAATATTCCCCCATGGTCTTTTCCATGCTTAAGGCACTTGGGTGCTGTCTCTATAACATTCTGGGCACTGGGGGAGCTTTCAGCTCAAATCTTCAGGCTAATTTTGTGTCTTCATTATCTGGAGTGGTGAATGTAAAACACTGCAACCTGGTTAAAAACCCCTGCAGCTTCGGAATTGACCAGAAGCATTTTGTGAAATGGTGGAAGTAATGGGAGTTTTCTTACCTTTGTAGTGTCCAAAAGACTGTTTCTTATGGAACATTTTCTAGAGAACTGCTGGTTTTAATTCATAACACCTTGTGTGACCAGGTCCCTGCCCATGCTGTCTAGAGCAGAATCTTAGCAAGCTGACTGATTTTCAGGGAATCACAGAATGGGTTGGGTTGGAAGAGACTTTAAAGCTCATCTTGTTCCACCCCCTGCCACAGGCAAGGACTCCTTCCACTATCCCAGGTTGCTCCAAGCCCGGTCCAAGCTGGCTTTGAATGTTCCCAAGGACAGGACAGCCACAGCTCCTCTGGGCAACATCTAATGGGCTATTTGTGGTGCAAAATACCTTCTAAAAATCCTTGGCAACTTCAGGGCTTGGGCTGAAACATCGTGGTGTTCAAAGATTCCCTCTGAGTCGTGATCTTTTGCAACCAACAGCTGCAAAGGCCCACTAACAGCCTCCCATACTTAGAATCTCTGTATTTATCTCCACACCATTTATTTTTAGCCTGCCTTTCTCAGATGCTTGCAGGGAGATACTGCATTGTCCTCACTGTGCTTTCCTTATTTATCAGTCCTGGAATCGCGGAAAACATCACTTAATTCAGTTTATGCACTCCTCCCACGTAAATGCTTTAGCATAGATACACTAAAGTTTCTTTCAGTCATATCTATGACAAACTATTTCCAAGTGTTTTCATCTCCATCAGCAGTTTTCAAATGTTACTTTCCAAGTCAGGGAAACAGCACTGGTCTAAAGGGAATTAAAACATGAAACACATTTTATTTTAAATATATTTACTTCAAGTTTTTCAAGAATCTACAACTAGCGTCATTAGCGACTATTTCTTCCAAACTTCCTTCCTGACACAAGATTAAAAAACAATATTGGACTAATTAACCTCATAGGAACTACCTGGGAAGCTCAGACTGGTTGTGCACAGCTTTTAAGACAATCACTTCCAGCCCTGCCAGAATTGTTGTTTATCAGGGCGTGTTCCCACCTTCCTGTCTCTCTTCTCCACCAGTGTCAAGTGCAAAATAACAAAGGTTCTCCGTGGCATATTTGTTCATTTTGCACCCAAAAGGAAACTCATGTGAGGCTTTTTCGTGCCCTTGGAAGGGACAGCAAGCAGTGTGGGATGACTCAGAGCTGGGGCTTCCCAATCCCACCAGGACCCCCACGCCATGGGTTGCTTCCCTGCCTCGCTGAGCAGCTGCAGAGCTCACCCACGCAGGTGGGGTTGCAGCAGCTCCCCAGCAAATCTCTGAGATGATTCCAATCGGCTCCAAAAACAAGCTGCTGCGTCGTGGGTTGACCTGGACAGAAATGAGCTGTGAGTGGATGTGTTATGCACACACCATGTGGCACTAACTCAGCACAGATGTGACAGCAGGATGGGGATTCTGCGGTGTGTTTTCTGGACATCCCCAAGATCATTAAAATGTCACTGAGACATTTATAGGGAATCACTTTTTTTTAAGTGAATCACCTTTTTTTTTTTTTTGAAGTGAGTTCTGATTTGGTGGGCTCACATCCTCTCCAGGAGAATGCTTAGCTGTTACCTGTGCCACTCCATCCTCTGTTTGGGATCAGCTGCTGACCAGAGCTCACCAGACCAGTGGGCTGCTGTGGTGCAACCAGACACGGACCCAGCAACCATTCTTTGTGCCAACTCATCTTCGAGGCTGAAGAGCTGCCAGTGCTTCTGCAGGGTGAAAATGCTTCCCAGTTGTAAATCCCACAATCCCAGCTACCTGCACAGACAGATCTGATGACATCAGCTTGAGAAATCCAACACGCTGCGTATCTCATGCTTGACAACTTTAGAAATGCATTTGCAGCTTGTGATAATGGAAGGCTGTCAGTCAAAACTCTCCTACGACTTTCACTCACATCAAACACTTGACTTTATCATAAATAATAGGGAATTAATTACCTCTCAGATGTGATCTACTTCAAATTTGCCCCAGAAATGTCACTGTGCCCTGGCATGCCTCTAGTCCTCATAACATTTATTTTAAACTTGTCCTTAGCACACAGAAATCTACCAGAAATGTAAATAGACTCTCCAGTAAGTAAATTCTAGTTCAAGTAAGAAAAAAATTATGTCTTGGGGCAGGATCCACCCACTCACTGAGCTGATCTTGAAACATCATTCTCATCAAGTTCTGGCACATAATGCAAATCCCTGTACGACAGTTGCAGGATATCAGGCAGTGAGGCTACACAAACATTGGCAAGACCACTCTTTTTCCTTCCACTGTGTTTACCTCAGACATAAAATCAGTGCCTCTTAGCCTGCAGTGGAATATTGGAAACATGTAAAAGGTAACAGAGCCTCCCGTTGTGCCTTTCTCAGCCAGAGGAGAGAGATGGAAGAGTTTCCACTCTCATCGCTGCTCTCCTGCTTCTTCCTCGGCTCCAGGGATCAATATCCTGCTGCAGAGGCTGTTTTAAGGAGTCACAGGGCCCAACCACAGATGAACGTGTGCTATCCAACAAGTCCAACAGAGCTGAATGTGCATCACTCAGGGGCAGTACGTGAACCCCACCAGGGATGAACTGTGCTTCCTCTGAACACCTCCAGACAGTGGAGGTGGAGATCATGAGGCCAAAATTCAGGCTGTCTCTTGTTGGAGCTGTGAACTTGTGGACTGACTGGGAAACCTGCCCCCAGCTCCCAGCCTGGGCCTGCTGGCCCCTTTTGAAAAGTGCTGCTCTGTTGCTCAGCTTGGGCTGACTCCACGAGCACTCCGATGCCCAGAGGAATTCTGCAATGCCGTGGGTGATCGCTGCGTTCCATCACCGTGCTGTCATTTTTGGGGGTTGGAACTAGATAATCTTTAAGGCCCCTTGCAACCCAAGCCTTTCTATGATTCCATGTTTTATCCAGAAGTAAGATTTTCTCATTGAGAGAAGAGCCGTAGCTGCCTGGTTTGCATTTGAGAGGGCTGGCAGGAATGGAGCTATTGATCTTCCTTCCCTAAATACATTGTTCTTGTGATTTAAATGAAATATGTGAGCTGCATTTGAAATATTTCTCCACTTCTGCAGTGTGTCAAAGCTTGCCCTCGTACATCAGTGAATATTAAATCATCATATTCTCATTTATATGTAAACCCCAAGATGCAGATGGAGTCAAGTACTGTTATGTGTTTGTGTTTGAAGATCTAATTCTACACTGTGTATTATTTTATAGTTATCAGGCTGGATTCTGTAGTCTTGATTCTACTGCCATTAAAAGAGTACTGTGGAAGAATAATGTTTTTTGCAGTTGTTTGATGGGTGGAATGAAAATGTCCTGCCCAAACCAAAGCTGCATATGGTCTCCAACCATTTGTAAACACTCGCCTTGTTTACTTCCAATAACAATGCACCCATTTTTTTATAAAGGAAATTCTTTCAGAGCAAAAACCAACAAGCATTTTTGCTCAAATGTTGCTTTTGAAATCAGCTGAGCTTTGTTTCCAAACAAGAAAATCTGTAGGTAATTTGACTTAAAATTAGCAAGCAATAAACCAGCTTTTTTTGATCAGAAATATTTTTGTGGGGACCATCCAGACAAGCAGTGGATTTGTCCTCAAGTCTGTTCTTGTACAGGCAGTAAACACCCATCCTACTCGCAGGGGTGAGCCAAATCTGCTGAACTCTTGTGCACACTGGTACTTAAAATGTAAGCTTTTCCCATCTTTTGGTGGTTCAAGAAGCCTGGGAGGTTTTATTTCTCTGTCCAGGGGAAGAAAGCAGAGCTCTCCCGTGTGCCACAACACAGGGCATTGCTGGGAGAAACCTACACAGCTCGATTTGCTTGTGGTGATGCACTAAATATGAGGCACATCCCTGAGCAAGACACTTTGTACCCACCAGAGGCAGAACAAAGAGGATGAAAACCTTTGGCTGAGGCCTGGAGTCTGGCTGAGATGCAGACAGATTCGTCTCTTTTCCCCACTGTATCAACTGCACTGATTTTTTTCATATTTTATACCCCAGAGCTACAGATTTTCTGCTGCCATTTCTTTCTGTCAGTGTCTTTGTGCTGGAATTAGTGCCCGATACACGGGGTGGGAACTGATCCAAGGAGAGGAAATCTGCTGGGTGTCTTCACAGACCAAATCCCAAAAGCTCTTGGTGTTTTTGTTTAAACTCCACAAAACTATTTGTGGGTCCATTTGGCAAAGAACGTGTGATTGCAGAATTAACAGCTCTTGCAATTAATTTGTGAGAGGGGCAGAGCCCACACTGCTGATGCAGCTTCTCCATCAGCACCTCAGTCCTTGATGTCATCAGATGAAGGACCAGGCCAGCAGTTTCTGGTGATTTATGTCTCAAACAATAAATCTGGGTGTCTCCCAGCATCAGTGTGGGTGAAGAATCAGGGACTGAGAGACTTCTTTCCCTGCTTAAAAGGGAGCCTTTTAAGTGGATTTAAAGATGGAAGGGCTTTTGTGATACTTTCCACATTCCAGTGGTGAATTTTCATATAATCTCATTTTTCAGCTGAGATGGAAAGCCTTCCTCCTCAGATAAATCCACTCCAGTTAAGTAAAGCTGGAAGCCTTTCTCTTTCACCTGATTTTTAATACCTCTAATTTATCAGCTGTAGACCTGTAACTAAGTCACACTGTAGTCTCTCTACGGTCTAGACAAAACTTAAATGTTGAAAGTTTGCTGAATGTTGTCTTTAAAAAGGACAGAATTTAGGTCCTGCTTAGAATATCTGGGGTTTGGATGTATAAAACAATGACATAAATCATAAGTCTTTGTTATTTTGTAAGACAGCATGCCTTTGGCTTGTCTGGAATGGGAGACTCACACCTCTTTCTGGGTTGCTTGCTTTGGGGCAGCTGGAGGATGTGAGCCACTGCCACGAAAAGTGAGTGTGAAGAAAATGCACAATCCTTTTGTCATCTTGGTGAGTCATTCCAGCCTTCTTTTCCCTCCCTTCCTGCATCCCAGAAAAATGGGGGAAGGCTGGGTTCCAGCCAGACAAGCACCAGCCGGTGCAGGAGCAGGTAGGCAAGCCCAGAGTGCCCATGGGCACGTGTGCAGCGGGTTAGGGAGTGGGACCTGCTGAAATCAAGCACAGGGAAGAGGGAAAAGATCCAGAGAGCTCAGGGCAAGGGCTGGGATTCCCTGTCCAGAAGTGGTTAGCAAAAAAAATATAATTGCAAGCTGAAACCCTCTTGGTTTTGCTGCCATTTATAGCAGCCTTAGTTATGGATGTTTGTTTTAAGATGCTGTTCCTGTGGCAGGGAACGATTAATCCATTCCAGTTGCTGTGGATATGGAGCTGTTTTCAGAGCCAGGGATGCTGTGCAATCCCCACAGGCTCTCTGGGGCTGCTGGAGGAGCATCCCCAGCACCAGCCAGGGCAGTTCTCATATCCTGGACCTTTACTCCAGCTGGGAGGAGCCTTGAACACTGCAGTGCACTTCCATACGGTGTGACACTCTGATGTTCCTGTTCTGCTGAATTAAACATCACAAAGGCACCACTAATGTTTGCCTTTTTCCATAAATCATAGAATCACCGAGTTGTTTGGGTTGGAAAGGACCTGAAAGAACAACTTCCATTAGACTCCAATACCTTCTATTTGACCAGGTCTCTCAGAGCCTCATGGTTTTTTTCCCTTTGATGGGTTTCTTGGAACCTCCAGGTGCAGAAATGTCCTACCTCAGCCTTCACAGTCTTGCATGCTCCTTCTACACTACCTTCTGTGGTTGAGAGCAGCATCCCTCCTGCCAGAGCAGTACTGGAAGCCCTGTGTGATCCTGGAAAGGACTGTGCTGTCTGCTCTTCTTGCAAATTTTGAGCATGCAACTCTAAAACTCTCTGTAAAGCTTTAATTACAGAAAAATGATGTTTCTTAAATAGATTGTCCCAGAGGAAAGCAGAGCTGACAAGTTATTTTCCTTGTCTAATGATCTAGGGCTGCTTGTCAGAAACAGATGTGCCCAGCAGATCCTGCACCAACACTTACAGATTAACTTGCATTAGGACTTCAGGTTTTATCTTGTGCCTTGTTGCACTGGATGACTTTTTGATTTTGTTGTTGCAGAAATGGCTCATCATCCCGAGCTCAGCTGTGTCAGTGGCTGCCAAATGCAGCAGTGCAGGTTCTGTCATGCCCACCCTTCCTCAGAGAAAAGTGTCCCCATGGGCAGAGGTCACTCCCACCTTTAACACTTACAGCTGGCATCACCAAGAGGAGACAGACCTTTTCCCAGGTGTTTTCAGGGAGCCTGGTGAGGCCCAGATCCATGCCACATGTGAGGGACCTGGACCAACACAGGTAACAAACCCATCTCCTCTTGCAGCAGCTTAATTAAAAGCCAAACAGAAGAAAGGCACATTACTTCTGTGTCTGTGAGCACTACTTATTGCAGTGAGTATTATTATGTACAAAAAAAAACAATTACAAAAGAGATTTTCATTTATACTCAACCCATCCTGAGCTTATCTGTACTCAGAGCAAAATTTACCTGCTACCTGGAAAGTCTGAGGTGTTGAAGAGAGAGAAGAGCTTGTTGTGGCTTGCTGGGCATGTTACAGAAATGTTTTATCAGAAATTTAAAGACAAAATGATAAGAAGACTAAATAGGCATGTTCCTTTAGAACCAGTGTGTGAGCCTCAGCCCAGACACACCTGGCATCTGCAAGGCTGAGCCAGAAGATAAAAATGACACATTTAGGGGGGTTTAATGTCATCAGCTTCCAAAGTCACCCAAAACCAGCTGGGCCTTTCCCGCATGTGCCTTTCAGTACTTTGGAAAACTGCTGATTTCAAACAGGAGAACTTTTAATTCCAGACTATCCCCAGTGGTCCCTTCACTGGGGCAAAGCTAAGAGAGACTGACAGCTTTCTGCTGCATGGCACAGGAGGAGCATGGGTGTGGGAGATGATCTCGGAAATTAAATCAGCCTCACAGATCAGAGACGGCTGTGCAGCTCAACTGAGCCAGGCAGAAATCCATGTAGCCCATGTTTTTCATCTCCTTTCATCTACAAGACGAGGCTTTCTCCTTTGTATCAAAACCATTTTAAATTCAACTACTTTTCTCACCTTTCCATGTGCCCCACCTTCCTCAGGAAAGAAGTGCACAGTTAAACAGCTATGCCATCACTGGTAGAAAGAGACTGGGAGTAGTTCAGAGGGGCTTAAACACTCTCTTGCTCTGTTTTTGTCAGATTAAATAATTTTTCTCCTTCCATTCTCTTTCTGCATCTCAAATCCTGGGGTCAGTTTTGGGCCCCTCACTTCAAGACAGACATTGAGGGGCTGGAGTGTGTCCAGAGAAGGGAACGGAGCTGGGGAAGGGTCTGGAGCACCAGGAGGGGCTGAGGGAGCCTGGAGGGGCTCTCAGCCTGGAGAAAAGGAGGCTCAGGGGGGACCTTCTGGCTCTGCAACTCCCTGACAGGAGGGGGGACCTGGAGTGGGTCGGGCTCTGCTCCCACGGAACAAGGGACAGGACAATGAGAAACAGCCTCAAACTGTGCCAGGGGAGGGTCAGGTTGGATATTAGAGAAAATTTCTTGGAATAAGCATTGGAACAGGCATTGGAACAGATTGCTCAGAGCAGTGGTGCAGTCCTTGTCCCTGGAGGGATTTAAAAGATGTGTGGATGTGACACTCTGGGACATGGTTTAGCAGTGGCCTTGGCAGTGCTGGATTAACAACAGAATTCAATGATCTCAGAGGTCTTTCCCGACCTAAACAATTCTATGATTCTACACAGACCTTTTGAAAGTCTCACCACAGTGAATGATGTTCTGAATGGCTCTGGAAAGCAGCTCTCTTGCCCCTGCACTCCTCAGTAGTTCCCGTGCTAAATAGTGCTTTTTGATGCTCCTTAACAATCCTGTGTGCTCCTTAACAACCCTGTGTGCAGCACATCATGTCTGACTCTACCCTCCCTTGAGCAGTGTCAGGCCATATTATCCCTCACCTTAATTCTCCTCACTCATCACGAAGCCCAGGTGCTGCATCACACCCAACTTCTGCTACATCTGAAGCCCACCTCTCTTCTACATCATAATTCCACAGCCTGAAACTCTCTTCTAAAGGCTGATTACTCTTTCTGCTTTATTTTGTTGACACCTGCAAGACTTTCACCCCTTGCCAATTAGATTGACTCAGTGTCCTTGTGCTACAGTAACCCCAGGTGAATAAAAAAAAGAAAGAAAGAAAGAAAGAAGAATTAAATACTTTGTGAAGACTGTGAGTGAATGGGGGAATAACATAATTCTGAGGCAAATGCACCTCCTCTCCCTGAGCTGTGGAAGAGCTTTATGTGCATACGGATGACTTGACACAGGAGGTACATCTGTTCACTGAAGTGTGTGACTGCTTTCCATGCAGCTTCAAACACAAATCACATTTCACCCTCCTACAGCTCAAATCACCCTGCAGAGCAGCAGACCCGTAGGATTCTCTGACTCTGTGTCTGCTGGTTTGCCACTGATCCTGATTTATTCTCCAAGCTTTCTGGAGACAGCCCGGCTGCAGCACCGAGCGGGGCTCCACGCTTCTGAGTCCGGCAGCAGCACTTAAACTTTCCCACACAGGGCTTCCAAACTTTCCCCTCTCCGTCCATTGGAGCTGTTCTGCTGCAGAAGGAACTATCTGACTGCAAATCAAAGTTAAAAAAATGGAGTCACTCTCAGTTTACTCACAGAAAGAAACCACACTGAGAAATGGTGAGTTACTTGAGGGAGTGTGTCAAATAGAAAGCATTTTCCTGTTTTCTCAGCTCTCTGACATCACTGGGAAATGGGATCCTGCATCCTTAATTGGCCATAACTTTTTCTTCTTGTAGAAAATGGGGTATTTAATGTAATGCTCATTTTTTTTTTCCTGAAAATCTTCTTTGGGACGTAGCAATGAATGTTAATGTATGCAAGTCCATTACTGGGTATGGTAATGAAGAAGTCGTGGCCAGTGGTTAAGCTGAAATTAAGCACGCTTCAGAAAACAAACACAACTCCTCCAGAATTCCTATTCAACATTTGTAATGGAATAAAACTCCTAATAAAATGTTTTCCCTGAGAAGCAATAAATTCTGAAAACACGACCGTATTTACTTAGACCTTTTGTAATGAAAACGCTTTTCTCGGACGGGAAAACTGCTCTTTATGAGAAAACTCAGTAAATACAATTATGTAACTGTTTTCTTGAGGCTTTTACAGACCTGTGCTGCTGCTGCAAATGCTCAGCAGGCCAGTGCATACAGCCCCAGTCCCACACACACACGTATGGAACTCAGAGAAAATGTGTCTCAAGCATGGAAAGCACACATGCACTTTTCTTCTTCTGTATCTCATTTATATAACAAACATTTTTATTCCTAGCCCTCAGAAGAAATCTGAAAAGAGCTGATTTGTTTTTCACTAAAGCAGGTTTGTTCTTGCCATAAATCTTCTGAAGTGAAACGTAACAAATTTCCACTTGCTACCTCTCGAGAAATGCTTTTTATTAAAAGCATTAAAAATAAAAACGCCTTTTTTATTCTATTTATTTATTTGGTGGAGGAAATCCATTGATTAAAATTTACGATTTAATATGGGGAAAATGCATCAAGTATCACTGCAATTGATTTTCTTTTTTTAAGTAGATTGCTGACCATCTAAGTGCCCTTATTGCCTCCAGAATTAATACCCAACCTGCATCTCACACAGATGTGAGATGTTTTACCGATGTGTGTTGGAGTCACACCTTCAGTGCAGTGCTCAGCACTAAATTTCAGTGAGTTTTCACAGCCTGACTCCTACCACGGTGCTTCCACCTCCTCTGCTGCTGCCTCACATGCCCTGGGGTGTTTATAAAGCTCAGAAGGCAGCACAAAGCTGTCCCAGTGTGCCTTCACAAGGATGCTCAGCCACCTCTGTTCTGCTCAGGGTAATGATGCAAACCTTTACGCGTTTTGGGGAAACTTGGTTTGGAAACAGAAAAGCTGGGATAACAAGGGCTCTCCTGGTGCTCCCCAGCCCTGGATTCACCGCTGTGCTCTGGCCAGAGATGTGAGGCAGCACACACAGCTGACAGCTCTGCTTTCAGCCGAGCTTAGGGCTGCTTTGCATTACCGGCACCGCGCAAAGCAGCTGGAGAGCACCACCGACTTTGATCCCAAACTATAGGAGAAATCCTGATTATTGAGCTGCCCTGATCCCAGGCAATCAGATACTGCTTTAAATGCAGAAGAAAGCACCTCTCAAGGAGGCTTTGCCCTTCCTCCTCCAAGGCAGAGGAATCAAAGCCCAGCAATCACAGGCAGCAAACACAAGGAACAGCCCCCTCTGTGCACCGCTGTCCCCTCAGCTCAAAGGCTTCCCAGGATTGTCACTGCATCCCCCAGCTCTGTGTCACAACAAGGAGATCAAAGCTCAGGCAATATGGGAAGGCAACCCCTCAGCTCAGAAATGTTCCAGCCAGCAGGACTCACAAGGTGGCAAAGGGTGGGTTTCGGAGGAGCTCAGAGGCTGTGACAGCCAAGGAGTGATGCTGGAGCCCTTCTACACTCATTAGTGGAGTGAAAAGAAAACTCACCCATCTCTCTGAGTGCTCCAGGTGCAGTTGCTGTCAGATGGTTTCACAGAATCACAGAATATTCTGAGTTGCAGAGGACCCACAAATATCATCGAGTCCAACTCTTAAGAGAATTGTCCATACTGGGATCAAACCCATGACCTGGGTGCTGTTAGCAATCCATTCAATCTCCAAAGCACACTTTAAGGGAGAAAAAAACCTGCAGCAAATACGTTATTTGACATCTCTGTGGGGTGTGCTATTTGTATTTCTTCTCCCCACATCATAAAAAAACGAGGGGAAAGGATTGTTTGGGTTTTGTGGCATTTGGACAGGTAAGTTTTTAAAATATTGCACAAACATGATATCATTTTGTTTGAGTTTTGTTGTGCAAAAGTGAAGCCAAATGAAGATAGTTCAAAAGCAAATACTTTCTGGGACAGTGATGGATTAGACTGGTGATACACTGTGCAACTCCTGTCAAAACTTTGGCTCACAACATGACATCCATGTTTTATAACTCTGGTTGCATATCTGAGATTTAATTAGTTTCCTGACAATATTCAAAGAGGAAGTTTCAGCTCCTGAGGCAATTTGGAATGAGTTTGGCAAAAAAAGTATCTGCATTACTTAAGGATGA